>JANBXA010000684.1:0-104160 GCA_030556225.1 Cricetiscus sungorus
AGACCACTGCAGCCAAGATTTCTGTGTCTTCTTTGATCCCCCATGACAGTGTCCCTACTAGCAGAAAGTAGTTTGGAAATAACGATGCCCAAATTCCCAAATATTATTTATAAATATTTCTTTTCATTTAAGTGGGCTTGGTTATAAATGGTTACTGACCACAAGAAATCTTTTAAAGATGCAGAGAGAGGACAGACCAGAGTGCAGAAACACACAAAGATATCTGACCTGAACAAGGAGGAGCTAATGGGTCCCCAGAATGATAATTGGGAATGCAGCATGAAACTGACTTAGACCCCCTAAATATGAGTGCCAGCTAGAAAGACTGAGCAGTCTAAGGTAACTCAGACAATAGAAACAAGTTGTATTCCTGGTGCGGACACATTCACCATGGAGCAATATTCCCTTAACCTAGAGACAGAACAGAAGTCCTAGTCCCTACTTCAAATGACATGACAGATTTACATGATCCCTCCTGGATAGCATAGCCCTACATGTGGAATGGGGATGGGGGAATATGAGGGGAGGGTACTCAGGGTGCATATGAGGAGGGAAAGAGTGTGAGAGGGAGTTAGGGGGGAGTGGATACAGAGATCGACATCTAAACTTTTAAATTATATTATTAAAAAAATAATATACATGCATATACACACACACATATATATTCATATACATATATACATACACATGTATGTATATATGTATATATGAAAAAGAATTAAAGAGTGTTATTTAGAGCATTAACTCCAAATGTAGATACTCCCTTAGTCTAGAGACAAGGGGGAGTGCCTGGGTCAAAACTCGAATGACTTCACAGATTTTGATGATCCCTTCTGGAAGACCTCAGCCACCCTGAGGAATGTATGGGGTATTTAAAGGGGAGGTCGCTGGGGGAATGGAAGGATGAGTGGGAGAGGGAACTGGGATCAATATGTAAAATAAGATCTTCTTATTTAGCTAGTTTCAAAAACAGAAGAAAAGCTATTTTAGTGGCAAAAAAAATTTGACAAAATTCTGCATGGATCTGAGCCCTAAACATAAGATCTAAAAGGCAGAACTTCTATAAGGCACTGTAATAACTGAACCTCTTCTTGTTTTGTAAATTGCCATCCCTGTGCACCAAAAAGATAATGGACCTGAATACAAAAAATTTCTACACAATGCTTCGTGAGCAAAATCCTTTCCTCATTAGCAGCCCACTAGGTGAAGTATTAATAGTCTGCACCCTGGTCAGGGGAGCTGCTAGGACCACAATGGGCCAAACAGAACACTGAATGTGGCAGCAAATTCTAGCCCAGCCTCCTCCTGGAGGACCTGCCAAACAGACTTTCATGACTCCCTACCCCACCATCCCCACCCCCTCACTCACCATGCTGCAGCTTCTGTGCTCATCCATGCTTCCCTCTCAATTCCTCACAGCAGCACAAGATTTCCTCTGGTGCCTGTTCTGATGTAAAACCAAGCCTTGTCTTAGAATTCACTCAATAAACTGCACTGGTAAATTCCTTTTTAATGATTATTATTATTTTTGTTGTTGTTTTATAGTAGATTATTCTCATTACTTATTTAATATTAATTAATTATTCAATTATTTACTTAATTCATTAATTTTGGTGTTTGTGACAGAGTTTCCCTGTGTCCTGGACCTTCCTCTGTAGACCATGCTGTCCTCAAACTCACAGAAATCCACTAGAGTGGTGGAGTCCAGGCCACAACTCAGCACGTGTTGGGTCTGCAGGGCAACAACATGCGGGCAGCAGCCGCAAGTAGCATTGGTCAACTTCCTATATTTGCGGCAGCAGGAAGATTGGGCTGGAAACGTGGGGCGGGTTTTCCTGAAAAAGTGAATCTGGGACTTAAAGTCTGATGTCAATCAATGGCGCAGAGGCGGGGCTTCCACTTGGAGATCACCACATGTGCCGACCTGAGCCATGACTGCCAGGGAATTTTTTAAGTTTGGGGGCCAAGGACTCCATTTCCAGCATCCTGTGAAGTCACGTCCACTTTTTCCATCTGCATACTCCCAGTTTCAAACTCTCGGGTTTCGGGACTCCATTTCCCAAGGCACTCAGGGGCCGCTTCCGGGTTATCTGCCCCAAGACTTCCGGTTTTGTGCTCTAAGGCCATGGGACTACATTTCCCAGCATGCACGGGGTTCGCTTAAAGCTTTTCATTCCCTAAACCTCTTCTTTTTTAATTACGGGATGCGGTACCTTATTCCTGTTTTTCTGGCCAGGGACTTCTGCTTTCAGACTCTGGGGTCCCGCAACTCTCTTTCCCACTGCCCTTTGTGGCCACTTCCTTCTTTTCAGCCCAGGGACTTCCGCTTTTGGACTCTGGGGGCTTGGGACTCCATTGCTCAGCACCCTCTGGGGCTGCTTCCTTCTTTTCTGCCCAGGGACTTTGGTTTTGGAGTCTGGGGGCCCGGGACGCCATTTCCCAGTGTCCCCTGAGTTTACTTCCTGCTTTTCGCCCCTGGTAGTTCTGTTTTTAATTTAAAAACGTTTATTACATTTCCAGAAGTTTCTGGCTTTCTGTTTTCTGTTTTTTCCTGGTTTCTCTGAGGTGGGGTTTCTCGTGAGGCCCCTGCTGTGTGAATCGTGGTGCGGGATCCCCGGATGGGTGGTTGTTATTATTATTATTATTATTATTATTATTATTAGTAGTAGTAGTAGTAGTAGTAGTAGTAGTAGTAGTATTAGTATTGTCATCATCATCATTATTCCCAGTGCCTCTATGTCTCTTCCCTTCCTCCTCACTCCTCTATCTAAATAAACTCCTCATTTAAGCTCTATCTGCTTGGTGTATAATTCCCTCCTGTCTTGGTCACCCTCACTGCTATGGAACCTGCTGTGCTCTCCCACGTGGTCCTTTACCTTGGGAGCCCACTCACTTGGGACCCTCATTCCAAATCACCTCAACTCCTTCTCCAGCTTTTATTCTTATAACTCTAACTAAAGAACATCAGTGACAGAGTTCATAGACACGATCCTCTGCTCATCTGATTAATAAATTATTGAAATTTTAAAATCTGTGATGACTGTGTCATTCATGGGTCAGTTCTTCTGCATCCTCCCAGAAATTGATGATCCAAAACCATTCAGTATTTTAAATTATTTAATCATTTAATTATTTTATTATTATGTAATCAATAACCACTGGATCACTGAATATCCCTCATAATCTGCACACTGCTTCTGGCTCCAATCATCTGCTGTGTCCATTGCACAATGGCCAAACCGCTAATTGATGACCCCATCATAATTTAGGTAGTCAAATAAATAAATAGTTAAATGGTACTGCATACTTAACTTCCATAAGACTGAACCAAATTTCAGTGATTGTCAAGAAAGTCATACTTAGATAATTAAATAATGCCACACTCCCAGGGAGGACTGGCCAGACTCCAGTCAAGAAGGACTACATCCTCCTTGGTTTAAATAATTAATTTAAGGCCAAGAAAAAAAAATCAAACATCGGAAGGAACCATTCACACAGTTCAAGACATGAAAACTGAAATAGACATAATAAAGAAAACACAACCTGAGGGATTGCTGGAAATACTAAAAGTTGGAATACAATGAGGAACTATATGCAAACATAACAGAATACAAGAGATTGAAGACAGAATCTCAGGAGCTGATGTTAAAGTAGAGGAAGCAGATTCACTGACCAAAGTAATTCTTAAATCCAACAAATCCTTAACACAAATCATCCCAGAAATATGGCCCAACATGGAAAGTGCTAACCTAAGAATAGTGGGCATAAAAGAACAAGAAGTAGCTCAGCTCAAAGGTGCATAAACCATATTCAACAAAAACATGTAAGAAAACTTTGCCAATGTGAGGAAGGGCAAGCCTATGAAAGTACAAGAAGCATCCACAACAACAAAAAGACTAGAAACAAATTTAAAAAGAAAAACTCCTCGACACATAATAATCAAAGGACATAGTGCACATGAAGAAATGGCACCCACAGACATGCAACCTGGGCCAATTGGGAGATATTTCTATTAAGACTGTATAAATTTCATGCAGACTCTTGGACTTCACCTTACAAATATTCCTCAAGTTATTAATCTTGTGTCCTTGTACTAAAGATGTGGACTACCACCAAATAGTTTCTAAAGATATCCAGTATAGCTACTTTGCAATTTTGTTCTCGACTGGCTTACATAAATCTTAATCAATGTATATCACCAGTGTCACAATGTGTCTTCTATTACACCCTGGCATAATCCACTTAGGGTCCATTAAAGAAACTCCTGTTTCCCACAGTCCTTAAATTGCCCTCAGATATGGAACTCATTGTATCCTCTGTAGACACCAGTCTACCTGTGGCCTGTGTCCAGGAACACAGGGGAATCAGAGTTTTCTGAAGAGATTAAAGTGGACAGAGGACAGGCAACCTAGACACTTAGGGGAAATAAGCAATTCTTGATTGTTACATCAGGATTCCTACAGCACATGTCTACCCCCCCCATTATCCTCAGTTACTTACAACAAATTCCATGTGTCCTCACATGAAACCCTCAAGATTACTTTACACTTGCCAGCCAAGGTCATATATCAATGGAACAGGAAAAAGTGTCCAAAACAGTTTGGCTCACAAGTCTTTATGTAAAAAAAAAAAAAAAAAAAAAAAAATCAAAAAACCGAACACACTGATTTTCACCCCATATTTCATTTTCTCTATCCATGTATATATCCATTTTCACAGATACCTCATTTTCTATCTCCGTGTCTCTCTATTCCTGGATTCTGTTTATACTTACATCCCTAGAACCCATTAAATTATGTCTGCCAGTATTCAGGTATTAATCCATATTCAGTAGGAAAATGATTTTCTGCTCCCAACAGATGGCACTACTCCCATATATATGGAAAGTCTACAGAGGCCATCCTCCAAACTAATGAGATCCTGAAGATGTTTCCAAGAAGAAGACCACCTCTCTGCCTCCAGGAGACAACCCTGTCTAATCTCTTGAAACTCTGCCTTTCCATTAGCCTCCTGGTAGAATCTTTTCTGAGGCCACTAAGGGTGTGTTCAGAGGGAGTCTAAGGGAGATGTGTGAGGTACACTCTGACCAACTAACCAGTACTAATTAGGGTACTGCCTCCTTTTTATAAGATTTCCACAAAACGTACTCATCACCAAGCCACAACTTCATGTACCACGTGCGTGTACACACACAAATACACACACACACACACACACACACACACACACACACACACGTACACTCACATACAGACAAACACAGGACAATTTGTATCTGATTCTGTGGCCACGATAGCTGGAGCTGAAGCATGGCACACTGGAAGTCTTCCTATTACTGGCAACTTTTCAGTCCCTTTAAACCCTTAGGACCACCACAACTCTGCACACTATTATCACTCTGGGATTGCTTACGGGCTATCCCAGAACTTCCTACCCAAGGGAACACACAAAGAATAATCCCAGACTACATCAACATGTCATAATGTCATATATATATATATATATATATATATATATATATATATATATTATGTATGTATGTATGTATGAGAGAGAGGGGGGATCTGATATCCCAGATAGTGCAGTCTTTGAATTTCAGAAACTTAACTCAGTATTCTAACAGCTGAGAAGAAACCTAGACAGAGAGAAACAGGAAAACAGGCTTTTGATCTTTGATCTTGGGTGTTCTTCCCAGGTTTAAGGCAAGGTGTGGTAGTTAGAAAACTCATGAAATGCCAGTTGTATGGGTGCCCTGCATCAGAGATGAAGCCAGTTGGGGAGGTAGAGGCAAGAAACCTGCCATGGTCTGGATGATACTCACAGGTCTGCCTGGCTTTGTTTTGATATGCTTCCGTCCCAATTCTATACTGGATGCTTCTACACATATTCCATGCCCTGAAAAACATGCCAGTTTGCATATGGTCATGAGGGTGGTTCCTCCCAGACCTCTTTAAATAGTCAAGTGTTGTTCACTGGATAAGAAGCTTTCTAACAGGTCTCTGTCACTGAAATATACCTGTACCCTAAATTTAGAAGAAAAGCATGGAAAAAAATACAGAAAAGCCAGACAGAAAACTTGGAAAATGAGGGGAAAGGATCGCCATCAAGAAGTTATGTAAGGAAGAAATCTGTCCAAATTGACAATCTGGCCCCGAGACCCTGAATATTGGCCAGAAATCCTGGGCACTGTTGGTGCTTTCCAAAAGTTAGGTGTGGTTGCTGCTGGACATGTTCAAGAAAAACTGGGGGTGGCAGGTGGTACTGTGCACAAACTGCAGGTAGTGGGAGGAAGAACTCCACACATCAGTGCAGATATAGTCCAGGATGCATTATCTTTGTAGACTTGGCCCATGATTTTGCCTGACATGGCCACACTGTACCCATTAGACTGAGTGTCCTTGGAGCAGCAAGCTAAACCTATGGTGGCCGGACTGGAGCACCTGGACACTGCTTCCTCCAAGCAATGTCCTGTGCCAAGGAGAAGGCAGGAAACCTGCTTAGGTCCTATGGGTCCAACACTGAGACCTACTCCCTAGGCAGACATGACAGAGAAACAACAGGACATGCTGGCATGTTCTGCAAATACCTTCTTTATGATGGCAATACTGCACCCAGAATGGTAGCTTCCAAAGGCATTCGTGTACCCTCCCTCAGGCTTTTTCAAATCAACAACAAACAAAACAAACAGACAAACTAACATAATCCTTTTGCATCATAAACCAAAATAACCAATGGACAACCAAGGAGGTCCATAAACAGAACACTTGGATTGCTGCAAAAGATGAATACCAAGGGTTGAGGAAGGACAGGGGTAGAGCAAGAAATGGGGGACTCAGAACTCACAGGATCATCTACTTTACTGCCCTGAAACAATCTGTTTTTGGATTCTGCCATGCCTCATAAGACTCCAAGAGGGAACACTGGTATGCTTACAGGCAAGCCTGCACATAACCCCTAGTGAAGCCTACAGAAATGGCATGATAGTCAATAACATAAGAGAGGACTTTAACAACTATGCTCATGGATGTGAGTACTGGGGCCTCTGTGAAGCCACTAGCTTCCCAGTCAATTCAATCTGAATTACACTGCCTACACATATCTGAGATCTAGCAGTTATCTACTTAACAATGGACTACCATCATCACCTCAGCTGCCAGGATATCATTTGGTCTGATAAATCACTGTACACTGGGGAAAAGAATACTTCCCAGTCAAGCTTGGCAGCCATGAGATGGACTCCCAGGCTGACACAGGTCAAGTAGGAGAGCAGGGTTGTGGTATCCAAGAGTACAGGGTAAATAAGAAGATGTGCAGGTGACATAGGGGAGAAGAAAACCCACCTCAATGGGTCCCTAAGCTCAGTACATTTTCCCCTTATGGCAGAAAGCATTTCTGGGGTGGACACAACCAAATTGCAGGTAGATGTGCACATTCATGAGGGATTCAGTTTTGTGATGTACAGATTATAAAGGAGAATGTCCATTAGGTCACTTGGTCTTCATTCTCATGATACCTCTCTATCACTGCTTAGATAGAATGCTGCCCAATGTCATCTACATCAGGAACCGCCAAGGTTCTTGAAACATCCATGAGATTGTCCCAGGAAACAGGCTGCCCAGTACCCTAGATGTGGACATAGGGACACATTAAAAGAATAAATATTCCATCTCATCTACCCCTTGCCTACCAGGGACTGGCTCAGGGTCACCAAACTAACCATCACCTAGGCATCACCAGGCAACCATTGTTATATGTTTTCAGGTCTGTAACAATCTATCTCCTGTCCACAGATTTCCACTCTGCACACCTCCCCTGACCCTATTTAGGAAACTTCTCTCTCCTTTCTCCAAAGGCCTCAAGACCCTCTCTTACATGGGGATTTCTGAATCTTATGTAGAAATACATCTATCTGTGTCCATGGATAGGCCCAAGATGTTCACATGGTCTGGATAAAGCCAACTAGACACCTAGGGAAAATACACTCTCAGTTGTCACAGCAGGATGCTTAAAGCATATATATATATATATATATATATATATATATATATAGTGTGTGTGTGTGTGTGTGTGTGTGTGTGTGTGTGTATATATATATATATATATATATATATATATATATATATATATATATGCACATGTGTTGTACAGGAACTTCGCACAAAATTCTAGGTGTCCTGAAATGATGTCCTCAAGGTGCCTTCATCCTTTTCCTCCAGGGTACTGGACACATGTAAAAGAAGCAAGTGTTGATAAACAGAATTGGACAACACATCAACCTGCCTGATTAAACATCATCCCTAACCAAAACAACTGAAACTACACAGACAGGTCCATCTTGACTTGTACCTGTGCACCTTCATATCTACCTCTTCCCACATCTGTGGCTCCTTATACACTACCATCCATGACATCCAGGGTAGCTAGACCTGTCTGGACCCAGATGATATACCATATTCAGTAGGGAAATTATTTTCAATACACAAAAGAGAGCTGAGCTTCTATGAACAACAACAAAAGAATACAGAAGCACAATTTCACAATGTTGATATGTTCTAATATGACTGCTAGATGAAGACCACTGCCCCTGCCTTCTGGAGACAACCTTGTCTAATCTCTTCCTATTCTCACACTCTCTACAAAGCTTGCTAAAGACATCTGCTGTAAGATTATGCAGGGCCCTCTGTGGACCTATTGGGTGGAGATATGTGGGGAGCTATGAGTTCCTAGAATTGCCAGGCATGCCACCGAGACATAAGAACTCTCTCTCTCTCTCTCTCTCTCTCTCTCTCTCTCTCTCTCTCTCTCTCTCTCTCTCTCTCTCTCTCTCTCCCTAATGGCAGAATGGGAGATTGAGTCTGGATGAATCCAGGGTCCAACCTAGAGGAAGAGTCACGATCAGACTAAGCCAATTGTGGAGTGTAGCAATCATCAGAGTAAACTTGCAGCTAGCTCTCCCTCCACATCTTGACCTTATCTTCCCTCTACTATGAGAAAGACAAGCAACAGCACCAGATGCACAGGCAGCATCATAGTGGTTTCCAAGACAGAATTGCTGGGGATCACATTACTGAGTGTGAGGAGCTCTCTCTGTTGGCTCAGCCTGTGAAGGTACCTCCATCACTGCTGCCAGAGCCTCTGCTGCCACCACAACAGCCCCATCATGACTGCAGTGACTTGGTTAAATGTCATGCCATTGGCCCAACAGAATTTATTAGACAAGATCCTCTGATCATCTGATTATTAAATTATTGAATTTTTAAAATTGGTGATGACCGTGCCCTTTATGGATCAGTTCTGGTCTATCCTCTTGGGAACTGATGATGTGAAATTTTCCAGTTTTTAAAATTATTTAATCATTAAAATCCATTATTATGTAATCAGTAAGCATTGGATCTGCCAGTGTCCCTCACACTCTGGTAGCTGGTTCTGGCACCAACCATCTGCTGTGTCCATTGTACTGCTGCCTAACCCCTAATCAATGATCCCTTCATCATTTGAGTAATCAAATAAGTAAATAATTGTATGGTTCTGCACACTTAATTTCCATAAGATAGAACAAAACTCTAGTAATTGTCAAGGAAGTAATACTTAGATAATTAAATAATGCCACTCAATTATATCCCAGAGAGTATTGGCCATATTCCAGTCATGAAGCACGACCTCATCATTGATTGAAATAATATATAATGATAAAATAATTGAATAATGAGTTAGTGTTGTGTACTTAAATCCCACAAGGTGAAGCCATTTGAATTCCTCCTGGAGTAGTGATTTATTTAAATATTTAAACAAATAATTAGATGGCCTTGCATATTAACTTCCATAAGGTGGCACCAAACTTCAGGCATCATGGCTGATATAATGATCTATTTAAATGATTAAATAACTAAGTAATGAGATGATGTCACATCAACAACTCCTACGATCTGACTTCAAACTTTACTTATAGTCCAGAAAGTTATTATTGCTTTAAGTAATTTAATTACATAATTAGATTATTCGGCATACTTGTGGGACCAAACTCCAGTTATCTTCAATTATTTGATGACCTAAATTTATAGTTAAATAAGCATAACATCAGATGATGTGATTGTCTGGCACATTTAACTCACACAATGAATCTCCTAACACCAGTGATCTTTGAATAAATAATAGAGTTTATTTTTAATAAAATTTTAATAATTTTAAATATTTTAATTTTAAAAATGAAGTGATTAAAAATTGAGTAATTGGATGGTGTTTTAACTCAAATCCTACAAGATGGAGCAAAACTCAAGATATCATTGGTTATCTAATCATAAATTTGAACAATAAAATGAATGAATAATGATACAATGTTTCATAATTCACCCCTGGAGAGATAACAAGATGATATCATCATTGAATTAAATAATTAAATAATGAAATTACATGCTGCAATTAACTCCAACAATGTGGATCCAGACTCTACTCTTCCTCAAGTAGATAAAGATAGATTTGAATAATGAAATAATCAGATGATTAGATGGTCTGACAGTCTTAACTCCCACAAAATGTCACGAAGTTTCAGTGATCACAGATTATGTAATGAATAATTTTTATTATTAAATGATTAAGTATTTAAATAGTTGAACTTTTTTGCATCATCAGTTCCTGGGAGGTCATGGCAGATATGATGAAGGATCATGATTTTTAAATTTAATTCTTTAATAATCAGATAATCAGACTTTTTTGCCTGACAAACCCTATCTGGTTGACATAATCGCAGACTACTAAGTCTCTGCTGGGTGCTGCATTAGCTGTGGGGATGGCCCCATTTCTGGGGTAGAAGTAGTGGCTACAATCTTGGCATCAGCTGAAAAGTTTCCCACAGCAGGTGTGTCACCAGCATTGCTGAGAGAGAGTAGTTCATCGATGTTCTAGGACATCATCCCTGGTGAGGCTTCTGTGATGGGGCTGCACCCATTTGGCAATTGCTACTCCTTCTCATAGTAGAGCACAATGAATGTGAGGTTGTGAATGAAAATCAGGGAGGCAAAGATCCCTACCACAAGGCTAACTTGGTGGAGTCCTTGTAGTTTTTCTCAGTGAGCACCATGGAATTTCCTGTACTAAACCTTCCAGCATCCCTAGCACTCTGGGTGATACATATGTCATTCAAAGTCTGCTGTGTCGATGGCTACAACTTCCAAATCTCTAAACACGTACCTGACAGATAACTGCACCCTAAATGTAATCAATAATGCCATCATAATTTAAATAATTAAATAACTCAGTAATAGCTAACTCTCACAATAAATCAATTGGTGATGTGGCATTTTACTAGCAAGGAAGAATGGGCAGACTCCAGTTATGAAGGATGACATCATCACTGATTTAAACAATTTAAAGTGGGACCAAACTTCAGGTATTGTGGATTACATAATCATTGTTTTATTAAACTATATAACCAAACCACCAATTAGTATCACTTCATCCACTCCCCTATGGTGGCTCCAAACCAGAAACATGATCTATGTTGTCATCATTTATTTAAATAATTTAAATACATAATTAAATATTTAGATGGTATTACATACTTGACTCTCACAACGTGGTATAAATATCCACAGATCATCAATTATCTAATGTCCTGTTTTAATAATTAAATATTATCAAATATTTAATTAGTTAATTTTTATTAAATTATATTAAATAATTTATTATAATATTATTATAATAAATAATTTATTAAATTACTATTTAATTAATTATATTAAATAATTTTTTATTAAATATTTAATATATAATCAGTGGATGAGACTGTCTGCTGTAGTAGACACAGATGTGTAGGCTCTTACTTGACTCCCACTAGATTGTGCCAAACTATATGGAAGATCAATTATTAAATTAGAGATTTGAGTAGTAAGATGTGTGAATGATTAATTGTCATTGTGTATCCAGGGTTTAACATGATATCAGACAGTTGTTGTTGGGAAACTGCCTGATTAGAGATGAACTGCTATCCAATTATCCCTTAGTCTAGTCTAAAAAATGGATTAACACCTACCTGAAGGAAGTTAAAAATGGAAAACTCACCTCTTGTTGAATAATTGTGAGTCTTTTTATCTTCTTAATCCATAGTTTTACTCCTTAGGGAAGATGAAATTCCTCAACAAAAGTCTTTGGACTGTTTCTCCACAGACTGTAATCTCTGATATTAGGTAATCTTGAATTGGGTAATATTAATTGCCATAGCCCAACTTCCAGGGATTTTGCTATGACTTGTTTAAAATAATCAATTTTTACAAATGCTGTCATTAAAAGTTTTATGAGATATGTATTTGGGGAGATGAAAATGTCCAATCTAAGTTTCTCTCTGGTACTTGGCCCATGATACCAGAATATAGAATTCCAGCACCATTGCCAGGCAACATTTATGAAGCAACATTCTGTCACATTCTAGTACACCTCCCACTTGCTAAAAAGCACACCCACTAATGGAGTAACCCTATAACCTCACTGATTTTCTCTCAAGACTGCAAGGCTCTTTTCTGAGTTATACTTATTTTCTAGTCTACCAAAAAACTACATGCATATAGTGATATATACATGAAAATGAATGCATCATTATACCATTCAACTGCATTGATGAGAATATAATATTTCCTATGCTTCAATTTTCTTATTTCAAGGGTGGAGACAATACCATTATTTGCCTCTACCTTAATCCATTTCTATTTACTGAAATGCAGATAAGCTTCTCTTCATTCACTAAACTTTAGAACAGCTTAAACAAATGTTGTTGTTGCAAGTATGGGGAGAAATAGGTAAATGAATAATTGTAGCAATTCACAAATGCACAGAGAGAAATAAATAACACACACACACACACACACACACACACACACACACACACACACAAACTCATTGGACACAAAAATTACAATCATGCTCACAGAGCTTCCATGCAACAAGAACAAGTAGCTTTCTCTGGACTCCAGAAAATTACTGTAAAAAAATCAGTACCTTTGCCACAGACAAAAGTTATCTTTACCCACAGACAAAAGGAAGAAGTCCAGAGAATTAAACAAACATATTCCCAAGACATATGATGAGTGGTTTAGTTATTTGATGGGATATGGATGTTTGTCATCATTTAGAGGGAAAATAAGGTAAAGGAAACATTAACATTAAATATTTACAATGGCACTGGCTATGCTACAGTGATACAAATGTACTTTTTCTTTTCCTGCGTATATGTTTCTATTCTTGTTGAAGTTATTTCATTTATGCAGCATATTTAAAAATGAATGTATAATTAAGATATGAAGGTTAGTGTTTAATCATCTATAATTATCAAACATTAGTCATATTATGCATGTTTTCAAAGTTAAACATCTATATTTAGATAGATAGATGACCTTCAAACGCTTCAAAGACCTTGATAATATGACATTTAAAATGTTTAATAATCAACGTCTTTAATGACAGTGAGATATCTAATTGGTCTAATCAGCACCAATTTACTTCATGTATGGATGATGGGCATTGAAGAACCTCCATATGGAGTTTAATTTCATTGTGTCAAATCTAGTCATTTGGACAATAATCTCTTTCCTTGACAGTTGACAATATGCTGTACAAACCAGACAAGCATAATGCAAATGAAAAAAAAATCGCTGAAATCTGCCAATCTTCCCTGTGTCACGGAAAAATCTACCAGATATTCTAGGCCTACAGGCCAAAATTGTATACCCTAATATTGCAGAGGAACTTAGTTTGACTCTTTAGGAAGCCAGCTATCTCTGTTTTTTTTTCTAAAGTTTCGGAGATGGCTTATCAGGAAATATTATATTCTTATGGAGTCTTTGATGGAGTTGAAGATTATATAGTGTCAGTTACAGTTTCCCTTAGTTATGACTAAAGGTGAACTACAATCAGAGCCTTGAGTCACCAATGTAACAAAGATAATATAGTGGTTTCTCTCTATATTTGCCAAATATAAATGATTGGATATAATAGATATAATTCATAAGCGATAATTGTTCTTATTGTATGTAGGTTAAGGTAAATCTTTTTATTTAGAAAAAAACGGGAAAACCTTGAGGAATATTTAACTAGTCAAAAAGGCATTACATTTGTTCATGCTCCATTTGTTAACTATGTAAAGATGTGTTAATTTGTTATTACTTAAATAAAATCAGGGTTAGCAACTGATTGAAAGGAAGTAGTAGAGAGGAGGAGCTTAGTCTGGTTTTATTTTAGTTGGGGCAGTGTGGAAAGACAGAAGCTTCCAAGATGACACCAAAGACACAAAGTTAGCCAGTTGCTAATCTAACTCTCTGAGCCCACAGGTTTTCACCATAGACTTAGAGTCTTGAGTATTATTAGAGTGAAGGAGATTTGGATATAACTGCCTTTAGCCTTGGCAGCAACAGAGCTGTTGTCTGAGGGAATAAAATTCCCCCGAAGCTAAGGCCTTAGCAGTGACTTACTAAAATTAAACAGCACTAACCCCCATCTGTCATCAGCATTGGTGAGTGACCCTGCTCAGTCAGCTTAAATGCTTGGCCGAGTCTCTGGTACCCTTAGATGTGGAAGCTCCCATCTCTAATCATTTCCCTTGAGGGAGTCTTCACTTTTGATCAGGTTTTACCTTCTGCCTTCATTTGAAATTGCTGGTATCAGGAGACACTATCATTTTGAGCTTTTAGCCCTGTACTCCAAACTGTACAGGGTTAAACCAACTGTTCGGTATCTGCCGTCTTCATTCAGTCCTCCATAAGTTCATGGGAACCACAGACTTCGGGTTGGGGCTCCACCTCACCTGTGGGAAATGCACCACCATTGTCTCTACCTCCAGGTTCTCCTTTGAGTTGCATCATGGAGAACCTCCATCCCCTATACATAGCGACCTGACTTAAGAGCCTCTAAACAAACCCGCATTTGCAGTCCATTCTGGCTTCAATACCTCTTTATTCACCAAGCAACATATTACTCCCTCATATTCTTTTCTACCAAGTGAGAATCCAATCTCTATGCAGGAGAGGAACATTACACAGATTTGCCATATTTGTCTCCACTAAGCTGCATTGTACTCATATTCTAGTATCACAATAATTTTGTAAATCTCTGCACTAGGTTCACAGATTTTTTTTCCCCTTGGAGGCACGATTTCTCCACGTTTTCAAAATCCTTGTTTCATATTCTAACTTCCATTTCACTGAAAGTAGATAAAACATCTCAGCCAAAAATGTGACCACTATGCACTATCCCTTTTTTTTTTAAAGGAATATCACTCAACAGATATTAGGCCATGATTAAATTTGCCTTCCCCAGGGTTTCCTCCTTCCCCTTCTCAATGATGGCTTTGCACATGGATATACACCACTAATCTGCTTGACATTATGCCAGGTATACTTCTTCTTAAAGCAAGACAAGTTTTCTCATCAGCGTAAGTGGTTTTCATCATATAATTCTCCTGTTAGCTACACATGTCAATATAAGGATTACAATACAAATATGTACCTTAGAGAACTATGCTCTGTTTGTTTGTATGAGTGACATTAGTTTGTTTTAATAAGGGGATAGTGCAGCTGATCATGTTTTCATTTTTGTCCGTGTTTTTCTATATTCAAGGTTTCTCTGAATAACGTAGGGGTGAATCTTGGAATCCTTTTTTTTTTTTTCCCAATCGCCCTGTTTTTAAAAGCTCTAACACCAAGAGGAGAACAAATATTTATATTTGCTTGAAATACTTAAATTTTTTAAAATTCAAGGTTCTCCTCACAAACCGTGAGTGTATGCATAGCTGAAATGATAGGTGTTAGAAGAACTGAATAAAATATGGGCAGATATTGGACAATGTTTTTAAAGAATATCAACAATGAGTTATGAAAAACTATACGACTGCTTTGTGCAACAAATTACAGGTTAGAAAATAAGAAGAGAAAATATGTAAGCTTTGAATAATATTGAAAAATACACAGGAGACTTAAAAAGAAAGCTAAAGATTTCCACCCTAGATCCACGTGTTTTCCATTTTCCAAGACAAACTTCTTTCAGTCTCCAAGTTCTGCCTATCTGACACAGTGAAGTTTCTCATGAAAAACAATTTGTTCCAAAAGCACAGATATTAACAGTGCCATTATTGTATGTAAAACTCTCCTTCAAAAAATTAATGGGGTACTATTGTCACCTCTAATCTCATCAGAAAGAACAAAACTGTCTTCAGGAGAGAGGAACTAGGAAAATTTGCAAGCAAATCAAGTCAATTCCTTATGATTTCTGCTCCAGTTATAGAAATGTTGACAAAAGTCAGAAATATGAAAAGGTGAATATTTTAAACAAACTATTCAGATACAGTTTAATTTTTTATCTAAAGAAAAGAGTAAATATATACAAACGAGTATATTATATTTTTAAAACAAAAACTGTCTTAAAGGCCTTATCTAGCACATTCATGCTTGAACATTAAACATATTTAATATATATATATATACATGTATATATATATATATGTGTGTGTGTGTGAAAATTTATCTTACATACTTACCTATATTTATTCAGTTAATTACATATTAAAAATGATATAAAATGCTGAGTTGTACCATCTGCCAGGTTCCTGTCATGCCAAAACATAAAATGGAGTCAGATATTTGAAGATATAAATTTGCTACTTAGTCTGTAATCATAATAAAAATGGGACTCGGAATTTACTTGCTGTTTCACTGGGTTTAAACACCATTCTTGTGAGCACTGAAATCTCAGTGTATGCTAATATTTAGTATGAGGAAAAACAGCCTTCTCCACTTTGATAGTTCACAAGTACTGGCAAAAACATATTCATAAAAAAATATACATATACAATATTCCTAAATATATATTTATATGTGCCTAATTAATAATTTGTATAATACACCTTAAATATATATATATGCCTAATTAATATATATACAATATAAATATATATATATGCCTAATTAATATATATATAACATTCCCTAAAAAATATATACATATGCCTAGATAAAATATATACATACAATATTCCATAAAAACATATGCCTAATTAAAATGTATGCATATAATATTCCTAAAAATGTATATATATGCCTAATTAAAATATATTTAATATTCCTAAAATATATATATGCTTAATTAATATATCTAATATATCTTTAAAATATATATGTATGCCTAATTAATATATATGTACAATATTCCTAAATATGTATATATGCCTCATTTAAAAAAATATATATATAAGCAAAAAAATGTATATTCTTAATTTCTACACCACACTACAGGTTCTCAAAAACCATATTTTAATAATCAGGTTACAGTTAGCTTGAATTAACTATGTTTGGCAAAATTCATAAAATCCACATTATGCTCTTTGATGGACAGTTTTAAAAGATAAAAAGATAAAAAAATAGTAGAAAGATATAGAGAAATAAAATAAAAAATGGAAAATGTGTACTAGGTAAAAAAAGTAAAGGATAGAATGTTTCAGAATGCAGAAATATAGAAAAGAAGAAACATGTAATTACATATGTACATTAAGGGTGAAAGAATATTTACTGGTATGAGAAGCCAGAAAATAATAATTAAATCAGTATACATTGATGTGTTATCATATTTACCCATTAAGTGATGGAGAGCAAAGGGGAAGTAATAATCATAATTTTACCTCCAAATACAGATATTTTATGTTCAGAATATGATGGCTGCAAGAATTTTATAAAATATGACACGAATAAATCTTCATTTGGTTTTTAACCAGCTTGGAGGAACGGCCCCAAAACTATGATTGACAAACTTAATCAAGATAAAATTTTTTTTTTAGGTGGACCACAACAGAAATGGAAACTGGAAATTTCTCTCGTTTGAAGAAATCAAATAAATAAATAATATCCCCCCCTAAAAATGTTGCTAGAATTTTCCCTCATTTAAAGTAAATAAATACATAAATTTTTGCAAAAACATAAAATGTTAGAAATTTCCCTCATCTGAAAAAAAAATATAAAAATGAATAAACTTTTGCAAAACAAAAAACATTGCTACAAATCTACCTCCTTTAAAATAAATAAATAAATGAATAAATATATATTTAAAGACAAAACATGTTGCTAGAAATGTCCCTCGTTAAAGAAAATAAATACATAAATGAATTATTGCCAAAAATCTTGCTACAAATTTCCCTTGTTAGAAAAATAAATAAATTTTTGCAACAAAAAAAAGTTGCTGGATATTTCTTTCGTTTAAAATAAATGAATAGATTTTGTCAAAAAACAAAAAAAGTTGCTAGAATTTTCCTTCATTTAAAAAAATAATAGACAAGTAAATACATTTTTGCCAAAAAAGAAAATGTTGCTAGAAACTTCCCTCAATTGATAAAGATAAATAAATGAATAAATAAATATTTGCAATAAAAAAAATTGTTGGAAATCTCTCTCGTTTGAAAAAATAAATAAATAAATAAATTTTGCAAAAAAAAAAAAGTTGCTAGAATTTTTTCTCGTTTGAAGAAAATACATATATAAATAAATTTTTGCCAAAGAAAAAGTTGCTAGAAATTTTTGCGTTTGAAATAAATAAATAATTGAATAAACACATTTTTGCCACAAAAAAGAGTTGCTATAAGTCTCCGTTGTTTGATAAAATGAAAAAAATGAACAAATTTATCTATGTACCCATGCATCGCTGATATTTTTGTTATGCCCAGGGTAACATGGGACGTGCTTACATGATTATTGTTTTCCTGCTGCACTATTATTTTGGACCGTAAATATTTATAATGAATCTCAGTGCAAACTGCACCAAATGAAGAGAGTTAAACCTTTAATATCTGAGGAATGGCTGGGTCATTCAAAATTAATAGTAAATTTATTTCGGGACGGTGTCCATGGAACAGCCTGATGCATATGTGTATATATATATATATATTCATCATTTGTTCATGTATGCATTCATGTATGTATTCATGTATTTATTCATGTATATATTCACATATATATTTTTATATTTAAACATATTCATGTATATATTCATATATATTCATGTATTTATTCGTGTATATATTCAGGTATTTGTTCACATATATATTCATACATATATTTTTATATATGAATATATGTTCATATTTATATTCATATTTATATATATATATAATATTGTGTAATTATCTGGAATTCTCTGGAATACTCTGGGATTCTCTGGAATCTGCTGGTATTCTCTGGAATTCTCTGGAATTCTCTGGAATCCTCTGGAATATTCTGGAATTCTCTGTCCTCACAGGAAGGAAGTAGTGAGGGGGGATGGAGCTACCACTGCAAGGGTATCAGCTTCTGAAGCTGCCTTGTGAGGACTGCAGATACTGATGACACACGATGACATTATCTGAACAGAGTGGATTAGGCAAGATGGTCTGATCATCTCATTATTAATTTATTGAATATTTAAAGTTGCTGATGTTGGTATCCTTCGTGAGACCTGTCCGGCAAGTCATTTCGGGTATTGATGGTGTGAATCTGTACAATTATTTAATCATTTTATTATTTATATCATTCATTACCCAGGCTGTGATCACAGAAATTTGGAGCCACCTTTTGAGGGTCAAGGATGCCAGATAATCTCAGTATCTGATTATGTAATTACTGATATCTATGATCTACTCGAGGAACAATGGAGTCTGGCTCAACTTTGTTGGTGTTAATTGTAGGGTGTCATGTCATTTTTACTTACTTATTTTTGTCATTCAAATCCATGATTAAATAATTAATGATTATGGAGTTTGAACCATTTGTGTGGGAGTCAAGTAAGAGACACCAGGATGTTATTTAATACATAATTATAAAATCTCTCATTACATTGTCGGTGACCACAGGAGTCTTGAGCCAGAGCACTATTAGAGAGAGCATAGGGGGAACATTATTAGAGAGAACTTTTGAGGAGAAATTTTAAAGAGAGCTTTAGGGAAGGAACTTTTGTGAAGAACATTTCTTGAAGAATAAAAGGCCACGAGAGGACCATGCATGTGAGCTAGTTTATTTCCTTCTTTCCCTCAAATGAGAGATTTTAGGCAATCCCCTTGGATGACTGTTGTAAGCCTGAGACCATGATGAATAGCTTCAAAAATATTTCTACGGATGAGTGTGTTAGGTAAATCCAAGTCCATCAAAACTAAAAACAGAGATAAATTATCACAAATCATTTGGGAAATTGTGTCACTTATGATTTTTGTGTTTAAAAATGTTGACTCAATTTTATATGTGTGGCTCTCTGTATAGGTGTGTGTACTTGAACACAGGTGTCTGCAGAGATGAGAAGAGTGCTTCAGATTCCCTGGAGATTGAGGTACATCCTAAAAACATGCTAAAGCGCTAGATATAGCAATCAATATATATAATTATTTCTCCAGTTATATTTTGCTCTTTTTTCCCCTGAGCTTACGGTTTTTAAATCTTTATTTTCCATCCACCATTTAGTTATTCATATTCTTATTTTGTTACCATTGTGCCTTTTTTTTAATCCTTAGGCATTTTGCTAATGTTTTCATGTACCTAACAAATGAAAGAATTTTCCCATACCTCTCCTCTTCTCCCTCTCTTGTCACTATTTTTTTCTTTCCTTGTATTATTTCTGATCTTTAAGGATTCTTCAAGTAAAATAAAGCTGTTTATTAATACAAGTTGGATAATGCAGTGTAGATTGTTATGCATAATAAGCTTGAAGTTTTCCTAGTTGCAGAATATTGTAGAAGAATGTGTTTCCTCATAGCGAACATTAGTAAAAGCAGAGACTTCCAAGAAGGCTATAAATATAATGATATTCATAAAATGAAGTAGGACAATTTTCATATGGCTATGTTTTAGTGCCATCTTTTCCTACTTTGCAAGCATACATTCTAAAAAGGTGGATCAATTTTCAATTTTATGGCATTTATTTCCAAAATGGTCAAATATTCTTGGGGAAGATTTAGTTACAAAGGATATAAAAAACATCAACATATCATTTATCCAAAGGTAACCTAATGTTGGAAAATACTATGTGATCATATATAGAATACATGATATAATAGTGTCTATATAGTCTTGGCTTCAAAAATGACATAAAATTGTGAGACAACATGGCCTCTCTGTTTGTTTCCTACATATTACAGTTAGCCTCAAAAACAGCAAGAGATATTATAGAGCAATTCATGAGTTTTGCTGAGGTATGTCTCCACATTGACCTTTGCTCATATCCAAGTATTAAGAAGAATATAATAAGGCTACAGTAGAAAAAAAACGTTATTTTTCAACACTCAAAATTACACAAGTTTAACAAATATTATAGTTAGGAATCACATAGGAGACAATCACAACCTCTGCTTGTCACCAAGTTTTCTATTCTTCCATTAGAGTTCATGAGATCATTGGCCGAAAATCATGTTGATTATAGATGTTCAGTAAATTAAGTTCGATCGTGCAGAGAATCCAGAACAGTTCAGTGTTACCTGTAAGCAACACCTGTTAGCAACATTGGAAATTCTTGGATTATGGTTTGAAGTGACCTTTTTTCTTGAAGGATGAAAAGCATTTCCCTTGTGAATGGAAAATCCATCAGGAATCATGAGAACACAAACTCTAACTCTTTCAGCAAGCTTTGACGTTGAATATCTGTGAGTACAGTGTTAGGAACATTGTTAATAGTGTGTGCGTACATGTCAGTGTGTGTGAGTGTGTGTTTGTGTGTATTTGAATATGAGTGTGTGTTTTTCATTGGAGTCATTATATACTTACCTACTTCTACCACTAATCTTCAAAATGCTCATGCCTCAAAATTCCCTTACTTTTTTTTAAGAGATTTGTTCATTTCTTGCATTTTTTGCTTAGTCTTTTCCTGTATTTCTTCCAATTTTTTGTTTGTTTTTTCTTCCACTTCCTTAAGGTATTTTCTCACATGGTCTTTTCTGAAGATATGGTATAAATCATTCTCTTCTGTCTCACCTGCTCTGGGATGTTCAGGTGTAGTTGGTGTCGAATCCCTAGATTTTAGTGGTGTCAGGCTTGCCATTGTATTGTTAGGTGTTTTCTTGTATCATTGCCTTCCCATTACCTCTTCCAGTGAGTGTAGATGGGGTATTTCTCTATGCTACTCCCCCAGTGGGTTTAGTTGGGTCAGAAATTCGATGGTTGTAGCTCTAGATGCTTCAAACTCTCTAGCAGATCTTTCCTCATGTAGGGTCCCAGCGATGGGTGTTGAATAACAGGCAGGTTGTGATTCAGGTTGGTTCTTTTCCAGCAGAAGATAAGCGGATCTCTGGCATGTGCCCAATGCTCTGGCAGAGAACTGGTAGTGGGTTCAGACATCAGACATGGGGAGGGGGGACCCAGGGCCGTTCTCCATGGTAGGCAGGTCTAGTGTGCTCAGAGTAGTTCCAGGATGTTCCTCTGACAGGGCACGATTGCTGGATCCACTGTATATTACGGTGTTCAGTCAGATCGGTGGGGTAGTGTGCTAGGTAGGGCACAGGATTTAGGGAGGACAGGCTCTTCCAGGGGTGGGGTGAGGTGGGGGGAGATTGTATACCAGAGCACCAGAAGCGCTTTAGCTGGGGATAGAACACATGGGGCAGCAAGATTCATACACAATCCAAGGAGTTCCCACGGAAGGGTGTGTGTTGGGGCAGAATTCAACCTGAACTGTTCCCAGACTCACCTCCAACAGAGGCCTGGCAATGGGGTCAAAGATCCCGCAGGCAGGGATCAAGATCCCCGGGGATAGAAAGATCTCTGGCAGGGAACTGTGGCTCCAGCAAAGGACTGGCTGTGAGGGTCGGCTTTCGAGAATTATAAAAAATGTATAGCAACCACCTTAATATATCTCCTTTCAAAATCCCTCTACCCACTACCCAAAGGAGGGCCTACTCACAAAACTTCTATATCACAAATGTCCCCAATATTCCCCTCAGACATAAAACTTTATGTATCATCTGAGGAGATGTATGTACTTGTAGGCAGGTCTAGGGTGTAGGTGATTCAGAGATTATCCTTTATTAATATATAGCACAATAGAGTCCCTTAGGTTAAAATAGGAAAATATGTGACATTATTACATAATATTTACAAGTTTTATGCCCACAGAAACATACACAATATATAGGTGAATAAATTTTTCATTGGAGGGAACTTTTGAATTCTTAAGAAACTAGGCAAATCAGTAGTCAATATTAGAAAAAAGGGGATTCTTAACATATTTTATCATAATTGGAAGGTAATGAAAAGTTTTCAAAATATCTTGTCCTAAAGATTTTATGGGACTCAAGACAATTGTGATGCCTTTTTTTCTGGAAAAAGTTGATATATTCAAGGTCCCCATATGTTGTTGGCGATATTGTGAACACAACATGATCTGCCTTGAAAATCCCTAGTCTCCTTGATGGGATGTGTGTAGTCCTTATGTGAAGAAGGATATACTTCCATGGGCATCCTTTCGCAAAGAAGCCAACAAGAATGTACAGGCAATCATGGATACAGGGTGGCATCATTCACAAAAGCATTCTCCTTATTGGCAGTAGTGCCCAGAGAATGACAAGTTAAATAGGCTATAGATGCTTTCGCTCAGCCCTTTCCAAAGCAAAAAATAGCCATTGGCAACAAGCACAAAGATGTTAACCAAACAAGGTTTAAAGCCAAGACTTTCCACCTTTGGGTCATTAGGCCTGCTCTATTGGGTGGATTCCAGGAGTTGTGGAGGTTAGAGAGTAGTGAGGTGAAAGGATTCACAAGTCCATTGGGTCCTCTACTTCCTGCCACATAGACAATCAGCTGTAGGCACCAACAAGCCCATGGAAGCCCCAAGATGGCTCCTTGTGAGAGCTCAGGTGGGCTCACTGGCAAACCTGATTCCACCCTTAGAAAATCCTCAGAAATCTCACACCAATCTGCAGAATAATAGAAAAGTATCAAAACCAAACTCATGGACTTGGGGGCTAGAAGCTGAGTGTCACTAACTATTCAGCCAGGGTATTCTGACAGCCACCCAAACCACGTTCAGAAATCCAGCAGCTATCTACTTGAACCTGGCCACAAAGCTGACCACTCCAACTGCTAGACCTGTGTTGGGTCTGCTGGAAACTTATAACCAACAAAGTCATTCTTCCATGTCAACCCAGCCAGTCAAGAAGCAGCCTCCAAGGCTGACTCAGGGCTGATAGGGCAGTGAGGTGGTGGTGTCACTGAGGTCAGGGACCACGAGTTGGGCAGGCAAAACAGTTGTGAGGAAAAACTTCTTAAATGGGGGCACTAGCCCAAGCACTGGCATCACACCATGCAGAAGTTCAGTCTAGAATGGTCACAAGTGAAAGAGTAGGCAACTTGTGGGGGTTGTGATTTAATGGACAATAGTACCATGGGTCTGATATTTATATGAGGAAGGTGGAAGGCAAGTGGAACCCTTGCTCTTGCAGCCAATGGCATCACTCCCTCTAAGTTCATGTGAATGCTGTATGGCATACTATGCATCAGGGGACACCCAGGGTTAGGTGACATCCATGACCTCTTCGAGGGGACAGGTCATCAATTTCTCTAGGTGTGAAAACAATGAAACAATGAAAAATAACCATTCCATCCTACACCCTCTCCCCTTGCCGAACAGAGCCTGGGCATACAACTCCAAATTAATCATCTCCTAACCATCACAATGCAAACCATTTTGAGCTACCTCCAGAATTCTCACAATCTATCTCAATTCCACAGCCTTTCACCCCCACCAATCACATGGCACCATTCAGGAAACTTCTCTTTCCTTTCTCCAAGTCTGCCAGTTTCACTCAATTTGCAATGTTTTGAATCACCTATCTATTGAAAAGCCGAGCATACCATGGACACAAGGGTCTCTGAAGAGATTCAAGTGGACTGAGGAAAGGCAAACTAGAAATTGAGGAGGAATAAGAAATTCTCACTTTTTAAACCATGTTGCCTGGAGAACAAACTAACCATTCTCAGTGACTTCACACAAAATTTTAGGAGTCCTCAAAGGAAACCTTGAAGATGCCTTCATTCTTTCCCCCCCATGTAACAGACCCAAGTAACAGAAACAAGTATGCAGAGATAAAAGAGTTTGGCACAACAACTTGCATACAAAGAAGCTATCTTACACAAGAAGACCTAAACTGCTCCCCCTCAGAACCAACTCCATGGAAATAGGAAACATGGGCTGTATGTTGCCCCATAAATGTCCAGTCAGATTACTCTGATATCCTGATATCCCCCTCCCACCACATTCACTGATGGATCAGCGATCTCCTCACTATTCCAGCATCCAGTCTAGCATTGTGTGCTACACCAGCCCCAGTGGAGACAGTGTAGCAATGCCTGAGAGAAATCTCAATGGCTCTCTGTTCAGGGTTCACACCACACATGGTTATGCCTCCTGGGGAAAAGTGGTTCAGGTCCCTGCAGGTACTTGCATGGCTGGCTATTTGGAATGGGTGCTAGATGTGTTTTGTGCTATGATAACAATATTGCCTTTTATTCATAGATATTTTAGCCTGTGGCTCCACTAGTAATGCAGAGACGCCCAGAGAACACTTAGATATAGTTTCAGGAACTAAAAGAAGTACAGATCAGCAGTCAATAATGGGTACTGCCCTCTGTGTCTTCAGATACAGATCCTAAGGCACCAGTTGTGACGTCAGATGTCAGCCGAGGGCTTGATAAGTCACTTAGGGCTAAGGCTGTAAGAATTTGCCCAATGTGACCCTGCCTGTAATTAGCCCACCAGCAGCAAAGCTGTTGTGGGATTCACTGTAATATTCTAATTTTGGATCTTAGGGCCCTTAAATCAATAATATTAGAAATTTACTATCCAGAGACAAAGATTATTCTCTAAACTTAACAAATCAAATCTCTGATACGCTGACCACAAATAGGCCAAAATAAACAGAGGTTCCTGGCTACACACTTGCTTAGATGTATTTACGACCTCATGCTTCAAAGTAATTTTTGATGCCTTTATAGTATATCTGTAAATCTTTAAACTGTGGCTAAATATCTGTTCCTTGAACTTTCTGTATAAAAACCCGAAATTTTGAAGTAAACTTTGCAGCAGTTCGCAAAACTCCTCAGGTGTGTTTGTGTCTGTCTGTCAAGACAAAGCCACTCCTGACCTGGTCATCCTAGTCTTGGTCTCCACACAGACCTGTTACCCACTGAGCAGTCTGTGGCAATTGTGTATGTCGGTATCTTGCATACCAACCAAAACAAACCTTCATTGTCAAAGAAGCCATTATATAAGTGGTCCCAGAGGCTGACTGAGGGCTGACAGTGTAGCAGAATGGTGGTGTCTTAGATCTCAGGGCAAAAGGGAAGGTGGGTAGATGACTTAGGGATTACAATGATTCAATTAAATAGGGCTCAAACCCCACAGGTGAATTTCCACCTGTCAGACTGCATGCTGGACATGGAGCAAAGGGCAAGGAGCTATGCGAACTTGTGAGAGTTCCACTTTTATAGGACAATGGTTCATGGGTGTGATTACCTAATAAGAAAGGGTAAATGCCACCGGCAACCTTGGCCATGATGTGCACAGAATGAAGGTATCTAAATTCAGTTGAATGCTATGCCATATTACCTGCAGCAGGAGCCTCTAAGGGTTCTGTGACATTCATGGCATCCTTCCAGGATGTAGGCCAACATAGAGCTTGATGTGGTATCAAGGACACATGGAAAGAATAAATATTCCACCCAACTTGCCCACAAATCTCCCTATCCCTGAACCTGTGCCCACACACTAGCCTTCTTCTAATACCAACATGGAACCATCTGAGCTATCTCCCACTCTGTCAAATGTAGCACAAAAATATAAAAGGTCCAGAGACAGATATTTGGGTTCAACTTTCAAGATGCAAATCAGAGAAGCAAATGAGCCAAACCAGCCAGTAGATCTCATCTCTACCCAGATGAAATGGCAGTCTGGTGTACAGGAACCTTTAGAAGAAAAGGCTCTCAGATTACATTTCCTCCTTATATTTCTTTGTCCCACCAGCCATACCACTCCTATCTCCACATCCCCTGTTCTTAAATTATAAGGATGTGATCCTTGGTGCAGAAACCACCTTTGTGAATGATATTTCTTTTAAGATAGGATCAGTGTCTCAGCATCAGTGTAGCCCTGACCTAACAGAAACCAGTCTACTTCCAAATCCTGAGTCCTTGGAGTAAAAGTATTTACACTCTCCATGTCTATTCAGTGTCACATCTACTTCATCCTTTATCTGTGTATCCTTGTATTCCTGGCTTCTATTTAAATTCACATCCATGGCATCCAGTGCAATTATGTCTGTCTGTATTTAGATGGTAATTGCTATTCAGAATGGATATGCATTTCTGTTTCTAAAAAACTACGCTTCTCCCACAAACATCGAAAGACTACAGGGGACTGCCTCCTCACTGATGAGATCTCAAGATGGCCTCATGAAGAAGACTTTGTTGCTGCTTCCTGAAGAAAACCTTCTCTTATCTCTTGCAACTCTGACTTTCGATCAGCATCCTGGAGGCATATATTCTGATGCTACTAAAGAGTGCTCTGAGGGTGTCCAGGGGAGATGTGTGAGCCACTCTGGATTCCTTGATGTGCTTATCTGGCCACTATTAAGGAGGGAAATTCCACACATTGTTAGACTGTGTCTCCTGTTCACAGCAAGCTAAGCCCAAGGTGACCTGACAAAGGCATCTGCACCCTGCATCCTCCCAAGGCTCTCCTATGACAAAGAGAATACAAAAGAATTTCTTATGTTCTGTGGTGTCCAGAATGTACAGCACATCCATAAACAGGAGCTTGAAGACATGACAGAGATATGGAAATGCCAGAATATGCTGGCTTGTTCTGCAAATACATTGTTGGTTGGATGTAGAGCCTTGAGAATGGCAGCATCCACAAGACATTGTTGTACACACCCTCAGACCTTTCCAAAACAACAAATAACAAGCAAAGAACAAACAAACAAAGCAACAAAAAGCCATTTGCAACACACTCCAATATAGGCACCATGCAACCAGGGCTGTCCAGAAACTGATCTCTTGGACTGCTACATGGGATGGATAACAAGGGTAGGGAGGGCCAGGGTGTTTTGGAGAGATAGGAGTCACAGAACTTATCTACTTCAATGCCCTGAAACTATCTAGTTTTAGACCCTTTTACACCTCTGGATACCCTCAAGAAAGAATACAGGGAGGCTCACTGGCAAGCCTGCACAAAAACCTTACTGAAGCCTACAGAAACCTCATGGCAGTCTGTAGCATGAAAGGGGATCTTCCCAACCAAACATTTTGAATTGGGAAATGGTACCTGAGTATTGTCTCTAGCTGCCAAGCCAGCTTATTTTGAAGAGACTTTCCACAAACATCTGAGATCCAGAAGATATATATTTAACCATAGCCACCCATAATCACCTCTGCTGCCAACCTGGCTTTCAGTCTGTTAGATCATTGCCCACTTAGTCAAGCCAGCCAGCCAAGAAGTGGCCTCCCAGGCTGACCGGGGACTAATAAAGAAGCAGGGCAGTGGTATTTCAGAGTACATGGCACATAGAAATGTGGACAGGTGTTAATGGGGTGAGGACAACTCACCTCAATTGGGGCCTATGCTCAGCACTGGCATCCAATATGGCAGAAGGCTTGTCTGGGATGGACCGAGTCAAATTCCAGGCAGAGGTGTGCACTCATATATGATCCAGAATCTTTACATACAAATGAGAAAAGAGAATGGCCACTAGAATCCTTAGTATTCATATCCATGTTACCCTTCCATCAGGGTTCAGGTGGAATGCTGCCACACATCTTCTGTAGCAGGGAACAACAAGGGACTTGGAACATGCTTGACCTTGTCCCAGGAAGCAAGCTGCCTAGTTCCCTAGATGTAGGCACAAGGACACATTGAAATAACAAACATTCCATCTAACCTACCCCCTTGTCAGAGGCTGGCTCAGTGTCCCCAACACTGCAATGCTTCAACAGGCAACCATTCTTAGATACTTGTAGCTCTGTTACAATCGATCTCCAGTCCACATCCTTCTACACCCCACACCTCACCAGACACTGCTTAGGAAAATTCTCTTTCTTTTCTCCAAAGTCCTCTAGTCCCCCTCATATATGGGACTTAATGCATTTTTTTGAGAAAGCCACCTGTTTGTGGCCTGGCATAGATACATGCAGACGAATCCAAAGACATCCTAGTGTTCTTAGAAAAGCCAAACAGGATTGTTACAGCATATACCCACCCCTGTCCTGCACAGGGACTTCCCACATTACATGTGTTACCACAGGTGCTTTCAATCTATTTCTCCACAGCACCAGTCAAATGTAAAATAAACAAATGTCCATAGACAAAATGGGACAGCACATCAACCTTCATGTGAAAACACCACCCCACACCAAAACATCTAGCACTGCACATACAGCACCACCCCAAATCTAATTCTCTCTATTCATGTATCTTTCCACCTTTACATAGGCCTTGCCCACCTTCACATCTACCTCCTCCAGTATCTATTTCTTCCTCTATGGATGGTGCCTGTGTACACTGCCATGGCTTCCAGGGTAGCTAGGCCTGTCTGGACCAAGAGAATATACCATATTCCGTTGGAAATGCTTTTCAGTACCAAACATAAAGAAGCGGGTCTTCTATAAAACCTGTCAGCCTACCGAGGTTCACCTTCACACTGCAGATATCTTCTAAGATAACCCCAAGATGAAGGCCACTGCCCTGCCTCCTGGAGATAATCCCATCTAATCTCAATTCTTCTCTACAAAGAAGAATTCTTCTCTTCTTCCTGAAGACATCTGATCTGAGGTTACAAAGGGTGAATCTGGGTTTGTTGGGTAGAGATATGTAGGGAGCTACAAGTTCCTAGACAGTCCAGGCATGACACAGAAAACAAATTCTCTTTCATTGCATCTCTCATGTGAATGCATATTATTGAGTCATAAGAGGCCATGTGCCCATCTAGGGGAAGTTTCATGATCTGACAGAACTGAGCATTATAGTCACAGTGATCACATTTCAGCTCTTCCTGGCCTAATCTGCTGTCTACTATGAGAAGGACAACAGCAGAACCATAGGCACAGACAGTATCACAGTGATTGCCAAGGCAGTGCCACAAGGGATGATGTCACAAAGAGCAAGGAGCTGCTCTTTCTTGGCTCTGCAGGTGAAGCTGCCTCCATCACTGCTGCCACAGCATTTGCTGATGTGTTCCCAGGCACCAATGCAGCCACATCATGAATGTAGGGTGTTGGTTCAATGTCATGAGCTCAGCCCAACATATTTAATTAGACAATATTCTGTGATTATCTAATTATTAAATTATTTAATTTTTAAATCAGTAATGACTTTCTTTAATTGGTTGGTTCTGGCACGTCCTTCCAGGAACTAATGATGTGAAACTATCCAGTTTTTAAATTATTTAATCATGTATTTATTAAAATCTATTTTAATCTTCCAGTGCTTCTTGTGCTCTGGAACCTGCTTCCGGCATCAGGTGTCTACTGTGTTCACCATACTGCAGCCAAGCTCCTAATTGATGACTTCATCATCATTCAAATGATCAAATAAGAAATTAATTAGATGGCTCTGAATACTTAACTCAGATAAGATGGCACCAGTGATTGTCAATGAATTAATACTTGGATAATTAAATAATGTCACAAAATTAAAGATGAGGCAGTACTGGACAGATTACAGTCATGAAGGATGATATTGTCATTGATTTAAATATTTAATATAAAATTATAAAATAATTGAATAATGAGATTATGTTGCATACTTAAATGCCCCTTGGTAGAATCAGGCTGAACATTTCCTGGAATAATGATTTATTTGTACAATTAAACAAATAATTATATGTCCTTGCATATTAACTCCCACAAGATGGTTACAATTTCGATGTATCAAGGCTGATCAATTGAAATGACCAAATAATCACAACATGTCATAAGCTCCCATATGTTGACTCCAAACCTGACTTATGGTCAATAATGTTTTGGTAGATTTAAATAATTTAGTTACATAATTAGATGATCTGGCATACTTCATCCCACAAGTTGCATATAAATTCTAGGTATCTTGGATTAGCAATAATTAAAAGATCAAATGATGAAATGGTTTGGAACATTTGACTCCCACAAGGTTGCTCCAAACTGTAGTGATTACTGATTAAATATTGATAAATTTTAGTAATAAATAATTAAATAATTTGATAGTGTTTTATACTTGGCTCCCACAAAATTGATACAAACTGAAGAGATCATTGAAACTTTAATCATAGATTTGAACAAAAAAATGAATGAGTAAATAATGTCACATAATTTATTCCTGGGGAGATACTAAAATTGTGTCATCATTTATTTAAATAATTATATAATAAAATGGCATGCCAAAATTAACTCCTGTAAGGTGGATCCTACTCCACTCATCCACTAATAGATAATGATCCAGGGTTTTAGAGGACATCAGAGAGATGATGTTGGGTGAATTCCTGTCCAATTTTCCCTCAGTCTAGCCTAACAAAAGGATTAATGCATTCCTGAAAGTTGCTCACAGTGGAAAACTTACCTTTTTGCTGACTCACTCTCTTTTGTTTTCTTAATTCATAGTCTTACATGCAACAAGAACAAGTAGTTTACTTGGTATTCCTGTGCCCAAAAATCCCTGCCCCATTCTTTTAAAGGAATATCACTCGACAGATGCTAGGCCATGATTAAACTTGCCATCCTTGGAGTTTCCTCCATTTCCCATCATAATTATGTTTATGTGCATGGATGTAGCCCTCAAACTGTACAACACTGTTCCAGGTTTAAGTTTAATGTTACAGCAAGACAAGGTTTCATATCAGTATATCTTGACTTACTCATATAATTCTAACATTCTGCTAACTTCACACTTCTATATAAGGATTACAAAATAAATATACACCTTATAGAACTATGGTCTGTTTGTTTGTGTGTCATGAGCTTATTTTGAAGAATGGCTGTTGGGGAGGGTCATGCTTTCATTGTTCCCATGATTTTTCATAGTCAAGATTTCTCTGAATAGCTTAGGGATGTTTCTTGGAATTATCCCTTTAATCCCAATAGCCCTGTACTCTTTACATGCTCTACCAATACAGAGCAGACAAAATATTTAAATTTCGTTGAATTCTTTAAATTTTTCCTTTTTGTTTTTTATTTAAATTAGCAGAAACCTGGTTTTACATTTCAATCACAGTTTCCTTATCCTGCATGTATACGTCACTCCCTCCCAACACCCATCCCATCCAGTTTTTGCTTCCCATGCATGGAGAATTTTTCTGTGGGGTATCTTTAAGTCTGTCATATCATTTTGAATTCACCCATGTGTCTAAGCAAACAGAGTATCACTTTATGTATAATAGACTCCCAAAGTCAATTCCTATAATACAGATAACTACTGATCAACTATCAGAGGCCATATACACTGCCCAATATTTCAAAATAACACCCACTTTCAGGGAGTCTTGGTTGGTCTTATGCTGGTTTCTCAGCTATCAAATGGGTTCCATGAACTCTAACTTTTTTAGGTCAGCTGTTTCTGTGGGTTTCTCCAGCCTGGATTTGAGCCCTTTGCTCATCACTTTTCTCTTTCTGCAACTGGAATCATGGAGTTGGGCCCAGGGTTCAGCTGTAGGGGCCTAATTCTCCTTCCATCAGCTACTGGATGAAGGCCCTCAGATGGCATATAAGGTAGTCATCAATCTCACTGTTGCCTATTCACTATTGCTCACAAAGTTAGGTATGGGTCACACTTATAGATGTGTAGTTAATTACTCCTATATGGATTTTAGAAATAGACTAAAGTATTACCAGCTAAAATCCACACCTACAGAAAAGCTTAGAAATGAGGAGGACCCCAAGAGAGACATATATATTACCCCAGAAAGGGGGAAATTGACAAGATCTCCCCAGCAAATAGGACCCCAGAAAGGGGGAAATTGATATGGTCTACCCAGCAAATTGGCAGCATGGGGAGCAAAGAGGGTTTTAGGAGAAAGAGAATGGGAGAAGAGGAGGGGAAAGGAGAGATAATGGGAGCAGAATAATTGCCTCGTGGAAAGAATAGAGGAGAGAAAGGGAAGAGATACCATAATCTAAGCTCTTCCTCTCTGCTAATTCCTCTCAGCCAGTTGCTAACCCTGCTTTTCTGAGCGCCGGGTAACTTTTAATTAATTAATGCAGAATCAACACATTTTTACACAGTTAACAAATGCAGCCTGGGCAAATGTAACACATCTTTGCCTAGTTAAATAAATATTCCACAAGTCTCCCCTTGTTTTCTAAGAAAAGAGAAAGATTTAACTCAGCCTATATGCAATGAGGACGGTTTTCAAGTATGAACTGTATCTGCAGTGTTCAATCATTTATATTTCGAACTGTCTGGGGTCCTAGAACATCTCTCTATGTCTCTCTCTGTCTCTCTCTGTCTCTCTCTGTCTCTCTCTGTTCTCTCTGTCTCTGTCTCTGTCTCTCTCTCTGTCTCTCTCTCTCTCTCTCTCTCTCTCTCTCTCTCTCTCTCTCTCTCTCTCTGTCTCTCTCTCTGATCGCGGCTCCTGTGCTGGGCCAGGGTGAGCAGGTGTTGCAGGGTCACAGGGTCTGGTGGGGCCAGGCGAGCAGGGCAGTTGTGGAGGCTTAGGAGTTCGTGCCCTTTTGTTCCCTGTGCAGTAATGGTGCCCAGATGGGGGTCTGGGCAGGGCCGCTGGGGTCCGTGCAGGGTGCTGGATGCTGAGTGACCCTCAAGGGCCACGCCCAGCCCCGCCCTGCACCTCGGCCACCTCCCTGATTAATTTGTTTTCTGGGTCTGGGCGGGCGGGGCCGCAGCAGACGCATAGAAGTTCTTGGAGCGGGGCGGGGTCAGGGAGGGGTCACGGGGTCGGGCTGGGTGCTGGGTGCTCGGTGACCGCCAGGGACCAAACCAGGCCGACCCCGTTCCACCCCGCCCAGTGCAGTCTCTTTGGTTTCTGTTTTTATCCTCAACTCTGGGAGGGGAGAGGTGGGCGGGAACTGGCGGGGCCGGGTGAGGGGGCGTGGCAGAGATTTTCCAGCATCCCCCCCCCCCGCTGCTCGTCTGTGACGTCAGCGGGAAAAACCATGTGGAGCTCGCAGTGCTGTGCTGAGTCCTCCGGGATAGGGTGGAGTTTTTTCCACTGGGGCGGGGTCTGGGAACAAAGCACGACCCCGCCCGACCCCACCCGGCCCCACCCGGCCCCGCCCAACCCCCCTTGACCCCTTCCCGGCCCCCCTGACCCCGCCCGGGGCATCACTGACCCTGTTCTGGACCCCTGACCCTGTGCTGGGCCTCACTGAACCTGCCCCGGCCCCCTTGACCCTGCCACGGGCCTCACTGACCGATGTAATGATCTATATAAATGAATAAATAACCAAATAATGAGATCACCCACAATGTGATTTGAAACATGACTTATGGTCCATAACACCATTGTTGGTTTAAATAATTTAATACATAACTAAATGGAAGATCTGGCCTACTTGTTCCACAAGGTGGAACAAAACTCCAGTGATCTCCAATTATGTAATGACCATATTTTATAGTTAAATATGTATAACATCAGATGAAGTGTTGGTCTGGCACATTTGGTCTGCTTTGGTATCCAGAAGCAGGCTCCAAACTTCAGTGATCACTGAGTAAATAATGATAAATTATTACAATTAAATGATTAAATAATTAAACAATTTCATGGTGTTTTACACCTGACTCCTACAAGTTAGGGCAAAACTCAGGTGATCACTGATTATTTAATCATAGATTTGAAAAATTGGCCGAATGAATAATGAGATAATGACTCATAATTGACCTCTGGGGAAATAACAAAATGATATAAACATTTATTTAAATAACTAAATAATGAAATGATATACCACAATTAACTCCAAGGTGGATCCAGACTCCACTCTTCTCTGATTAGATAAGGATTTGAGTAAAGAAATAATCAAATGGTTAGATGATCTCTCACCGTTGACTCCCACAAGGTGGCAGCAAACTTCATTAATCAAAGATTATATAATGAACCATTTAAATGACCAAACATTTAAATAGTTGGACTCTTTTGCATCATAAATTTCCAGGAGTTCATGCCAGACCTGATGAAGAATGCTTTCATCACTACTTTTTAAAATTCAATAAATTAATAATCAGATAGTCAAACTGCCTTGCCTGATGAACTTTGTTGGGATGACATCATCTCAAGCCACTGAATCACTGCTCTGGTACAACAGAAGCTGTGATGATGGGACCATACTGGGGTAGCAATAGTGGCAGCAATGTTGGTTTCAGCTGCAAAAATGGCAACAGCAGGGGCGTCAACAGCAGAGCTGAGAGACAGCAGCTCATCCATCTGGGACATCATTCCTGGCAAGGCCACTTGTACCATTGCTTCTCCTTCTCATAGTAGAACACAACAAATGTGAGAATTAGGAGGAAGACCAGGGAGGCAAACACCTCGACCACTATTCATACCTTGTTGTGGTCCTTGTACTTCTTTTTGGTGTGCACCATGGAATCTTTTCGACTCAGCCCTCCAGGATCCCTAGCCCTCTTGGTGATGCACATGACACTGAGAGCCTGCAGTATTCATGGCTACAACTTCCAAGTCCCTAACCTCAACTATGACAGATAACTGCACCCTAAACATAAGTAATGATGACATCATCATTGAAATAATTAAATATGTCAGTAATTGATAACATCACAATAAATAAATAGGTGATGAGACATTTAACTCTCAGGGAAGGATGGCCAGTCATTAAGGATGGCATCATCATCGCTTTAAACAATATATCAAAAAATGTGATGATATGGAATACTTAACTCCCCAATATGGAGCTTAACTGGATTCTTCATGGAATCAAGGATGATTTATTTAAATAATTATACAATATATAGATGATCTTGCATATTATCTCTTATCAATTTAAATAATTTCATTATGTAGTTAGATGATCTGTCATACTTGATCTCACAAGGTGGCAACAAACTCCAGGTATGAAGAATGACATAATCATCGTTTTATATAACCAAATAATCAAATAATAAGTTGATATCACATCATCCACTACCCCAAGGTTGCTCCAAATCAGACTCATGAATGATGTTGTCATCATTGATTTAAATAATTTAATTACATAATTAAATAATTTGATGGTCTTACATACTTGACTCCCACCCACTACATGGTCCCAAATTCACTGATCATAGATTATCTAAAGTCCTATTTTAATAATTAAAATTTACAGAATCCGAGGATGAGATGGTCACGATACTCGACACCCACAAGTTGTCTCTTAGTTGACTTCCAGAAGATTTTCCCAAACTTCATGGACCATCAATAATATAATCACAGAGTAGTAAAATGTGTAGATGTCATTGTGTATCCAGGGTTTGAGAGGGTATCAAATAGTTGATGTTGGTCAGCTGCCTCATGAACTGCTATCAAATTTTCCCTGAGTCTAGTCTAGCCAATGAAATAACACCTTTCTGAAGGAGGTTAACAATGGAAACCTCACCTTTTTTGAATAATTGTGAGATTTTCATCTTCCTAATCCATCGTTTTACTTCTTAGGGAAGACAATATTCATCAACAGTCTTTCAGTTGGTTCTCCACAGACTATATCCCCTGATATTAGATAATCTGGAATTGGGTAATAGCTGTAGGTCAACTTCAAGGGATTTGGTGATGTCTTGCTTAGGAGAATCCAGTTCCACAAATCCTGTAATTAATGATAACAATACATCTAAGCTGCTCTGTAGTTTTCTGTCCATGATACCAGAATATAAAATTCTAGCAGTGTTTCCAGGCAACATTTATGATCCAACATTCTGTCTCATTCTAGTACACCTACCACATGCTAATATAAGCTCACACACTAATGGACTAACCTTATAGCCCCACTATGTCCCTATAGTGATATACAGATGAAAATAAGAGCATCATTTTTCCATTCAACTATGTTGATGACTATTTAATCATGTTTAATATGCTCCAATTTTCATATTTTCAGAATGGAGACAATACCATTAATGGCCTCTACCTCAATCCTTTCATATTTACTGAAAGGAAAATGAGTTTCTCTTCATTTTCTTATCTTTAGAACAGCGTGACAACATGGTATAGGTGCAAGCATGGGGAGAAAGTACATGGCTGGATAATTATAGCAATGAACAAATGCACAAAGTGAAATAAATCCACACAAACACATTGAATCCAAAAATGACAGTCATGCTAGGAAACAGCCATGTTAACAGAGCTGCCATGCAACAAGAATAAATATCTTGCTCTGGACTCCTGGACAGTTACTTTAAAAAAAATTAAGGAGGTTCTCCTAAAAATGAATTTTCCCACAGACAACATGTATAAGTCTAGAAAATAAAAGATTCATAATCCCAAGAGTTGGGATGGGCATTTTTTTTTGTTTTTTGATGGAGGTTTTTCATATAAGATAAATATGAAATATAAGGGGAATATAAGATAAAAAGGAATTTTAACCTTAAATATTTTACATTGATATGGTCTTTGGTATATTGATACAAGTCCAAAATATTTTTTGTTGTACTGCATATAGTTTCTACTCTTCTTTAAGGTTTGCAGTTATGCAGCTTATTTCAAAATGAATATGTATTTTAAAATACAGGTTACTATTTAGACATCTATAATAATCAACCATGTAGTCATACTAGGTAAGTTTTCAAGTTTAAACAGATATATGTAGATTGGTAGATTATTGTCAACCACTTTGAAGACCTACAGAATATGGCATTTAGGATGTTTAATAACCTAAGACTTTTCAGCATCAATTATGTACATAAAAAATGTTGGGCTCATAAAAACCTCCATATTGAGTTTGCTTTCATTATGTCAAATCTAGTCATTTGTGGAAGAAACTCTTGCCTTGAATGCTGATGGTATGCTGTAAAAACCAGACAACCAGGATTCAAATGAAAATGATTGATGGAATTTGCAAAGACAAGATGGGGCACTCTTTGAAAACCCTTGTTTCATAGAAAAATCTACCAAATATTCTAGGCCTACAGGCTAAAAAGGATGCCCCAACATTGCAGAGGAACTTTGGGTGACTGTTCACACAGCGAGCTGTCTCTGCAGTTTCTAAAGTTGTGTATGTGACTTACACTGTACTTCCTGTTGATTCAGGAAATATTATATTCTTATGGAATCTTTGATGGATCTGTACAATAGAGAGATATGGTTACAGTTTTCCTTAATTATGGTTGCTCCAGTTTTGTGCCATTGTGTGGGAGTTAATATACAAGGCCATCTAAATATTTATCTATATAATTGTTGAAATGAATCATTATTCCAGGAAGTGCTCAGTCTGAGTTCACCTTGTGGGATTTAAGTATGCAACATTCTCTCATTATTCCATTATATTATAATTATATATTAATTATTTAAATTGATTTTGATGTCGTCCTTCATGACTGGAGTCTGTCCAGTCCTCCTTGGGAGTTAATTGTGTGGCATTATTTAGTTATCTAAGTATTGCGGGCATTTGGTTCAATCTTATGGAGGATAAGTATGAACAACCATGAAATCACTTACTGGTTGATTACTTACATGATCATGTGGTCACTGATTAGGGGTTTGGCTGCTATTTGATAGATACAGCAGATGATTTGTGTGAGAACCAGCACCCAGAGAATGAGAGACACTGGGAGATCCAGTAATTACTGATTACATAATAATAGATTTTAATGAATAAATGATTAAATAATTTAAAAAACTGGATTATTTAACATCATCAATTCCTGAGAGTATGCATCAGAACTGACACATAATTGGCACAGTGATCACTGATTTTAAAAATGTAATAATTTAATAATAAGATGATCAGAGGTCCTTGTCTAATGAACTCTGTCAGGCTGATGTCATGACACTCTAACAAGTCACTGCAGTCATGATGCAGAGACCACCACAGCAAAGGCTGTGGCAACAGTGATGGAAGTAACTTTACCAGCAAGAGCCAAGAGAGAGCAGTGGTATGTGGCTGTGTAATGTCATTCCCAGCTATGCTCTCTTGGCAACACTATGCCTATGCTTCGGGTACTGGTGCTTGTCCTTCTCATAGTAGAGGGCAGTGAAGGCCAGGATATGTTGGGAGAGGTACAAGACAACCCCTGTTACTGCCATACTCCACACTTGGCTTGGTCAGATAGTGACATTTCTTCTAGGCGGGACTCTGGACTCTTCTGGTCTCAAACTCTCATTTGGTGAACATGCCTTCCCATGGGGAGAGAGAGAAAGAGAAAGAGAAAGAGAAAGAGAAAGAGAAAGAGAAAGAGAAAGAGAAAGAGAAGAGAAAGAGAAAGAGAAAGAGAAAGAGAAAGAGAAAGAGAGAGAGAGAGAGAGACGAGAGAGCAGAGAGAGAATTTGCCTGTGTCATACCTGGCATGTCTAGAGTGCATAATTCCACACATATATCCACCCAATAAACACACAGAGGGCCCTTGGTAATATATAGGAGCCAGGGAGGGAGAAACAAGTAGTGAAGGAGCTAGATATGAAGGTGGACAGATACAAGGCAAGAGAAACATGTGTGTGCAGTTTCAGGTTCTTTGGTGTGAGGTGGCGATTTTACACACAGATTGACGTAAATTTCTATTCTGTCTATAGACACTTGTTTCTTTTACATGTGTCTGGCTCCCTGGATGGAAAGGCTGAAGGTACTTTAAGGGCATCCTGTGGGTACACCAGAATTTTGTGAGAAGTCCCTGTGCAGGAGAGGAGGGGATATAAGCTGTAAGCATCCTGTTGTGACAACCAAAAATTGTCTATTTTCCAAAGGTATCTAGTATGCCTATCATCAGACTAGTTAAATCTCTTGTGCCTATGCCACGACAAAGATTGGCAGATTTCTACATAAGATGAAGAAAGTCCCATGTACAAAGTGTCTTGAGGACTTCGGAGAAAGGGATGAGAAGTTTCCTAAGTAGTGTCTGGAGAAGGGTGAAGAATGGAAGGCTGTGGACAGGAGATAGAATGTAACAGACCTGAAAGTAACTAAAAACGGTTGCCTAGTGATGCCTAGGAAATGATTAATTTGGGGTCCCTGATCCAGCAACTTGTAGGCAATAGGGAAGTAGAGATGGAATGTTTATTCTTTTACTGTGTTCTTTTGTCCACATCTAGGAAACTGTGTTGCCTGCTTCCTGGAACAAGGTCATAGGTATTCCAAGCCACTTGGTGGTTCCTTGTGCAGAGGATGTGGGGCAGCATTCCACCTGAACACTGATGGAGTATCATATGAATGAAGGCCAAGAGTTCTCTATTCTCATCTGAACATCAAGAACCTTGATCTGTCATGAGTGCACACTTCTGCCTGCAATTTGACTTGGGTCTGTCCCAGACAAGCCATCTGCCAGGTGGGAAGCCAGTTCTGAGCTTACGGCCCCATAGAGGTGGGTAGATCCTACTTCACCTGTAAGGCTTCCTATTTGGCTGTTATCTTGGAAACCACAACAGTGCTCCCCTACCAGCTCTGTGTCAGTCTTGGAGTTTATTCCTTGGCTGTCAGGCTTGATTGGAAAGTTTCCTTTTCCCCAGTGTATAACAATATAGCAAATCAAATGCCAGCCTGCACCCTGATGTAACTATGAATGACCATGGTTAAGTAGATAGATTCTGGATCTTAGATATTTGTGGGGCGTGGCCTTCAGAATAACTTGGCTGGGCAGCTAGAGGCATCACTAACACCCCAGTACCAATGTCCATGAGCTTGGTTGTTATGCTCCTCAGTTATGATACAGAATGAGGTTTTAGTAGTCTTCACTAAGGGTGGTATGCAGGCTTGACAGTAAACCTGTCTGAGTTCTCTCTTGGGGTCTTCTGACTTATCGCAGTGCCCCAAAACAATTTGCTTTAGGGCAGTGAAGTAGTTGACCCTGTGAGTTCCGTGACATCCATCTCTCCACCGCACCCTTTCCCTCCACATCACTTAGTATTTATCTTTTGCAGCAGTCTAAGTGTTCCATTTATGGACAGCCTTGGTATCTTGGTGGCAACTTTGGGGTATGATGCAAAAGGTTTTTGTTAGTTTGTCTGATTTTTGTTTGTTTATTATTGTATTGGAAAGGGCTGATGGAGTGGTCAGTGACATATGTCATGTGGTAGCTGCCATTCTGGGTGTACTTCTGGCATCAGACAGAAAGTATTTGTAGATCATGCCAGCATGTCCTGGTATTTATCAGTCATTGCTGCAGGCTGCCTAGGAGGAAGTTCTCAGTGCAGGACTCACAGGACCTAAGCAGGTTTTCTGCATTCTCCTTGGCACAGGAGAGTACTTGGAGGAAGCAGGGTCCAGGTGCCTCAGTTCAGTTACAATGGGCTTAGCCTGCTGTGTTCATGAAACTGTCTCCTGGATCCAGCCTGGCCATGTCATGCAGGATCAGGGGAAAAGTCTACAAGAATACTGCATCCTTGCCTACATACGGCCAGATATGAGTAAATTTCCTGCCCAATGCTTGCAGTTTGTGCACAGTACCACCTGCCCCCATTATTTTCCTGAATAACCCCAGCAGCACCCACAACAAACTTTTGGAAAGTACATACAGTTCCCAGTATCTCAGGCCTACATTCATGGTCTTAGGTCCTGATTGTCTTTTTAGACAGATTTCTTCAATCCATGACTCCTTGAATGCCATCCTTTCTCCTCATTTTCCAAGACTTCTGTCTGACATTCCTTTTTACTATTAGACATAGGTTTCTCCTAGATCTAGTATAAAGGTATACTTAATTGTCTGAGACCCGATAGAAAAAGTTTCTGATCCAGAGAAATACCGCTAATTTTTCAAGGCGACTAGGGGGCACCACTCTCATGATCATATGCAAGTTGGCATGGAATTCAAGGCAGGGAATATGAGTAGAAATTATAAGATTAGAGAGTGGAGTGAAGAGTATCCAAAGGATGCCAGACAGACCAGACCATCCCAGGATTTCTTGTCTCAACCTCTTCCTCAGGCTTCCTTTCTGAGGCAGGGTACCCATGCAAGTGGTATGTCCTGAGCATTCCTAACTCCATCAACTAGCCTTAAAAATGGGAAGACACCCAATATTAAAGTTTAAAAGCTAGTTGTCCTGCTTTTCTCTCTCCATGTATCATCTCAGCTGTTAAAATACTTAGAGAAGTTTCTGAAATTGAAAGGCTGCATCATCTAGGGAATCAGAGCATCTCTCTCTCTCTCTCTCTCTCAAAAAAAAAAAAACAAAAATATATATATATATATATATATATATATATATATATATATATATATATATTCGTTCTCTGTGTGTTTCCAGGAGAGGAAGCTCTGGGAGAGCCCATGAACAGTCTGCCCAACTGGCCACTGAACACTGGGCATTTATAGGAAGCTTTCCTGAGTGCCGTGCTTCAGGTCCAGCTAAGGTGGCCACAATGACTGCTCTGAATTTTGTGTTTGTGTTTGTGTGTTTGTATGTGTGTTTGTGATTGTGAGTGCGGTGTCTCTGCTTGTGGCTCTGTTACTGAGTACATTTTGTGGAAATCTTATGAAAGGTGGCAGTGTCCTAATTAGTAATGGCCAGTCTGGCAGAGAGTACCTCACATATCTCCTCTAAACACCATTTGAGCACACCATTATTATTCTTCAGAACAAAAACCTCAAGGAGGCTAGGGGAAAGGCAGAGTTACAAGAGATTAGACAGGATTGTCTCAAGGAGTCAGGGAGGTTGTTTTCTTAGAGCGATCTTGAAGGATCTCATCAGCGTAGAGAATGGCCCCAGTAGTCTTCCCATGTTCACTGGAGAGTGGCCATCTGTTTGTAACAGAGAAGAATTTCCCTACTGAATATAGATAATCATCTGAATACATACAGACATAATTTCACTGGATTCCAATGATGTAAATGCAAATAAGAGCCAGGAAGAGAGGGATACAATGATAGATTGTAAGGTAGATGTTAATCTAGAAATACTCATGGATAGAGAAAATGAGATGTGGGGTGAACCTGTGTGTTTGGTTTTAGCTGGATTTTTTTGTGGCATGGTTTTAGCATGCAGGCTGGTAGGCCAAAGCATTCTATGCTTGAACACTTTTTCCTGTTCCACTGTTATGAGACCCTGGCTGGAAAGCATAAAGGCCAGAGGTAGATGGGTGTCTAAGAACACAGGGGCCTCAGAGATTTCTGATGAGATTAAAGCAGACAGAGACAAGCAACCTAGACACTTAAGGAGAATAGGCAATTCTTGATTGTCACTCCATGATGCCTAAAAAATATCCACTCCACATTATTCACAGGTACTTCAAAAAAATTCCATGTGTCCTCACAAGTATCTCTCAAGTTGCCTTTATGTCTTAAGAGGATATAGAAAGTTCCATGTGTGACATAATTTGAAGACTGTGGGAAACAGGAGTTTCCTTAATGGACTCTACTAGGAGGAAGAGGACATCATAATGTGGAAGACATTTTGTGAGATTGGTGATACATTGATTAAGATTTATGGAAGCCTGTCTAGACCAAAACAGAAAAGCAAACATACTGGATATCTTTAGAAGCTATGTGGTGGTAGTCCCCATCTTTAGTACAAAGACCCAGGATTAAGAAGTAGATGATTCTTTGTAAGGTAAAGTCACACAGCCTACATTAAATGTATCCAGTCTTAAAAGAAATACCTCACGAGTGGTTCAGGATACAGGTCCAACAACCCCTCTACATGAATGGAAGTGTCTGGGTCATCTCTAAGCACACTGGACCCATCTATCCACACAAGACAACCCTAAGGCCTCACTTTCTGTACTTCAGACTCTATAGACAGCTCTGTGATGGATGAGAGGTCACCAAGAGAGCTTGGATCATCCAAAGTTACAGACATTGAAATACTGGCCCAACCATGCCAACTTGGATAGTAGAGAGTAACACACCACATGCACCCACTGGAAGAAATGATGGAAAGATAGAAATACCAGCAATCACCAAACAATAGAAAGACAACATGGCATAAACAGAATCTGGGGAACCCACACTAAATAGACCAGTACACACCAAAGCTGATAAACCAGGAAAAAATAAGTTAAAAAGTTACTTCATAAAAATTATATAAACCCTCAAACACGATATGAGAAAATCCCTTAAAAAATGGAAGAACAATCAAACAAAATATTGGAAAAAATAGAAGAAAAGACAAGAAAAAATGTAAGAAATGAACAATTCTCATAAAGGAAGTTAGGAAAGCCAAGAAAAGATAATCAAACAGACAAAGAAAACAATTCACACAGTTCAAGACCTGAAAACGAAAGTAGAAATGTAGCGTGTATGTTTCCGCCAGCCCGCCAGTCTGGGTCCACAGCCACGCCAGCCCCAAATAACACTCAGAGACTGTGTATTTGATACAATCCTGTCGGCCAGTTACCATAACTGTTTATGGGCTAGCTCTGTCTTAATTATTAACCCATTTCTACTTATCTAAGTATTTCCACGTGGTCGTCTTATCGGGGAGCTGCGGCCGGCGTCTTCGTTCCTCCCTGGGCTACATGTCGATTCCTACTACTTCCTCTCTCCTCCTCCTGGTCTCCAAGCCCCGCCTATCTTGTTATCTCATTGGCCACAGTGCTTTATTAACCAGTATGAGAAACATATATACAGAATCACATCTCCCATCATCTCCTCTTTTCTGTCTAAAGTAAAAGAAGGTGTTTAACCTTAACATAGCAAAATGTACCATACAACAGTTATCAAATAAGAATCACAGTTAACAATATTTTGTCCATTAACATTTTTTAAGACTTAAAGAAAATATCATCTATCCTATCTTTGTGAGTCTAAAGTCCTGTATGTAACTTATCTTTAATCCTAACTAAGGAAAACTATAATCATAACTACCTGTCTTCAACTCCATCAAAGACTACAGAAGGGTGATATATAAACTCTAGAAATGACAGAGACAACTCATTGCCTGGTCAGTCACCCAAAGTTCTTCTGTAATATTCCATCTTCAGCCCATAGGCCATAGTGTGTGTCCAGACTCCTCAACAAGGCAGGAAATTTTTCTCTGTGTCCTGTAGACTGTCTGGCTGTCTGGCAGCCTCTTCCATGAAGCAGGAATTTTGTAGCAATGTCCATCTTGCATCAGCAGTCACCTTTTTGTGGGTCCTGCATGTCCAGTTTCTACAACATAAAGTCAAACAGTCCAGAAGAGCAGTACCTTGCCAAAATGGCTAATCTTGTCATATTAGAAGCAAACTCCATAATGTGTTTCTTCGATGTCCATCTTCCTTTCTTCTGTAGGTGGTGTTACCAGGAGCAGTTGTGCCTCACTGTCAAGAAAAACCCTAAACTATTTTAAATGCCATATTCTGTAGGTCTTTGAAAGGTTTGAAGAATGCATATTCATCTCAAATACATCTCTATATATCTAGAAATCCTAACTAACTTAACTCCAAGTTTGACTATTATAGGTAACTCTCTAATCTGTACTAAATTATACATTACATTTTCCAATGAGCTATATAAACACAATATCTAAACAAGAGGAGAAATATACATATCATAAAATTGACCTTAAATTGTATCAATAAAAGAAAATCCATTCCAAAGCAAAGTATTCATATCTATACCATAATTCCCTTTTTATCTTTTAAAAGATTGCTTGTGGTCATTAACCATTTATAACCAAGCCAATTTAAATGAAAACAAACATTTATAAACAATATTTGGGAATTTGGGTGTCGTTCTTTCCAAACTACTTCCTGCTGGTAGAGGGCGCTGTCATGGGGGTCCAAAGAAGACACAGAAATCTTGGCTGTAATGGTCTATAAGGTTGCAATGTCCCATTGATGTTGCTTCAGGGGGTCTTGCTTGATCAAACCACATAAGTCTGGAAAGAATGCACAGCTTTTCATTTTCTGTGGAAACAAAAATAGAAATCCTTTTCCCCAGTAACTTGTCCTTAGGCTTAAATTTTGGAGTCAAAGCATTTTTAAATTATATAAATTGAATTAATCCAGAAGCATTTCTTTTATCAATAGTTATTTTCTCAGCAAGCAAATAATTTAAAGACAACAGAATCGCGTATAGTATCCAAAATTTCTCTGTGTTTTCCATCTTTACGTGGCTTTTTTATTATTCTATTTCTTCTATTTCTATTTTTTACATATTTTGAGACAGGGTTTCTCTGTGTAACTTTTATCTGTCCTGGAATTCATTGCATATCAGGTTTATTTTGAAATCACAGAGATCTGCTTGCATCTGTCTGCAGAGTGCTGGGATTAATGGCATGCCCCATTATACCCATTCATTCTACTTTCTTCTTTTTTAAACCTTGTACCATGTTTCTTTTTCTCTCCCAAGCCAGCGTATTTTTTTAAAACACAGTGTAAACCTTCATTGCAGCTCTCGTACACACCAATGAATTGTTAGCAGAGCTCTTTAAAAGCAAGGCGGTTTTCTTGCCGCTTATGCTAATTTTGGAAACCTCCCTTAAAGGAGCCATGCAAATCTCTGTCTACAGAAAAACAAATCCAACCGAGAAAATGTTGCTACTAAGAAGTCTTGCTAGTCTCTGTTCCTTTGTTTCTAAAACATTTCTTAAGCTCTTATTAGTTTTAAGTGAAAGTTCTCAGTCCCACTTCTGACACCATTATGTTAAGGTAGGTTCCTCCCCGCCGGCCTCCCGGACCTGCCGCCATGGTCCTGCAACCACGTGTGGCCGAAATAACATTCAGAGACTCTGTATTTGATACAATCCTGTTGGCCAATTACCATTACTGTTTAAGGACTAGCTCTGCCTTAATTATTAACCCATTTCTACTTATCTAAGTATTTCCACGTGGTCGTCTTATCTGGGAGCTGCGCGGCAGGCGTCCTGCTTCTTCCCCGGGCTACATCTTGACTCCACTCCCTACTACTTCCTCTTTCCTCCTCCTGGTCTCCTAGCCCCGCCTATCTTGTTTCCTATTGGCCACAGGGCTTTATTAACCAGTATGAGGAACATATATACAGAATAACATCTCCCATCAAGTTTGTGTGTGTATTTACTTATCTTTGTACGTTTCTGAATTGCTACAGTTATTCACACTTTTACTTTCTTCCCATATTTGCACCTATAGCATGGGGTTAAGCTGTTCTAAAAGCAAAAGAGTGAACAGAAGCTAATTTTCATTTCAGTAAATAGAAAAAGATTAAGGTAGAGGTGATTGATGCTATTGTCTCCATTCTGGAAATAAGAAAATTGGAGCATATGGAATATATTTAGATATTCATCAATGTAGTTGAATGGCATAATGATGCCTTCATTGTCGTGTTTATATCACTATGAGAAAGTACTTCTTTAAAAGACTTGATAATAAATATAACTCAGAAAAGAGCCTTGCATTTTTGGGAGAAAATCAGTGAGGCTATAAGGTTATCTCATTAGTGGGTATGCTTATTTTAGAATGTGGGAATTGTTCAAGAATGTCACAGAATATTGGATCATAAATGTTGCCTGGCAACACTGTAGGAATTTCATATTCTGGTATCATGGGCCAAGAACCAGAGAGCAGCTTAGATGTAGTGTTATCACTGGATATCTTAGAGTTCCAAGATAAGTATCTCATAAAACTTTTAAAACTTTTAATGGCATCATTTGTGTGAACTGATTCTTCTAACCAAGTCATAGACAAATCCCTGTAAGATGGACTACAGCTATTAATATAACCCAGTTCCAGATTACCTAATATCAGGTAAAATAGTCCATGGAAAAGTAGTTCAAAGACATTTGTTGATGAATATCATCTTCCCTAAGGTGTAAACCTATGTATTAAGAAGATAAAAAGACTCACAATTATTCAACAAAAGGTGAGATTTCTATTGTTACCATTCCTTCAGGAAGGTGTTACATTAGACTGAGAGATAGTTGGATAGCAGTTCATCTCTAATGAGGAAGCTGCCCAACATTAACTCTCTGATATACTTTTAATCCCTGGAACCATAATGACATGTAATTATTTACTAATTTTACTACTGAAATTTGTGATTAAATAATCGCTGGTCCATGCTGTTTGCCACAAGTTTGTGGGAGTCAAGTAAAGACAACTTGTGGTTGTTCAGTATGGGAGACTATATCATCCTCTAATTATGTAATTATTTAATTATTAAAATAGAACATTAGATGATATATGATAAGTGGATTTTTACCCCTTGTTGGAGATAATTGTAGCAAGCCGTTTCATTATTTAATTATTTAAATCAATGATGGCATCATTTTCTTACCTCCCCATGGGTGAATCATGAGCTATTATCTCATCACATATTCATTTTATTGTTCAAATCCATGATTAAATAATCAATCATCTCTTAAATTTTTTAAATCTTGTAGAAGTCAAGTGCAAAATATTCAAAAATTTAATTTTATAAACATTTAGTTATTAAAATCTGTCATGATTTTTCAGTAATCACTGGAGTTTTACCCTCCTTGTGGGATCAAATGTGCCAGACCATCACATCATCTAGTGTTATACTGATTTACCTATACAATTGGTCATTAAATTATCAAAGATCACTGAAGTTTGGTTCTGCCTTGTTTGATCAAGTATGCCAGATCATGTGATTATGTAACTAAATTATTCAAAACAATGATGACATTATGGACCATTAGTGAGGTTTACAGTCAGACTGTGGGAGTTGATGATGTGACATCATATCTTTACTTGGTTATTTAGTTCTTTAAATAGATCATTACATCAGCCATAAAACTACGAGTTTGGTGCCACCTTGTAGAAATTTATGCACAAGGTTATTTAATTATTTGTTTACTTGATTGTTAAAATAAATCAATATTCCATGAAGACTTCAGTCTGACTCCATTATGTGGGATTTAAGTATGCAACATCATCTCATTATCCAATTAGTTTAGGATTATATATTAACTATTTAAAATGTTGATAATGCCGTCCTTCATGACTGGAGTCTGGCCAGTCCTCCCTGAAAGTTAATTGTGTGTCATTATGTAATTAAATATATATTACTTCTTTGAAAATCACTGGAGTTATGTTCCATCTTATGGGCATTAAATATGCAGGACCATCCAATTATTTACTTATTTGATTACTTAAATGATGATGGGGTCATCACTTTTGGGTTTGGCTGCAGTGTGATAGACATAGCAGATTATTGGAGCCAGGAGCTGCACCCAGAGTTTGAGGGATACTGTGAGATCTAGTGTTTACTTGTTACATAATAATAGATTTTAATAATTAAATGCTTAAGTAATTTAAAAAACTGGATGGTTTCGCATCATCAGTTACCAAGGGGATGCACCACAACTGAGCTGTGAAGGACACATCCATCAACGATTTTAAAATTCAATAATTTAATAATCAAATGATCAGAAGATCTTGTTTAATGAACTTGTCAGGCAGTGTCATGGCATTCCACCAGGACACTGCAGTCATGATGAGGTTACTAAGGTGGCCGGCCGGGTCCACAGCAGCAGGGACCGTGGCAGCAGCGATAGAGGTATTTTCACCTGCAGAGCCAAGAGAGAGCAGCTCCTCACTCTCTGTGATGTCATCTCCAGCAATGCTGCCTTGGCAAACACTATGATGCTTCCTGTGCCTCTGGTGCTGCTGCTTGTCCTTCTCATAGTAAAAGGCAGTGAAGCAGGTATGGGGATGAAGAACTGCCAGGTGCCCCTTGAGATTGCCACACTACACATTTGTCTTGGTCATATAATGATGGTTCCTCCAGGTGTAACCCTGGCCATTTCTAGATTGACCTCTCATTTAGGGAATATGCCCTCCAAAGAGAGAGAGAGAGAGAGAGAGAGAGAGAGAGAGAGAGAGAGAGAGAGAGAGAGGGGACTATTTGTGTATCCGTGCCATGCCTTTCATGTCTAGGAGCTCATACAACCCCACATATCTCCACCAAATACACACACAGTTTTCCCTTTGTAATCTTACATTTGATGTCTCAGGAAGCTGTGTAGAGTGGGAGAATGAGAAGACATTAGGTAAAGTAGTCACCAGGAGGCCAGGGCAGCCATCTTTACCCAGCAGTCATCTTAGAAGTTATCAACAGTGTGAAGAAACTCTGTAGTCTGCCTGTGTTCGTATGAGACTGGCTCTCTTTTGTGTATTGAAAAGAATTTCCCTATAAAATACAGTATATGATCTGGATATTGCTGTCCTGGATACCATGGGTGGGAGTGTATATAGGAGCGATGGAGGGAGACACAGATATTGGAGAAGGTACAGATGAAAGAGGACTGACACAAGGCAATGGGTACTTTGTTTTCAGTTTCAGGGGTTTGGTGTGGTTTGGTGTTTTACCCGCAGGTTGATGTGTTGTCCAAGTCTGTTTGAGGGCACTTGTTTCTTTTATATGTGTCTGGTGTCCTGAAGGTAAATGATAAAGGCACCTAGAGGGCATCCTGTGGAGACACCTGGATGTTTTGAGAAGTCCCAGTAAAAGACAACAGAGGATATATGCCCAATAGCCACATCCAAGAGTTTGGTTGTTAAGCATGTCACTTATGCTACAGAACACATGATGTTTCTGTTTGCTTCACTAAGGGTGGTATGTAGGCTAGCCAGTGAGCCTAGCTACGCTCCTTCTTGGGGTCTTCTGAGGGATGGCAGTGTCCAGAAACTATTGTTTCAGGGAGGTGAAGAAGATGACCCATCTCTCCTCCACACCCCTTGGAACTGAGCCCTTGCAGCAGTTCAAGATGGTGAGAAACTCTGGCACCCTTGAATCCCAAAAAGTAGCTCCAAACTCCAATGATCACAGATTATGTAAGGAATAATTTACATAATAAAGTGACAAAATAATTGGATATTTCAAACATAACTCATGAGGATGCCATCCTCAGTGATTTTAAATTTTTAATAAATTTAATAATGGGGCGATCAGATGATCTTGTCTAATGAACTCTGTTTGGCTAATGTCATCATGTGGCACCGAGTTTCTGCAGTCCTGACAAGGCCACTTCAGCAGCTGGTATACTTGCAGTGGCAGCTGCTGTTTCACTTGCTGAGCTGAGAGAGAAGCTAGTTGCACTCTGTGACATCATCCCTGGCAATGCATCTATGATGGTGATAGGCCTCTGGTGCTGCCACTTGTTCTTCTCATAGTAGAGTAAGGTGAAAGAAGGAATTTGGAGGAAGAGCAGTCACCCAGTCTGACTGCCACACAAAACTTGGTCAAATTTTTGCACTTCTTCTCATTGGGCAGCATGACACCTTCTGGATTCTATCTCCCATTGACCATGGAGCTCTGGGCACTGCTGCATATTCTCGGGCATCTGCTCTAAAAACTACCATAGACAAAAACTAAACTCGTGGCACTAACCAATAGATGACATCATTGCATTGAAATATTAAATATGTCAATAATTGGATGCTCTTGCCTAGTTGACCACAACAAGTTGGCACCAACCTCAAGTGATCATTGATGAAATGATGGCACATATAACAAGTAAATACTTAGGTAATTAATTACGTGATATCACATTATTGGCTCTCAGGGAGTACTGGCCAGAGTCCAGTCAGGAAGGAGGAAATAATTGATATGAAAAATTAAATTAAGCAACTAAAAATGTGATTAAGAATCACACTTAAGTCCCCCATAGTGAAGACACACTGGACTCTTCCTGGAATACATAATAATTTCTTTATATAATAAAATAAATAAACATGTAAATAAATACTTAGATGGTCTTGCATATTAACTCCCATGAGGTGCCAAATTTAAAGTCCATTGATGACTTAAGACTTATCACCCATTTAAATAACTAAATATTAAATAATGATATAATGTCTCATCATCCACTTCCCCTATTGCTACATCAAATCTGACTTAAGTCAAAAATGTCATAGTCTATTTAAATAATTTAAACACATAATTAAATACATTGATGGTCGTGCATACTTCACACCCACAAGGTGACACAAAACTCCAGTGATCTTTGATTATCTAATGACTTGTTGTAATAATTATATAATCAGAGGATGACACAGCCTGTCAGGCTTTGTCTCTTTCTAGACTCTCACAAGATTGTGTCAAAGTTCAGTGATCATTGATTAATCATAGATTTGAATAAAAAGAAATAAATTGGTAAACTGACATTGTGTATCAAAAGTTGCATAAGATATCAGATAATTAATGATTGTCAGTTATCTCATTAGAGATAAACTCCTGCCCAATTAATCTCAGTATGGTCTAACATATGTATGGAAACATTCCTGAAAGAATCCAACTATGAAAAGCTCATCATTTTTTGGATAAATGTGAGCTCTTTTTATTTACTTAATCAATAGATATGCTTCTTAGGGAAGATGACATTCATCAACAAAAGACTTTGAACTGTTTTTCCACAGAGTATATTCCTTGATATTAGAAATCTTGAATTATGTAATATTGATAGCTCCAGGCCAACTTCCACAGATTTGGCCACAAATTCTGTCATTAAAGGAAGTATGGAACACATAGCTTGGACAACTAAAATATCCAGCATCTCAGATGCTCTCTGCTTCTTGTGCCAATGCTATGAGAATAGAGAATTCCACCATCATTGCCAGGCAACAGTTATGATTTAACATTCTGTAACATTCTGGTAACACTTCCACACACTTAAACAACCCCACCCATTCACAGGCTCACATTATATCCTCATTGATTTTCTCCCAAAACTGCAAGACTCTAGTTATATTTATTTTTGATTATCCTACTAAACAATTACATGGCTCTTTTAATCTACATGTGAAAGTATAAGCATCATTATACAATTCAATTAGATTATTAATCATATTTTCTAGGCTCCAAATTTCATATTTCCAGAGTGGATACAATACCATTATTGTGCCTCTAGGTTAACCCATTTGTATTTACTGAAAAGAAAATAAGCTTCTCTCCATCCTCTTAACTATAGAAAAACTTGAACACATGGTATAATCGCAAATTTAGGGAGAAAGTAGATTTGTGAATAATTGCTGCAATGAAAAAAGACACATAAAAAATAAATACACTCACACACCCCTCACACGCATGCACTCATGCACGGATGCACTCATGCACACACACACGCACACACACACACACACACACACACACACACACAGAAACACACAAACAAACTATAACAAACACATTGGACAAAATATGAGAGTGATTCTAAAAAACAACCATGCTCATAGAGCTTCCATGCAAAAATAACAAATAAATTACTCTGGACTACTGAAAATGTATTGTAACAAAACTTGAGAAGGGGGAATTTTTATGTGAAACTTCTGTGGTCACCAACTAATGAGAAATGATTTATGAAATCAAAATGTATTCTACTTCTCAGGCAAAGATGATTAATACAAAGTTGATAATGATTTATTTACAGGATTAGATTTATCTACCATGTCCTTTATATAGAGAGTTAGAACATATATTTGTTTTCCTCAAAATGCAAGAATACTGCAAAAATAGATTTTGGTCATTTTTCAATAAAGTTTTTTTTAACATGTGTTATTTGTAAATTGAATTGTTGGTACTTTCTTTGCAACTTTAAAACAACATGTTGAAATAATTGCTAAATATTGAAAGACACTTGTTTTCAAGATAAATCTCCATTTTATGAGATTACACATTTTTTGCTGAAACTGATATTCTATAGTACTGTCAGAATCTATATTTTTTATTAGGTATGTGCATTTGCTGGCAAGGACTGCCTTTAAAATCACAACCTCCACTCACTGTTACAGTGGACTGCGAGTAGTGTATGCTGCCTTATGTCACAAAGGTGAACATCACATCACAGAAAAAGCCATCCCTCTCTTACTTGCTCCTTCCCACTGCATCATTCTCCCTCTTCCTTCATTCCTTCCTCCTCTTCCTACCACTCCTCCTCCTTCTCCTTCTCTGTCTCCTCCTCCTTCTTCTTCTTTCTCTTTCTTTTTCCTCTTTCCTTCCTTCTTTCTTTCCTTTGTTCCTTCCTTTCTACATTCTTTGCTGCTTCACTTAACTTCCCTTTTCATATCCTTCTCTTATGTCTTCCTGCATTTCTATTGGCCAAAAATGTCAATATGCAGCAAATACTTAGAGACATGTTATTACTGTGGAGCATGTTTTTAAGCACATAATCATGTCTTCTTTTTGACTAAACTTGAAAATCCCTGCTTCTTTTTTTGACCAATTTCTTAGAAAAAATACCAATAAAAACATGCTCTCCACAATTTCATAATGCCACAGAACTCATTTTCCTTTCCAAGGTCTTAATCCTGACATCATTTGCCACAGAGCCCCTATAAAAAGTACAGAGTTGTATTTCATCCTTATTGCCACCTTTGTTTTTCTCCACTAATGAAACCTTCTCATACATTCCCATCTTCTCATGTTGCCAACATACTTAACACAGTTTAATACTATTTTTTGAAGTGTGATCTCATATATATGGTTTCTATAAAATACTCTTTCCTCATTCTCTTTTACTTTCCCCATTTTCATAGCAGGGATTTTAATCCACTAGCAACCCATTGCTAATGAAGCCAATGAGAACTATTTGCATTATTATTAGTATTATTATCATATTATTTTATTATAATTAGTTTTCATATATGACCTTTTTTGTGTGTAGCCATAGATTCATGAAATACATCATATACACAACAAAAGCCTCAAACTCATATTAATTTTTTTCTCTACCTCAAGCACTCATTTTAAAGTTATTTGTATTTATTTTCTTTCTATGTATTTTGCTAAAATTTGCAATGGGCATGGCAAGAGTTCATGATGCTTAGCAAAGCAAGAGAATGCCTCAGATTCCTTGTGAATGAATCTACAGACAGTTGTAAACCATCATGTATAGGTAGGGGACCAGCTTGCATCCTCCAGCAAGGACACACCTTGCTCTTAAACATAGAGTGATCTCTCTGAAACTTTATTAATGTTTTTAACAGAAGTCATATTACTTAGATCAAAATCAAAATTTTCATCCTAAATCACAGTTTTCTCTTCACACTTATAATGGCTCCCTCTATTATATTTTCTTGTATTTCTTTTTATCTCATCTATTTCTCCCCTAACTTAATCTTCATCCTCCCTTATGTTCTTTCCTCTGTTTCTTTCTTTGTACTCCTACTCTTTCTCCACTCCACACATTCTCTCAATTTTATCAGGATATTGTGTCCCTTTTGTAAAGATGGTGAGAGAGGTGGTTCAGAAATAATGAGACTGATGAACCAAAGACTGGTCCATTAAATGTAGCCCATCCTTGACACTGCCACAAGTGCAAAGACCCAGAGTCAGGATAGACCAGACAGCTAGCATAGAACCAAAAAAACATGCAGAAAATATCAATGAAATGATTCCTAATGATACTCAGATTGGTGGCTGGCCTGCATGAGGAGCCTGCATGGGACTGACCTGAGCTCTCTGCATATGTTATCCTTGTGTACCTACGTTTGCTTGTGAGACTCTGCCTGATGTGGGGACACTTTCCTCATAGCAGCTTGCTTTGTACAGCCTTAAGGGGAGACCAAGTGCCTAGATTCAATGCCACTTAATATACAAACTCTAGTTGATATTCATTGGAGGCCTATATTTTATGAAAAAAATTAAGGAGGAGTGGATTGGTTATGGGAAAGAACCTGCAATCACAGGGTAAAAACATGTAAAAAAGTAGACATATACACAGAAAAGCATAAAGAAAAGAAAATGAAAATACTGTGACCACAGCTGGTAGAAGGAATCCAGGAAACTGAATAGATTATTCTTTTGGTGGAATACGGTCAATATGGATGGGGCCTTTCTTGCCATAGATGCTTTGGAGGAGCATGTGACAGTATCATGTGAACATCTTCATGAAATCATGACCACTACTTCAGCAAAGTTGAGCACCATCAGCTATTTGGGTTCCTCATCTGACACAGTGCGAACAGTAGACTATCTGTCCTGATAATTGCCACATTGTTTTGGCTATCAACAAGGAGATTAAGTCCAAGCTGTTTACATACAAGTAAAGGCCCAATCTCAAATACAGAATTATAATCCATTCTATGTCGAGGATGCAAAAATTACAACTGCTTAATTCTTGGCATGTAATATGGTTGCCATGGTTGATTATTCATGGTTTAGAATTTTACAGAGTTCATTTTTAAGATAAAGTGCCAGCCCTCTCATTTCCTGGTCTTCTGGTTGCAGGGTCTTTCTAATCCCGGGGTTCTCATCTGCAAGCTACATTCTCTTGCTCCTGGATCCATTTTTGACAGGTAATTGCTCATCACTGACAGCTGTCAAAGTTTGTATGGCTGTATCCTGCAAGCTTTAGATGGCTGCATGAAATTTGCATCTAAACATCAACAATCCCCACAAGAAAGCCTCACTTAATGGACCACTACCCAGCTATTCCCACTCCTAGGTATTGTGAAATCTATGCTTGTATCTCATGCATGAAAGGTAGGCACTGTGTCACTAACATGTTAAAAACCTCAGATAAGTATATTCATAATCATCTGACCTAATTATCCTCCATGAATTTACATATTTGTCTAAGTCCATATAGTTTCCAGGAGTACAGGATGACCCCATACTCTCTATGCAGCTAAGCATAACATTGAAATTCTGTTCTTTCTACCTCTCATGAAAGCTGGGTTATAGGTATATGCCATTAACCCTGATGCATGTTGTACTCAGAATATATTCTATAGATGCTTAAGTGCTCCAAAACTTGTTCTGGCTGTGTGTTTTATTGCTGTTTTGAAGTTTTCTATGTGCCCAGGATGGTGTTTTCCTCTTGTTCAATTCCAGTGATTAATCTATGGAAGTATCCATTCATCTTTACTGGTATAACTACTGGGCTCATATCTACAAAAAAATGAAAACCTTACATTTGAATTAGAAGTTCCTGCTCTCATTACAAATGTGTCTAAGGGAGCACAAGTCTGTTAATGAAAACTGAGGCAACTAACATTGGCTTCAGAGAAGAAAATAACAATGTCCATTTTCAAAACACAAAGCGATATCTAACTGTGTTCCAAATGTATATGCTTGTACCCAAAGATAAGTAGAGCCCTTCCCATCATCAAAGCACCAACCTTTTGAAAACCAGACTATTACAGACCCATATCTGATCTAAGACAGAGAACAAAATATGTCATGCTAAATCTAGACTGATGAATATGCATTAGGTTCTTCCATGGGGCAAGGTATATGTGCCTGTCAATAATGTGGATACAAGTGCAAGTCAAATATGACTATATGACAACAGCAGTTCAAATGCAAATGTAGACAGGGACATTTCCATATTTTTCAGTACCTGTGGAGACAGGAGAATCTGTCTTCTCCACTGAAATGCTCTCACTAGGTTGTTTGACAACAGTGGTCTGCTATGCACACACATAGGAATAAACAGAGATAAATGTCCTCAGAAGGTTAGAATTACAAGTGTGTATGTGTGTGCATGAAATCACAGATATGCATGCATTTATCACAATAAATGATTCATGTTTTGACGGGTATGAGGAATCAGCAGAGGCACAGATGGTAAGGAAATGGCAAGAGATTATATGGAATATTCATGTGTTATTTTTTAAAAACACATGTAAACCAGCCTATCTTGAAAGAATTAGGTACAGGTGGGTAGGAATACTGATTAAATGTTAAATCTTCATTCTGGCATTTGAATCTTAGTTCAGCAATGAATTTACAGTGATTTCCCAAAGTATAAGAAAACATCCTAATAGAATTAATTGTGAAGGGTTTACAATTGAGAAATATAAATTTTTGGATTAGAATGGTTCATCACAACAGCAGTGCAATGAAGGGGAAAATTGATGGGGAAAATAATGTTTTGGTTTGGTAATATTTGTATCCCTATAATTTCTGGCTATTGAAGACTAGTGAAGATGTACCTTTAAAATTTACAAAGTAAAAGATTTAACACAGACCTAAGCTATATTAAAAAGATCGTGAGGGGTTTCAATGGAAAATATCAGCATGCACTTGAGGGTCCTGACACATGAGAACACTGTATCTTTGTTTCTGACAATTAGATCTTTGAAGGCAGGGATTTCTGAAGTCCTGTTGATGTTCCAATTATGGGTGATTACAAGTGACCAATGCACAGATACTGCCTGATAAACATGGACCCAGGACAGACTAGAAAAGTTCCAAACACAAATAGGACCTTCAGAAACCAAGTCTATTTTCACGACTTTCATGAGGCCATGGGAGGGAAGAAGTGTGGGGAGATGCATACTTACTGGGAAGTGCAGAAAAGGCCCAGAACCAGCAAAGCCTTGTGCTCTAAACCTGCTCCCAGTGGATCGCCACATGCAGTGCAGGTGGGTTGGCACGTGACTTCATTCTGACCAATCAGGGAGCCCTGAATGGCGTCTCAATCTGATTGGCTCAGTTCCGTAACTGTCACCAATCAGGTCACAGAACAGGATGTACATAGACACGAGGTGGTGGTGGAGAGACAGTTGGTGCCAGTCTAACGAGTGAAGGCAGAGCATTCACTTCGCAGTCACCAGTGCCAGAGTCAGTGCGCAGTTAGTGCTTCAAGCTGTGAATCTGGAAGACGATTTTATGATCAACCCAAGTAACACCAGGTAGAGCCACATTGGCTGCTGTTTTTCATGAGTATTTTGTTTAAATGGGACCCAGCATGCTGTCTTTGTCCAAAAGACTTGGGAGTTTGGAATGGGTGACTTCTTCATACTGGGTGACTCTCAGAAACCTGAGTCTGGATTATAAAAACCTTGTTTTCAGTGCATTACTCTTTTTTCTAAAAAAGACTACGGAGGCTGCAGCATACCAGGACACTTCCCAGAACATTGTGGACCATCTGTGGGGTGGGCTGTATTTTATACCTTGTAATTAGTGCTTAGTAACCTCTCTTCCTCTCTTCATTCTTCATTCTCTCTTTTTTTGGTTTTCAGAGAGCGTTTTATTCTGTAGCTTTTAAACTTGTCCTTACTCTCTCTCTGTAGACCAGGCTGTTCTCAATTCTGCCTGCCTCTGCCTCCTGAGTGCTTGGGTTCAATGTTTGTGACCCCACTTCCAGTAACCCTCTCCCTATGTCTTATCTGCCATTTTTTAAACTAGAATTGCCTTTCTGCTTGTTTTGTTTTTCAATCATGGACTCATCTTGACATGAACATTACCTTTATGTTCTTTTAACTTGCTGAAAGTTTCAAGTGATTTCAATAAGGATTTCCATATGTAGGAACATCAATTCATGCTTTATAGTCTCTGCATATTTTACATTTAGGGTTCTTTTGTTCTATTTAGTTATTATACTCTTTGTTGTTTATCAGCATATGCCACTTCTTGATGTCAGAGAAAAATTTATAGGTGGAGGTCATTGCTCTATTTCCAACACGTGGGATCAAGAAGGAAAGCTTAAACACCAGGTCTGTCAGGATGCTCCATTTTAGAACTTGTTGGAAAGTTTCTCTTTTTCTCCCTTATGAGTAGTTATGGAAATATTAATGTAATTCCTTTTAAAAATCAGGTCTAATGCATACATGAATACATTGATATCAGATTTCATCACTGAAAACCTTTTTAAATGAATTCTTATTTTTAAAAAACAATCTTGTTTTACAAAAGAATTCTAGTTCCCTTTTGCCCAACTTCGAATGCCCCCATCAATCTTCAATCCCAACCCATGGCCATTACCCAGGAGGGTAAAGGTTCCCATGAGGGAGCATCAGAGTCTGTACTATGATTTGTGACAGGACCTAGGCCCTCCCCATATATCTATCATGAAAGAATATCCCTGCATAAGTAATGGGTTCCCAAAGCCAATTATTGCAATAGCAATAAAGATACATCTGGCTGAGGTTCCAAATACTTCCAAAGGCCCCCAACTGACACCCACATTCAGGGTGTTTGGTTCAATTCATTGCTGGTTCCCCAGATGTCAGACTGGGGTCCTTGAACTCCCACTTTCTCAGGTCAGCTTTATCTGTGAGTTTCCCAAGCATGTTCTTGACACATTTTCTTATCACTACTCCTTCCCTACATCTGGATATTAGGAGTTTGACTAAGGGCTTGGGTGTGAATCTCTGCTTCTGCTTCTATCAACAACATGACAAAGGCTCTATGATGACATTTAAGGTAGTCATCAATCACATTATATAGTGCACAGATATGGATGATTGTCCCTTCACTTAGAACAGATTAGAAACAATGCAAAGAAGCCCATTTCTATTTTCACAAACTTTGATGAGTAATGTGGGGAGATACTTGCTGTCTGGGATCTCCCTGCACAAAATTCACAGAACAACAACGAATTTGTCTATGTCCCTGCAGAGAAACACAGGACTATATGCTGTATGTCATGTCCTGACTTTTCCCTTTTACATTGTAATCCTCAAACACATACACATTGGTAAATATCAGATTCAGCATTGTATACTGAAAAATTGACATGTACAACTAGACTTTAAGACCAGCTGAGTTTCCAATTCTGAATAGGTAAATTATATACACACAAACACATAGGAGAGGGAGAAGGTGAGGGAGAGAAATGGGAAGAGGGAAAAGAAGAGGAAGTAGAAACAGAATAGCATGAGGGCAAGAGAGGAAAAGCTAGGTATTGGGTCAAGTAGGTCTCGGCTCACTAATAGTCTTGACACTCCCCAATCTCACACACACACACACACACACACACACACACACACACTAGTTTGTGTGAGATTAATTCTAGCTAACAATGCCTATAAATACACACATACACACATGCACACACACACACACACACACACACACACACACACACCTAATTTTATTTTCCTGCTAGAATGAGGTATCAGTTTTTAATGCTAGATATTATTCCATTCAACCAAAGTCCTTCTCTGTCACCCCAGTGATGGCCCTACTAGCTTTCTCCCCTTCTGTAACAAAATTCCTCACACAATACATTGTTGTGCCTGTTTCTTCAAGCTATTTTCTCCTGCATAGCATACATCCCACATATTCAGCACTTGCTAAGTACTCCCTCCTCTAGAGCTAAAAGTTCCAATACACACACATGCCATATATCAGTCCTTTTTGGCAGCCTTTTTCTTAAAATAGAAGCTTCCGGTAAAATAACAGGAATCTGCCTAACTTAAATAGGCACCCTGAACATGGATGTCAGTCAAATGGCCTGAGCAGCCTATACAGCAGCAGGTAGTGGAACTAATTATTATCCCTAATTTATAAATAAGCTTTAGGTGATACTCTTTTGTAAAATTATTTTGATCATTTACTTCTAGCCCAAATGCTCCCATAAACTCGTTACTTGCCTACCTAACTACTATTATGGTCTTTCTCTCTTTCTATTAAAAAATAAAACAGAAAAACCAAATAAATTCATAACCAGCATTCCATACCTGTGAAATGTGCCCCAAAAGGAAAATGAGTCCTAAAGTCTACTTTCTCTACTGAATTTATTTATGTATTTGCCAATGATAACCCCATATGCGTCATGCCAAGGGGATTAGTTAAGATACCTGGTGAGAATTCACTGGGCTCAGTCATTAATTATAAGTAGCAGGTATTGATTTGTGGTAAGGTATCAGGTTCAGGTTTAGGTTTAGGTTCAGATTTCAGTTTCAAAGTGACTTTTCAATTCAGGTTTAGGTGAGAGTTCAGATTCATGTTCAGATTCAGTGTAATGTTCAGATTAAATGTTCAGGTTCAGGGTGAGCATGAGGGTGCTTGGTTCAGTTTCTCATTGAGTGTTTGTGTTTAGGTTCATGTTGAGGGTTCAGGTTTAGGTTCAGTTTCAGGATGAAGGTTCAGGTACAGGTTGAAGTTCAGGGTGATGGGTAAGGTTCTGATTAAGGTTCAGAGTAAGGGTGAGGGTTCAGGATTCAGTTTTAGGGTGAGTGTTCATTTTCAGGTGCAGGTGGAGCATGTGGGTTCAAGTTCAAAGTTTAGGTTCAGATGAAGGGTGAAAGTTCAGTTTCGTTATCAGGGCAAAGGTTGAGAGTTCAGGTTTAGTTTCCTGTTCATGTTCAGGGTAAGGATGAGAGTTCAAATTCAGGTTCAGTGTCAGGTAGAGGGTTAGGGTTCTGATTCGAGTTCAAGGTTCAGGTTCATGGTCAGGATTCAGGTTCAGGTTGAGGATTTAGGGTCAAGTTCATGTTCAAGGTAAGGGTTATGTTTCCTTATTCAGTTTCAACTTCAGGTTCAGGTACAGAGAGAGAAATTATGTTCTTATGAAATTAGCTTCAGGGTGATGGATATGTTCAGAGTTCATGTTCAGGTTCGGCATGAGGGTTAAAGTTCAGGTTCATTTTTACATTCAGGGTGAGTGTACAGGTTCTTGTTCATGGTGTGGGTCAAGTTCAAGGTTCAAGTTCGGGTTCATGGTGAGGATTCAGGTTCAGGTTTAGGTTGAGGATTCAGGATCAGGTTCATGATGAAGTTGAGGGCTCAGGTTCCTGGTTCAGTTTGATCTAAGAGAAAACAGTGTCTAAAAGATAGTATAGGAAAGCCAGACAGATGATTTGGAAGATGATGAGGAAGAATGGCAGTAAAGGGGTTATGGATGGCAGAAATCTGGGCATTGTATGTGCATCCAAAAAGGTCGATATAGTTGCTGCTGGGAAAGTTTAGGAAAAAGCTGGGGGGCAGTTGGTACCATGAACAAGCTGTAGACATTAGGAAGGACATTCTCCACATCAGGCCAGATGTAGCACAAGATGCAACATCCTAGTAGCCTTGTTGACATATCCTGCCTGATAAGGCCACCCTAGACCCAGGACACTGAAGTTCCTGTGCACAGCAAGGCAAACCCATGTGCACACAACTGGGACACCTGGACACTGCTTTCTCCTGAGGCACAAATATTCACCTGTGCCAAGGAGAATACAGGAAGCTTAGATAATGAGGGTCTATCCCTGAGGGCTCCTCCCTAGGCAGACTTCACCCATTACAGAGAAATAAGACGGCATGCTGTCATGCTTTAAAATACCTTCTGTTTGATGGCTCTAGTGCACCCAGAATGAGAGCTTTCAGAAGACATTGTTGTACACTCCCTTGGCTCCTTCCAAAATAACATAAAACAAATAAAAAGAGGCAAACAAAATCCTTTTGCTTCATACTCCAAAATAGCAAACAAACAACCAAGCCTGTCCAGAAATGGAACACTTGAACAGCTGCAAGGTCTGAATACCAAGAGGTGTAGAAGGACAGGGTACAATGGAGAGATGGGGTCAAAAAACTAACAGGATCATCTACTTCACTGATCTGAAACAATTAGTTTTTGATCCATGCCATCCCTCAGATGACTCCAAAAGAGAACTCCAGTATGCTTACTGGCAAGTCTGCACACAAACCTTAGTGAATCCTACAGAAACCTCATGGCAGATTTGAAGCTCATGGATGTGGATAATTGGACCTGAATTATACCCCTACTTGCCCATCCAATTTATTCTAAAGGCCACTAGCCACAAGCAACTGAGTTCCAGAAGTTATCTACTTAACCAGGGCCATCCATAATCACCTAATTTGCCAGGCTGGCAGCTAGATCATTGTGCACTGGGAAAACCCAAACTACTTATCAAGCCTCACAGCAAGGAAATGGACTTTCAGGCTGACACAGGGCTGTTAGTGAAGCAGGGTTGTGGTATCTAAGAGGACATGGAAAATATGAACATGTACAGGTGATATAGGAGTGATGACAGCCCACTTCAATGAGGCCCTAAGATTACCACTGTCTTACAACCTGGCAGAAGACTTCTCTCTCATGGACACAAGCCAAATTTCAAGCAGAAGTATGCACTCATGAGGAACCAAGTTTCATGATGTACAGAGAGAAAGGATAATGGCCACTAGAACTGTTGATCTTAATCTTCATGGTACCCCTCTGTAAGTGTTCAGGTGAAATGCTGCCTCACATTTTCTGAAGCAGGAACAACCAAGGAATTTGGGACATCAATGACCTTGTGCTAGGAAGCAGGGTGCCCAGTTCCCTCGATGTGCACACAATGACACATTAAAAGAATAAACATTCCATCCCACCTGCCCTCTTGACTACCAAGATCTGGCTATGGGTACCCTACCTAACCATCTCCTAGGCATCCTCTTGACAACCATTGTTAGATACTCAGGTCTGTTTCAATCTATATCCTGTTCACAGCATTCCTCTCTACACCGCTCACCAGATACTAGTTAGGAAACTTCCCTTTCTACAAAGTCCTCAAAACCCTCTCATACATGGGAATTTCTGTACCTCATGTAGATTTCAACCTATCTGTGTCCTGGCATAGGGAAAAGATATATAAGAAGTCGGGGAAAGTCAAACTATACACCTAGGGAAAATACACCATTCTCAGTTCTCACATCAGCATGCTTAAAGCATATATTCTCCCCTGTCCTGCACAGAGACTTCTCACAAATATCCAAGAGTACTCGCAGGATGCCCTCAAGGTGCCTTCACGCTTTCCCTCCTGGGTACAAGACCCATGTAAAAGAAACAAGTTTCCATAGAGAGAATTAAAGAACACACAAACCTGCATGTAAAAACAACATCCCACACCAAAACACCTTAAAATGCACACACTGGTTTCTCTTTATTTTTATCTGTCCACCTTCATAGCTACCTCCTCCACTAACTTTGCCTCCCTTTCTGGCTCCAAATACACTCCCATCCATGTCATCCAGGGCAGCTAGTACTGCCTGGACCCAGATGATATACCATATTCAGTTGACAAATTCTTCTCAATAAACAACAGAGAGCCAGTCTCCCATGAACACTGGCATAATACAGAGCACGCCTTAACACTTTTGATAATAAACACCTTCTCTGGACTCCTGGAGACAACCTTATCTAATATCTTCCAATTCTCACTCTCTACAAAGCTTCCTGAGGACATCTGCTGTAAGATTCTAAAGGGCTCTCTGTGGGTCTATTGGGTGGAGATGTGTGGAGAGCTATGCTCAGGCAAGACATGCCAGGCATGACACAGACACAAATATGGGCTCTCTCTCTCTCTCTCTCTCTCTCTCTCTCTCTCTCTCTCTCTCTCTGCTCTGTCTGTCTCTCTCTCTCTTCTCTCTCTCTGTGTGTCTGTGTCTTTCTCTGTCTTTGTCTCTCTCCTCTCCCTCTCTTTCTCTGTGTGTGTGTTTGTCTTTCTCTGTCTCTGTCTCTGTCTCTCTCTCTCTATCTTGGGAAGAGGCCAGTGTCAAAACTAGAGGAAAAATGTCGATGTGGACAACCCAAGTGTGGAGTTTGGAAGTGACAGGGGTCACCTTGCAGCTCTTCCTCCACATCCTGCCCTTCACTGCCCTCTACTATGAGAAGGACCTGCAACAGTACTAGAGGCACAGGCAGCATCATAATGGTTGCCAATGCAGCATTCCTGGAGTTGACATCACAGTGTGTGGAGCTGCTCTCTCTAGGTTTTGCATATGAAGGCACCACAATCACTGCTGCCACACCCACTGCTCCTGCGATCCAGGCCACCATAGCAGCCTCATCATGACTGCAGTGACTTTGGGAGTGTCATGATATTAGGGGGACAGAGAAACCTACACAAGATCATTAAATTACTGAATTTTTAAATTGATGAAGACTGTGCCCTTCAGGTGTTGGTTCTGATTTGTCCTCTCAGAAATTGCTTATGCAAAACTCTCCAGCATTTTTAAATTATTTAATCACTTAATCATTAAAATTTATTATTATGTAATCAGTAATCACGGGATCTTAAAGAATCCCTCAAGATCTGTGCGCTGCTTCTGGCCTCAATCATCTGCTATGTGCATCCCACAGCAGCCCAACCAACTCTTAATTTATGACCACAGCAACTTTTAAGTAATCTAATAAGTAAATAATGGGATTGTCCTGCATAATTGATTTTCATAAATGGAATCAAATTGATTCCTAACAATCAAATTGATTGATTGTCAGGGAAGTAATACATAGGTAATTAAATAATACTCCACACTTAACTCCCAGGCAGGACTGGCCAGACTCCATTGATGAGGGAGTATCTAAAATAATCACTAGATAAAATTCATCTTCAGGAATAAACAAGCAAGTTTTTTTCCATTATCAGTTATCAAAAACATAGTATTATGGTATTTCAAAAAAAAACAATACTCTAAAATAATAGAATTTCACTGAGTTTTGAGAATGTGCAACTAAGTCAACCAAGTATATCATAGTACAACCATATTAGGAAGCTAATGATCAGAGAATACAGCAGAATTTAGAAAATTTGATCCACAAAACTGTTTTCAGGCTTTAAGGCAACAAAACAAGGCCACAAAAGACATGCTTGTCTTGAGTAAGTATTCTATGCAGAAGATGTAACACTTTGTTCGTAGACAGCATGGTATGCATTTTGCAGAAATACATAAGGAAAACAAGATTCCATGAGATACATTGTTAGGGATGGTGATTCCTGTACAATCATATCCAGTAGCATATAAACAGATTCTCTATTTCTTGTTGTAGTTTTATCTGTTTCTTGGCCGATTTTCAGAAGCCTGGAGGACACGAGCTCCAGGAATTCTTTAAGTTGGTCTTCAGTACTTTCTTTGTGAATGGTAAACAAAGCTTCAGTGATCTGGTTGATGGCTTTGGCCAAACAATATATATTGTTGCAGTGCCCTTCTATAGCAGGGCTGAATTGCGACATCACATTGCTGACCAGTGTAGGCAAGGTCTAGACTGCTACAAAGACCATCAGGAGGCATGCAATCTCATATTCTTCTGGACTAATATTCTCTGACATTTGTAAGGAAAATGCTATGACTAAGGCAGCATCAATCACACACGGTAATCCAGCAGCTGATGATAACTCATAGACATTCATTGCAACCTTCATATCAGTTTCCCTTGGAATGTGATACTTGAAATCTTCAAAGGAACTCATGAGGAAAGGAATATGGTAGGACAAAACATCTCTCAGTGCTTCTTGTGCCAATGACCGGAAGGATGAGATAATGTCGATTATGGTCATCCTTTTCAAGACATTGCCAACATGGGATAATCTTTTGAAGACTGCACCCATCTGGTCTGCCTTGTCAGAGCTGGTCCTCATTTGTGTTAGTACATCAACATTCTAAACCACAAGTTTCTTAGTTTCAGCAACTTGTGATGAAATATGCCAAATAAGACTCTCACTTAGGAACTTTATCCCATAAGGGCCTAAGAGCTCTGATAATGACCTCATTTCTAATATGTCAGAATATTTCTTGGTATTGAATGTTAATTCATTTTCTGTGGGTAAATTCACAAATGCTTTCATGGCAGAAAAATAAGCTATGTGAATATTGCTGACGTGTCTCAGTAAAGTTTCTAAGTACCATTTTGTATATAGACTCGTAATGGTTGGTTCTCCATGACTGTCTAAGTGTTGTGCTTGCTGAAGAAAAACATTATTAAACACTCTGGTGATATCGTTCTGCACACAGTTCTCTATGGACTGGAGTAAGTCATATACACTCTTAAACTTGTTCAGAAATTCTGATGGCTTTACAATTTCCTGTGTAGCTTGAGTATACATAGTCATTCCAACAATTGATTTAGTGAAGCGATTTTCTAGGAGAGAAATGAAATAATCCTGTGGTATGAAGGTGTGCTCCCACACTGCCATGTTTGGAACATAATTTATGGAGAAGCATAACTCCAAAAGTGCCGTGTGCAACGTATCAGGTTGGTCACTACCAGCTTGTTTTTCTTCACGCTCTCAACACCAGGTTTTTCCCTTTCCGGTACTCCTTTCTTGCCAGTCTGGTTTTTTTTTTGTTTTGACTTCCTATTTACTGCTTGACTGATGGTTTTGGCACAATGCTTATGCAGCAACTGGTAACTAAGAGTACACAGTTCTGTGCAAATGTCAGTGATGAGGTTTTGAGCTTGTTTGCTCATTTCATCCAGGAACATATTACACAGAGAAAGACTGCAATCTCCAATATGGTGGTGCTCTTCAGAACACAGCTAATATGTGCAGCTCATGATGTGATCGCAAAGGAGAGGAAATGCTATGGAGTATCTTGACTGAGAGCAAAGCTGAAACATCTTCTTTAAAGCACAGCTCTAAAAACAAAATATGGAGAGATCTTATGTTTCTACCAACATTTCCACCAAGGAATCTACCATTTTCTTATGAAATATTGTACTCATCATTTTTGCAAGTTCTCGGTGATTTGCAAGGCTAAGTGAAGCTTTGGAGACACTAGTGTATGCCTGTAACCTAAACCAATCTAAACTCATCCCTCTGAAATCAAATACTTCTGCATCTTCAACTTGTTTTACAATTAGGGAAGTCATAGTGCTAACAAAAGATGGCATGATGATTGATTCATCTTCAGAGCAAACAGAGAGATTCTGCATGAGTTCCTTGAGGACTACAGCATCAAAGCCAGAGCAGTACTGCACATAGTACCTCTGCATTACAGGCCCATACTTCCTGACATGCGCTCTAAGCTCTTCCATGTAAAAGATTAGCTCAGCAATGTGCTTATCTATAAAGTCATCTGCACTCTTCTTTGGCATGTTATCTGCATGATGAAGTAGCCAGATAATTTCATCATGGGCAAAATATAATGCCATGAAAACAAAATGTGACTTTGGACCAAGCAGGCCATGCTGATCAGAGAGTACAGTTGCCAGTTCCTTCAGTGCAGACCTTAAAAGCTTGAACCTTTCTCTGTGCATTGAGCCAGCATGTAATACAGCCACCTCCTTGTATTCTTTTGTTATTAATACATTTATTATAACATCAAATGTTTACAAATAAATCTTCTGCAGCTTTGTGAATTTGGAAAACTTCATCTCGAAAGAGAGAGAGGCAAGAGCTACTGTGAAGAGCTAGCTTCCATATGTTCAGTGCTGTAGTCTCTGTATTTAGCATCCCATGGCACAGCATAAAGCCAAAGATAATCCATTTCCATTGTATCCAAGGAGAGATATTCACAAGGCATAGTGTTAGACTGGGCAGGGTTGAGCATTGTACTGGGTGCACTGATGAAACTTGACAACTGGGCTTTACTCCACTGCTCTGCTAAAAGATTCCGTCTAGGATGCACCATCTGAAGAGACATGAGCGCATCTGAAAGAGACTTGTTATGTGATACAAATTCTTCCATAATCTTTACTAAAGGGTTTTCATAGTCCACAATCATCTGACCAAGGCATGGGTATTCTTGATTGCTTGCTCCATGGGTCATTTCATGTGCATATATGTATAATCCAATGATTGACTTCCTTTCTTCAAACCGGGACAGCAGTATTATTAACGTTGTATAGGTTACAGTCAAATCTAAGTAGTTCTTTGTTAAATCAAAGTTCACAGTAATATCAAAGAAGACTTGGCAAACATCAATATTATTCACCAAGTCACAGACATGGACCTTAAATTCCATAACATCTACAAATTTAAAGTAATATAATGCCAGATTTTTCAGAATCTTTGATTTTTCCTTCTGTGATGGTGCAAGCTGTTGATTGCTGTTGTGCATTTCTACAGCAGGAAGATGACAGGAGATGTTATTCTGTATATATCTTTCTCATACTAATTAATAAAGCCCTGCTGGCCAATAGAAAACTAGATAGGTGGGGCTAGGAGACTAGGAGAAGGAAAGAGGAAGTGGGAAAGAGGAGTCGAGATGTAGCCCTGGGAAGAAGCAGGATGCCTGCCGCGGCTCCCTGATAAGACGACCACGTGGAAATACTTAGATAAGTAGAAATGGGTTAATAATTAAGACAAGAGCTAACCCATAAACAATAATGGTAATTGGCCAACAGGATTGTATAAAATACAGAGTCTCTGAGTGTTATTTGGGGCACACATGGCTGCAGGACCATGGCGGCAGGACCCGCTGTAGCGGGCAGAAACAACCTGCGGTAACAGGAAATTTTATGACTATGAATTTTACAGCAGATTCCAAGTTTTTGTAAATAAGGTAGTGTAATTTAGCTTTGGGATCTCCACATGCCTTCTTGATGTTGTTGAGGCACTTGAGCATTCAGACGCCCAGGTCGTTGAGGATGGTGAGCTTCTCCATTAGCTTCTGCTGACTGGGCTGCAGCATGGAGCTCTACATGGTGCAGCTGCTGCTTCAGCCACCACCATGTATGCAAGTCCTTGGCTCGCCGCTGCCCACCTGCCTGCCCGAGACCTCTGCCTCATTGCGGTGCTCACATGCTGCCCGCCCTCCAGCTCCATGAGACAGCAGCCATGGTGCTCGCTTCTGCGCACTGCCCTTCTGCCTCCTCCCACGGAACTCCCCACCCCAGTCATCTCCCACTCCCACCTGGGCCACCTGGTGGCGACAGGGGCCGTGGAATTGGTGCCCTGTATTACTTATCTTTGATGGGTAGTATTGCCAGCTGAAAAAACAATGTTCATGGATTTATTTCCATGGCATAATTAGTGGAACTATGACCTAAACTAATAGGGAAGGACTTTCATGACACTAGTTTTAGATAATAAAATATCCAAAAATAAAACTGCATTTCAGTTCCTCCCTTATTGTGGGTCTAAAGATACAGCCAAAGAAAACTCCACAGGATGAAAAGAAACAATTATGATCTCATCTCAAATTCACAATGTAATAACCTCTTCCATGCTAAAACTATCCCCAGCACTCATGACTCCACATTACAATCTCATTTCATTTTTCATAAAGACAAAATCCAATACATCAATTGTAACAGTTTTCATTTCTCCTACTCTATTGATAAATGCTACATCTGCAATAACTAAGATACAATTGTAGGCATCACCATAACATTCCAGGAGATTGATGAGCACTTGAGTCTATTGCAGATACTGCAGCTATCGTGTTATGAGAATGAAGACAGCATCACTGTTGTGCCTTTCATTACGCAAAGGATTGCTACTCAAATGAAAATATGTTATTTGTGTCTCTAGGTTTAAGGGGAGCTTGAAAACATGGACAAGTTAGAAGTAATGAATAAAAAAGGTAACTGAACAATTCACCAAGTACACATACACAGACTTGTACAGAGAGACAAACATAGACATCCACAAATACAAACAATCACTGATATACACATCCCCCAAAACAAGTGACAAAGATGATTCCTTAGATTTAAGAGTCAATAATATTTTCTTAATATCCTAAAAAGTACGCATCTATGTCCTCTGAAATTCCCCTACAAAGGAAACCTCATTATTATTTAGATTCTTGTTGATATCTTTGGGAAATTCACACATGTTTATTACATAGTGTCATCCTATTCTCCCTCAGTGCCAAGAAGAATCCAGGGAGGTACTTTGTGGCTGTCAACTGCTATCCATGATTTCCTCAGTCTGGGAGTTCACACAATGAGGTAGCTATATATTTCCCCTGCCAAACCAACTATTTACACATGGTTTCCAGACAAAGGCCTTATCTGCTTAAAAACAAGTATAGATACCTATTTTGGCAAGAAATAGATTGCACTCATCAGTAGTACCTGGATTATAACCTGTGTTTACTTGGAGAGGAGTTGTAAAAGCAGAACTTTATCATTTCAAAAAACAAATCTCTCTGTGATGTCTTAAGTACATTATAAACATTGTTGCTCCTCTTGTATAAAACATAGAATGTGGGCTCCCTTGAATTTCCATGGTATTTCTGAAGCCTACACCTATGATAGAAGACAATTGTGACATATGCTAACAATTATTAAATTTGTGTTCATTACAGCTTGTTCTCAAAAAAGGCTGCCTTGCTTTGCAAAAGGATGTCTGTAAGGCAATCTTGTCTTTGACCATGAAAGTTCTACAGGTGTTTTTTACAAGAAGGGATGGAACACATATGAAATTTTCTTATCAAGCTAAAAGGCTCCCACTACCCTGCAATAATTATGGGCATGCAAATTGCTTGCAGAAACATTGTCTGATATGTAGTTTGCCCAAGATTTCAATCCAAATCTATGCTAATGAAGGATATTTAAGAATTGAAAAAATAGTGAAAAAGAGACACAAACCAAGAAAAAGGGAATAAGAAGGGAATGAACATTTAAAAAATGGTTGAAAACGAGTAGGAACAAATAATACAGGATACAGGATGGGCAGTGTGTAGACAGGTAAGACAGAAACAAGGACTTAATAAAAATACAGAGGATGGAAAGATTACCTACTAGCTAGTATTTAATTTTAGTTGCATATTATAAATTGACCTTATAGAGGCAAAAGCAATAAATGAGAAAAAATATATGAATAACCATTGAAAAGTATACAGGTGTTTTTATAATCTCATGAGGATTATTTTATTTTATTATTATTTAATCTAAAAAAGGAAGACTGAATAGAAATTGGTAAGGACATATTCTCTATCATAAGGAAGATTCTTTCTCTCAAGGTCATCATTCATGAGTTTCTCATATAAATTTGTGTGTGATTATGACCAGCATGGTTATCACCAATACATTGGGACATATTTATTGTCAGATTTTCCAAATCTTATTTAGCCTGTACTAGCAGTAATGTTTTGTTAAAAAGGAGAGACTAAGCAGGGGTGGTTAGGAGGATTTGGAATCCACAAGGAGCTGTAAGTTATAGTAAAATGATCATATTGTAATATCAGGAATAAAACAAAAGCAGACATAGGGAGTAAGAATAGTGTACCCTCAAGTCAGAGTCAACAGTGCATTGGACTTACTGTACCCCATGGAATGAGGGAAAGACAAATTATATAAGAAAATATCTAGGAACCCTGAATGGAACTCCAACTAGTTTGGATTGGTCCCTTTTGTGGTAAGAATCAAGAATACAGGCTAGGCAAACTTTTCACTTGAACATACACCACACATAAACTTATGAGATGCTACAGTATTGGATTCCTTCTAAACATGACAACCAATGGAACAGGGAGACTTTGTTTTACCTTCTTCATTGTTTAATAGTTATCCAGCCAAGCACTTCTGTAGTAACTGAATTGATATTCAGGCCTTACATATCCTTGGACTTCCAAGGCAAGAGTAGTCCTTGCGTGTCTTAATAAAATCAGACAACATTCTCAAAACACATAAAAGAAAATCAAAGGAAACGAATGGGTGCATCAACAAGAAAATATTTCATGGCAGTGTTCCAAGCTGAATTTAAATTTCGTACCATCATTGTGATTTCTATTTGAATTACCTCATTTACCTACCAACCCAAAGACTCCCCTGTGCAAATGCAATAATGTTGACTATTATATTCAGTGTTTGTTACACTAAGTTGAGTCCATTAGATATTATTGGTATTGGTGAATGTGTGGGATTGCAATTTGTGAGGACTGAAACTCTCCACTTGTGTGTATGTCACCACCTCAATGTTCAGAGACAATATATACTGACAGATGAACAGAGCTCTAATCTTTTATGACAGATAGTCCAGAAAATCAAGAAAACCCTTTTCACTGAGCCAGAGTCACATGACCATGCACCTCAATGAACAATGGAATGTGTTGACATGGACATTGGTAAATTGCATTTTGCTATCATCCAGACACAATATTTAAAAGTTACGCACCATGTGTTACATCGTCCCAGGTACTCACACTGTAGTTCTAGGATTCTAGAGTACATGACAGAGTATGTACAGCAGCTACATGTGAAAAATAAAACTTGTCTCACCTAAGATCTGTCTTTGCCAAAGGAACAGTTTAAAACATTGCCCAAAGAGGTAGCAATGGAAAACTTATCCAATAGTGGATATATATGAGCACTTTAAATTCTTCGCCCAGAGATTTTGTTCTTAGGGAAGAGAATATCTAACAACAAACATTTTAAAATGTTTTTGCACAGAATTTCTTCTGAGCTTACGATTTATTGACTTCAGTAATAGTAACAGATACAAGCCAAATTCCATGATATTGCCAGGGGCTGATTGAGAAAATCACCTTCCACATTTGATCATATTAAAATTTTTCAGAACGGTTATTTTAGGAGACTAAACTACACAATGATACCACTACGTCTCAGTAGCTAGATACTTTCCCTCCCCATCATATGGACAGAGAATCCCATGAATATTTTCATGCAACAATTATGATCTCAAATCACTGGGGTATCCATTCCAAAACAGCCCCACATGCTCAGTACTCTATAGAATATCCTCATTTTATTTTATACAAGGACAAACAACTCTGAGTTGAAAATTACTTCTACTATTTTAACTTTTCCAATTCAACAGCTATGGACTATAGCTGCTCTAAAGCACATTTGCAATTGGCAGCATATTTATACAAAATCATGAGATGAATGAGCACTCACATACCTCACACACTCTCTCTCTTTCTCTCTCTCTCTCTCTCTCTCTCTCTCTCACACACACACACACACACACACACGATGGGCACACACATGTGTGTATATGTGTGTGTGAAAATATACACACACCCTCTAACAACACACACATGCGCGCACGCACACACACACACACAGACATATATATCATACTTGCAAAATAGACAAAAAAACAAATGCTGTGCCACTGAATTACTCAGCCCCTTGTCATTCTTTTGAAAACTAATTCTCTTCATAATGCTATCTTTAGAGATTCTTGAGGCATGAGCATTTTGCAGATAAATGGTAGAATTAGGTGAGTAAATAATAATTCAAGTACAACACACTCTCTCACACACATACATACCCACACATGCACACAAATGCACAAACACACACACACACATTCAAACTGAAATGTACACACCCACTAAGAACAATGCTGATAAAACTAGTACTAACAGATATTCTATGACTAAGTTCACTGGAACACTGAAATTTCTCATGATCTCTGGGGGATGTTTCCATTCACATGGGAAAGGGTTTTTTTTTTTTTTATTTCTCAACAAGAAAACTCTTGGGCAACAATAATCCAGGGATTTCCAATGTTGCTTACAACTGTTTTTCAAATATTTTCAACTGCTCTGAATTCTCTCCAGGATCGAGGTATTCCACTTATTTTACTGATCAACTATATTTAACATGGTTTTCAGCCAATTACCTCATGTACTATAATATAAGAAGAGAAAACTGGGTGACAATCAGTGATGTATCTTCCCTGTGATACTGACCAGAATGTGTGTTAACCTAGGATAATTTTGAGTGTTGGAAAATAACGTGGTTTCCACTGTAGACCTATTTTTTCCTTTTAATATTTGCATAGGAACAAAGGTCACTGTGGAGACTTAACCTCTCCAACGTTTTTGAATTTCTCTATGATATATATTGTTATTTTGAGGCTGACCTTCTTCTGTTGGAAACAAATAGTGAGGCCATGCTCCCTCACAGTTCTATGGGAATTCTGAAGCCAAGACTATATAATCCCTGTTATATCATTTATTTTATGTATGATCACATAGTTTTTTTCTAATATTAGATTGCCTTTAGATAAGTGAGGACATGTTGATGTTTTTATATTTTTTGTCCCTAAAATTTCTCCAAGATTATTTGATCATGTAGGAAGTGAATGTCATAAAATTGAAAATTGAGAAATGTATTTCAGGATGTATGCTTGAAAGGTAGCAAAGAAGGTACTAAATCATGACCATATGAAATTATTATTATTATTATGTTATTATTATTATGTTATTTAAGTAATGCAAAATCAACACATTTTTACATAGTTAACAAATACAGCCTGAACAAATGTAACACCTAGTTAATTAAATATTCCACATGGTTTCCAATTTTTTCTAAATAAAAAGATTTCACTTAACCTACATACAATAAAAACTGTTACCAATTATGAATTATATTTACAGTATCCAATCATTTATATTTGGCAAATTTAGACAGAAATCTCTCTATTATCTATCTTACATTGATGACCCCAAGGCACTGTTCCTAAATTGAATTTTATCATAACTAAGGAAAACTGTAACTATAACTATCTAATCTTCAACTCCATCAAAGTCTCCATAAGAATATACTATTTCCTGAGAAAACAGGAAGTGCAATGTAAACCACCTCCAAAACTTTAGAAACAACAGAGGTAACTGACAGCCTGAAGAGTCAACCTAAGTTCCTCTGCAATGTTGGGGCTCCACTTTTGGCCTGTAGGCCTAGAATATCAGGCAGATTTTTCTGTGACCCAGGGAGTTTGAGAACTGTCCCATCTTGAATTGGCGTAGTTCAGCAATCTGTCCTTTATATCCTGCTTGTCGGGTCTGTACAGCATACTGTCAGCAAGATATTATTGCCCAAATGACTAGTTTTGTCGCAATGAAAGTGAACTCCATATGGAGGATCTTTGATGCCTATCATCCATTTATGAAGTAAATATGTGCTGAGTGAAGCAGACATGACTCACTGTCATAAGAATAGTTAGGTTACTATACATCATAAATGTCATATTATCAAGGTCTTTGAAGGTCATCTATGAATCTAAATATATATGTTTAACACTGAAAACATGCCTAATATGACTACATGTTTGATTATTATAGGTGACTAACTACTAACCTGCGTTTCTTAATTATACAATCATATTTTAATAAGAGGCATAAGTGCAATAACTTAAACAAGAGTAAAACGTACATCCTGTAAAAAACAATTACACTTGTATCACTATATCATAGCACATACCATTTAAAAGAATTATACTTAACGTTTATTTTTATCTCATATTCCCCCTAAATGTTGACAAACATCCATATCCAATCAAATAACTCAAAACCACCCATCCCAAGACTTGAAAATATGGATGTTTTATTATTTAGATTTCCTATATTTTTCTGTGGGCAAAGGTATATATTGGAGATTCAGATGATTTTTTTACAGTAATTTCCCAGGAGTTCAGAGAAAGCTATTTGTTCTTGTTGCATGAAAGCTCTGTGATCATGGATGTTTCTTAGCAAGACTGTCATTCTCATCTCTAATGTATGTGTGTGTGTGTGTGTGTGTGTGTGTGTGTGTGTGTGTGTGTTTATTTCCCTATGTGCCCTTGTGCATTGATACAATTATTCACTCACCAACTTTCTTTCCATATTTGCACCTACACCATTTGGACAAGCTGTTCTAAATTTAGGAAATAGAAGAGAAGCTTATTTTCCTTTCAATAAATAGAAATGGATTAAGGTAGGGGCCAATAATGGTATTGTCTTCATCCAAAAAATAAGAAATTTGGAGCATAGGAAATATGATTAAATACTCATCAATGCAGATGAATGCCATAATGATGCTTTCATTTTCATGTGTATATCACTATAGTTATATTGTTGTTTGATAGACTTGAACATAAGTATAACTCAAAATAGAGACTTGCATTATTGGGAGAAAATCAGTGAGGCAATAAGGTTATTACATTAGTGGGTGTGCTTTTAAGCAAGTAGGAGGTTTCTTAGAATGTGACAGAATTTTGGATCATAAATGTTTCCTGGCAACACTACTGGAATTCTATATTCTTGTATCATGGGCCAAGAACCAGAGAGCAACTTAGATTGGATATTTTATTCTCCCAAGATAATTATCTCATAAAACTTTTAAGGACAGCATTTCTGGAAACTGATTCTGCTAACAAAGTCATAGCCAAATCCCTGGAAGTTGGACTACATCTATTAATATTATCCAATTTCAGATTACTTAATATTAGGGACTATAATCTGTGGAGAACCAGTCCAAAGACTTTTGTAGATGAATTTCATTATCCCTAAAGAGTACAATTGTGGAGTAAGAAGATAAAAAAACTCACAATTATTCAACAAAAGGTGAGTTTTCCATTGTTAACTTCCTTCAGGATGGTGTTAATCAATTTGTTAGACTAGATTAAGGGATAATTGATAGTAGATCATCTCTAATGAGATAGCTGCGCAACTTCACCTACTGATATCCTTTTATTCCCTGATCCACAAAGACATTTAATCTTTTACACACCTTACTACTCAAATCTGATTAAATAATAAATCATCGTGTAGTTTGGCACAATCTTGTGGTAGCCAAGTAAGAGACAACTTGTGGGTGTTGAGTAGAGCAGACAGTTTCATCCACTGATTATGTTATTATTTAATTATTAAAATAGGACATTAGATAATTGATGATAAGTGGATTTTTGCACCACATTGTGGGAGTCATGTATGAAAGACCATCTAATTATTTGATTATGTAATGAAATTATTTAAATCAATGATGACAACATTGTTCTTGGGTCTGGTTTGAGGCCACCTTGGGGAAGTGGATGATGTGGTATCTCTGGTTGTTTGATTATTAAGTTTTATAAAACAATGATTATGTCATCCACAATACCTGGTGTTTGGTGCCAACTTGTGAGATCAAGTATGTCAGATCTTCTAATTTCATAATGAAATTATTTAAAATGATGACATAGGTTAATATGCTAGATCATCTAAATAATTGTATAATTGTTTAAATAAATGACCCTCTATTCCAAGAAGAGTTCAGTTAAGCTCCATCATGCTGTATTAATTACGCAATATCTTCACGTTTGATTGTTTTTTATTTTAAAGACAATTCTATTTTTACCTCAAATAGCATTATACACTTCTATCATTCACATTGCTCAGAGATTTATTAAACATTATCTTTTTATCAGAGAAATGCTCTGACGATGAAAAGTATTTATGAGTTGTATATGTGTCATTTACCAGTTTCCAGTCTTTTATTTTTTTCTTATTTTACATCTCACTGTTCCCTCTCCCTCCCTCCTTCTGTCCCTCCTTTTCTCCCCCACTTTCTTGCACCCCCTACTGTTCTACCTTCCCAACACCCCCTACTCCACATGTTGTGGGATGCTTCCAGAAGGACTAAACTAAATCTGTAAAATCATTTTACGAACTAGGGCCCCCTTCTGCCACTAGGTTAAGGGGGTATATCTCCATCGGAAATGTGTTCTCAATGTTCATGTGTGCAACAGGGATACATCCTACTTCCACTATGAGAGATCCCTTAGACTGCACAGTCCTAAATGAGACCCATATTCATGGGGTCTGAGTCAGGCCAATACTGGTTCACAGCTATCAGTCTGGAGTCCCATTAGCTTCTCCTTGTTCAAGTCAACTGTTGCTGTGGATTTCTGTAGCCTGCTCAGGTCATCCCTCTCAGCATCTGTATTCCAGTTTGGCTCAGTGTTTAGCTGTTGGTGTCTGCTTCTGCTTTGATCAGCTACTAGATTAGGGTTCTATAGTTGTGGATAAGTTAGTCATCAAACTCATTATCAGGCAACGGAATTTATGGTAGCCTTTCCACACTTGCTCAAATCATTAGTTGGTATCAGTCATGTAGGTCTAGGGACATTTCTCTAGAGTCAGTTTTTTCTTCAAACTTTTTTTATGTGTTCTCTCTCTCTCTCTCTCTCTCTCTCTCTCTCTCTCTCTCTCTCTCTCTCTCTCTCTCTTCTGTCTCTCACCTATTTCTCCCCTGACTCAGACTTTCTTGTCCAACATGTTTTGCTCTCTTCCCTTTGTCTTTCTCCTACCACCCTCTCTAATTATTTTCCCATTCCAAATATGCTCAGTATATCATGTCACTTTTCTTTTCTGTGAGGGACCTTGTATGAATTTCTTAGAATCCTGAATACGATGGTGATCCTTTGCTCTAAGTCTAAAATACATATTTGAGTGAGAACATACTATGTTCCTCTTTTTGTAACTGGGTTACCTCATTCAGGATGATTTCTTCAAGTTCCATCAATTTTTTTCATTGATTTTCAAGATTCCATCTTTTTACCACCACAGAGTATTATTTAGTTGTGTAAATTTGCCACATCTTCTTTATCCATTCTTTAGTTGAGGGGAATCTAGGTTACTTCCATGTTCTTGGTATTACAAATAATGCTGCTATGAATGTAGGTGAGCATATGTCTTTGTTGCATGGATGTGCATCATTTGGTTATATGCCTAAGAGGGGGATTGCCAGGTCCTATAGTAGACTGAATCGCATTCGCATTTTACTGAGAAATTGCCATACTAATCTCCAAATTGGCTGTGCAGTTTGTACTCCTACCAGCAGTGGAGGAGTGTTCCCTTTTCTCCACATCCTCTTCAGCATAAGTTGTCATTGGTGTTCTTAACTTTTGCCATTCTGGCAGGAGAAATATGGTATCTCAGAGAGATTTTGATTTGCTTTTCCCTGGTAGTTAAGTATGTTGAGAACTTTCTTAAGTGTCTTTCAGCATTTTTGAATTCTTACCCTGAGAATTCTCTTTTCACTTCTGTACGCCATTTTTTAATAGTGTTATTTAGTGTTTTGTTGACTAGTTTCTTGAGTTCTTTGTATATTTTGAATGTCAGCCCTCTGTCCGCTGTAGGACTGGTGAAGATCTTTTTTCCAGTCTTTGTACTGTCATTTAGTCTAGTCATCTGTGTCTTTGGCCTTAGAGAAGCTCCTCAATTTGAGGATTTCACATTTATTACTTGTCTGTAGTGGGATATTCACTGTGTCTGCTCCTGTGGCTCTGACAACACCCATTGAGGGGTGGAGCCAGGGGCGGAAGTGACCTGTGGAGCTTGGTCTCGGAAGGAGGTGGAGAACGGCCTTTTCTGGCAGGACACGGAGAGAGGAGCATCCAGTTTTAACCGCTGTGTTCATCTGTCTGTGTTGTGAGTTGTTTCTCCCTTAATAAATGTCTATTCGACCTATTTGTTTATCCTGACCCTTATTAAACCACAATATTTGTCAATCTCAGTGTCTGTGCTACTAGAGTTATGTTTAGGAAGAAGTCCTCTGTATCAATTTTTCTAAGGATACCTCCCACTTACATTTCTAAGAGGTTCAGTGTGGCTGGATTTATGTTTAGTTGTTTGATTCATTGGACTTGACTTTTATGTATGGTGATAAAAATGTGTCTTTCTGTCGTCTTCTATGTACCATCATGCAGTTTTGCCAGAACCATTTAATGATAATGCTTTGTGCCTCTCATTGTATACTTTTAGTTGTTTTGTCAAAAATCAGGTATTCGTGGGTGTGTGGCTTAATATCAGGATTTTCTATTCGATTTTATTAGTCTACTTGTCTTTCATTGTACCAATACTAGGCTTTTTTCAGGAATGCAGCTCTGTAGTGGAGCTCTAAATCAGGGATGGTGATGCCTCCTGAAATTCTTTTATTGTACAGGGTTTCTTTGGCTATCCTGGGTCTTTTGTTTTTCCATATAAAGTTGATTATTATCATTTCATGGTCCGTGAAAATATGTGATGGGTTTTATAGGTGTTTTCATTGACTCTGTATATTGCTTTTGGAAAGAGTGCCATTTTTACTATATCCTACCTATCCAAGATCATGGGTGATCTGTCCATTTTCTGCTACCTTATTTAATTTCTTTCTATAAAGACACAAAATTCTTGCTATATAGTTCCTTCACTTGTTTGATCAGCTTTAACCCAAGAAACCTTATGTTGTTACCGTCTCTTTTAAATGGTAATGTGGCTGTGATTTTTTTCTCAGCCCCATTTCCATCTGAATAAAATAGGGCTACTGATATTTTTTGAGTTTATCTTGTATCCTGTTAGTTTGCTGAAGGTGTTTATCAGCTGTGGGAGTTCCATTGAAGAGTTTTTGGGTTGCTTATATAAACTTTCATATCATCTGCAAATAGTGACAATTTGACTTCTTCCTTTCAAATTTGAATTCTTTGATCTCCTTTTTTTGCTTTAGCTAAAACTTCAAGTACAATATCAAATAGATACAGAGAGAGAAAGGACAGCCTTGTCTTGTTCCTGAATTTAGAGGAATAACCTTAAGCTTTTCTCCATTCAGTTTGATGTTGGCTGTTGGTTTACTGTATATTGCTCTTATTATGTTTAGATATGTTACTGTTATCCCTGATCTCTCCAAGACCTTTATCATGAAAGGGGGTTGAAATTTTTCAAAGGCTTTTTCTGCATCTAGGGAAATGATCATGTTTTTTCTCTTTCAGTTTGTTTATATGATGGATCACATAGATAGATTTTCATATGTTGGACCAACTCTGCAACCAAGGGATGAAGCCTACTTGGTCATCATGGATGATATCATCACATGTTTTGATGGTTTAACTCGAAGATGATGTCATTTTTCATGACTGGAGTCTGCCAATTCTTCCCTGCCAGTTAAATGTCACATCACCTATTGATTTATTTTGAGAGTTAGCAATTACTGACTTATTTAATTATTTAAATGATGATTGATTAATTAGGCTCCAGTTACCTGTCAAGTACATGTTTAGAGATTTGAAAGTTGCAGCCATTTACAGAGTAGACTCTGAATGCCATATTCATCATCCAGAGTGCTAAGGATGCTGGAAGATTGAGTCCAGATTTCATGGTGCTCACCACGAAGAAGTGAAAGGACTCCACCAAGGCAAGCATGGTGGTTTGGATTTTTGCCTTCTTAGTCTTCCTACACAACCTCATAATAATTGTGTTCTACTATTAGAAGGAGAATCAATGGCACAAGATATGCAGGGCCATCAAAGTTGCCTCACGAAGGATGACATGCTAGAACATGTATGAGCTACACTTTCAGCTCTGCTGGTGACAATGCTGTTGTTGCCATCTTTGCAGCTGTTACCAACATTGTAGCCACTACTGCTACCCCAGGTATGGGCTCATAATCCCAGCTCCTGCAGAAACATAGCAGACATTCAGTGGCTTGCAATTAGGACAGCCAACTTAGTTCATCAGGCAAGGAAATCTGATTATCTGATTATTATATCACTGAAATTAAAAATTGGTGATGACAGCATCCTTCATCAGATCTGGCATGTCCTCCATGAATTTCATGATGCAAAATGTCCAACTGTTTAAATATTGAAACATTTAATTATTAAAATTATTTATTACATAATCTGTGATCACTGAAATTGGTGGAAACTTGCTGGAGGCAAGGGTGTCAAACCGTCAAACCATATGATTATTTCATTATTCAAATCTGCCTTTACCAACTCAAGGAAGAGTGGAGTCTGTAATCACCTTGTTGGAGTTAATTGTGGCATGTCATTTCATTATTTAATTATTTAAATTAATGATGATATCATTTTGTTATCTCCCCAGTGGTGAATTATGAGACATATTCTCATTATGAGACATGATGTCATTGTTCATTCATTTTCTTATTAAAATCTATGATTAAATAACCAATGATCTCTTAGGTTTGCTCCATCTTGTAGGATTCAAGTATAAAACACCATATAATTTCTTAAAATTTTTATTCATTACTTATTACAATCTATCTTTATCTAGTCAATGATCACTGGAGTTTTGAGCCTCCTTGTCTGAATCAAATGTGCAAGACCATCCCATCATCTGTTGTTATAATTATTTAACTATTCATTTAGGTCATTAAATAATCAAAGATCACTGGAATCTTGTCCCATCTTGTGGGGTAAAGTATTCTAGATAATCTAATTATGTAATTAAATTATTTAAATGAACAATAATAATATGAACCCGGAAGTATGACTGTGGGGATTGATGATGTGGCATCATCTCATTACTTGGTTATTTAGTCATTGAAATAGATCCTCATATCAGCCATGATACCTAGAGTTTGGTTCCACTTTGTGGGTGTTAAGAATTAAGGCTATCTAATTATTTATTTAAATTATATTAAATTATATAAATGATTATATAAAACATTACTCTTGGAAGGGTTTAGTCTGACTCCACCACGTTGGATTGAGTATGCAACAAACACTATCTCATTTTTCAATTATTTTATAATTATATATTAATTATTTCAATCAATGATAATGTCATGCTTCATGACTGGATTATAGCCCATACTCCCTGGGATATAATTGTGTGTCATTATTTAATTATCTAAAGTATTACTTCCTTGACTATTACTGGAGTTTAGTTCCATCTTATGGAAGTTAAGTTTGCAGGAGCATACAATTATTTATTCATTTGATTACTCAAATGATGATGGGGTCATTGATGAGGGGTTTGGCAACAGTGCGATGGACACAGCAGATGACTGGTGCCGGAAGCAACTACCAGAGAATGAGGGACACTGGGAGATCCAATGATTACTGACTATATAATAATAGATTTTAATAATTAAATGATGAAATAATTTTAAAAACTGGACAATGTCACATCATCAGTTCCTGAGCGGATAGACTACAACTGATTTATGAAAGGCACAGTCATCACCGATTTTAAAAATTCAATAATTTAATAATTATATGATCAGAGGATCTTGTCTAATCAATTGTCTTGGGCTGATGGCATGACACTCAACCAAGTCACTGTAGTCATGATGAGGCTGCTGGGATGGCTGCTGCCACAGCTGCAGACTCTCTGGTAGAAGTGATGGAGGTACCTTCACAGGCAGAGCCAACAGAGAACAACTCCTCAAACTCAGTGATGTCATCCCCAGCAATGCTCTCTTGGCAACAACTATGATGCTTCATGTGCTTGTCCTTCTCATGTAGTGGCCAGAGAAGGCCAGGATGTGGAAGGAGAGCTCCGAGGTGACCCCTGTGACTCCCACACTCCACAATGGCTTAGTCATATTGTGACTCTTCCTTTATGTGGAAACCTGGATTCATCTGGACTCAATCTCCCAATTTCCCATTTGGGAAATAAGCCATCAGAGTGAGTGTGAGAGAGAGAGAGAGAGAGAGAGAGAGAGAGAGAGAGAGAGAGAGAGAGAGAGAGAGAGAGAGAGAGAGAGCACTTTTGTGTGTGTGTCATGACAGGCCTGTCTTTGAGCTCATGGCTCTCCACACATCTCCACCCAATGGACTCACAGAGGGCCCTTTGTAATCTTACAGCAGATGTCTTTAGCAAGCTTTATACAGAGGGAGAATAGGAAGAAATTAGACAAGGTTGTCTCCAGGAGTCTGTGATAGTGGTCTTCATCTAGCAGTCATCTTAGAACATATCAATATTGTGAAATTATGCTTCACTATTATTGTGTTGTTCATAGAAGCTCAGCTCTCTGTTGTGCATTGAAAATAATTTCCCTACTGAATATGGTATATCATCTGGGTCCAGACAGGTCTAGCTGCCCTGGATGCCATGGATGGTAGTGTATATGGAGCCACGATATTGGAGGAGGTAGATATGAAAGGGCACAGGTACAAGGCAAGATGGTCCTGTCTGTGTAGTTTCAGTTGTTTTGGTTTGGGATGATGTTTAATCAGACAGGTTGATGTGCTGTCCAATTCTATCAATGGGTGCTTGCTTATTTTACATGTGTCCAGTACCCTGAAGGGAAAGGATGAAGGCATCCTTTCACGACACCTAGAATTTTGTGAGAACTCCCTGTGTAAGACATGGGTGTATATATGCTTTAAACATAGTGCTGTGACAATGGAGAATGTATCTACCCTAGGTGTCTAGTTTGCCTTTCTTCAGACCAAGTGAAAAACCTTGTGACTATCCATGGTCACAGATAGATGTATTTATACATAAGATACAGAAATTCCAATGTAAGAGAGGGTCTTGAGGCCTTTGGAGAAAGGAGAGGGAAGATTCCTAAATAAGGTCAGGTGAAGTGTGTGGAGTGGGGGGCTGTGGACAGCATATAGTTTGTACCAGACCTGAAAACATCTAACAATGGTTGTGTGGTAATGCCAGCCCCTGGTAAGCAAGGGTCAGATGAGATGAAGGGCAGATGAAATGGAATGTTTATTTTTTTACAGTATCCATGTGTCCACATTTAGGCAGCCTATTTCTTGAGACAAGCTCATAGATGTTCCAAGAGCCTTGATGGTTCCTGCTACAGATGATATGGGGCAGCATTCTATCTGAACACTGGTAAGAGGTATCAGGAGAATGATGACAAGTGGTCTCGTAGCCATTCTCCTTTAAAATATGTACATAACCAAACTGGATACCTCATGAATGCACACATTTGCCTGCAATTTGGTGGTGTTCATTCCTGACATGCTTTCTGCCATGTGGGAACAAAATGCTTGGCTTAGGGACCCATTGAGGTGGGTTGTCCTCACCCCAATGTCACCTGCACATCGTCCTATTTGCCCTGTACTCTTGGATACCACAACCCAGCTCTCCTACTTGACCTGTGTCAGCCTGGGACTCCATTTCATGACTTCCATGGTGACTGAGAAGTTTGTTTTTCCCAGTACACAATGATCTAGCAGACCAAAGGCCATCCTGGCAGCTGAGGTGATGTTGGAAGGCCATTGTTAAGCAGATAACTGCTGGATCTCAGGTATTTGTGGGCAGTGTACTTCAGATTAACTTCAGATTGTGCAGCTAGGGGCTTCACAGACGCCCCAGTACCCACATCCATTAGCATAGTTGTTAAGGTCCTCCCTTATGTTACAGGCTTTCAGGCCATTTCTGTAGGCTTCACTAAGGGTGATGTGTAGGCTTGCCTGTAAGCATACCAGTGTTCCCTCTTGGGGTATTATGAGGCATGACAGAATCCAAAAACAAATTGTTTCAGGGCAGTGAAGTAAATAATCCTGTGATTTCTGAGTCCCCCATTTCTTCTCCTATCCCTGTCCTTCCTCAACCCTTGGTATTCATCTTTTGCAGCAATCCAAGTGTTCTGTTTCTGGACAGCCTTGCTTGTTCTTTGGTTATTTTGGTTTATGATGCAAAAAGATTTTGTTTGTCTGTATTTTTTTGGTTTGTTGTTAATTTGAAAATGCCTGAGCGAGGGCACAACAATGTCCTTTAGAAGCTACCATTCTGGGTGCACTACTGCCATCATACAAAAAGTATTTGCAGAACATTCCAGCATGTCCTGGTGTTTCTCTGTCATGTCTGCCTAGGGAGGAACTCTCAGTGCTGGACCCACAGGACCTACACAGGTTTCCTGAATTCTCCTTGGCACAGGGCAGTGCTTGGAGGAATCAGGGTCCAGGTGCCCCAGTCTGGCCACCATAGGCTTAGCTTGCTGTTCCAAGGACACTCAGTGTAATGGGTACAGAGTGGCCATGTCAGGCAAGATCACAGGCCAAGTCTACAAAGATATTGCATCCTGGACTGTATCTGCACTGATGTGGGAAATTCTGCCTCCCGCTACCTGCAGCTAGTGCACAGTACAAACTGCCTCCCCCAGTTTTTCTTGAACATGCACAGCAGCAACCACTCCTAACTTTTGAAAAGCAGTGCCCAGTATTTCTGGCCTATATTCATGGTTTCAGGGCCAGATTGTCATTTTGGACAGATTTCTTCCTTGCATAACTTCTTGATTGCCATACTTTCCCTTCATTTTCTGTATGGCTTTTCTTCATTTTTTTCATGCTATTCTTCTAAATGTAGGGTACAGGTATATTTCAGTGACAGAGTCCTGTTATAAAGTTTCTTATCCAGTGAACAACACTTGCATACTTAAAGAGGTCTGGGAGGCACAACTCTCATGACCATATGCAAACTGGCATGCATTTCAGGGCATGGAGTATGTGTAGAAGCATCCAGTGTAGTGTTAGGATGGAAGCATATCCAAACGAAATCAGGCAAATCTATGGGTATCATCCATACCAGGCAGAATTCTTGTCTCTACCTCCCCAACAGGCTTCCTCTCTGATGCAGGGCACCCATGCAAGTGTCATTGAATGAGTTTTCCTAACTACCACACCTTGCCTGAAACCTAGGAAGAACACCCAAGATCAAAGATCGAAAGCCTGTTGTCCTGTTTCTCTCTGTCTAGGTGTCTTCTCAGATGTTAGAGTATTGAGATAAGTTTCTGAAATTCAAAGACTGCACTATCTGGGGAATCAGATACTCTCTCTCTCTCTCTCTCTCTTTCATATCTATATATATATATATATTCTCTCTCTCTCTCTGGGATTATTCTTTGTGTGTTCCCTGGGCAGGAAGTTCTGGGATAGCCCATAAGAATTCCCAGAGTGATAATAGTGTGCACTGTTGTGGTGGTCTGCTAAGGGTTTAAAGGGACTGAAAGTGGGCAGTAATAGGAAGCCTTCCAGTGTGCCATGCTTTACCTCCAGCTATGGTGGCGACAGAGTCAGCTATGAATTGTCCTGTGTTTGTGTTTATGTGAGTGTACCTCTGTGTGTGTGTGTGTGTGTGTGTTTATGTGTGTGTATTTGTGTGTGTACACACACGTGGTATGTGAAGGTGTGGCTTGGTGACTGAGTATGTTTTGTGGAAATCTTATAAAAGATGGCAGTACCCTAATTAGTACTGGCTAGTTGGGCAGACAGTACATCACACATCTGCCTTAGACTACCTCTGAACACACTCTTAGTAGCCTCAGAAAAGATTCCACCATGATGCTAGTGGAAAGGCAGAGTTTCAAGACATTAGACAGGGTTGGTCCTGGAGGCAGAGAGGTGGTCTTTTTCTTGGAACCATCTTCAAGATTTCATTAGTTTGGAGGATGGTCTCTCCATATGGGAGAATTGCCATCTGTTTGGGAGCAGAAAATCATTTCCCTACTGAATATGGATTAATATGTGAATACTGGCAGACATAATTTAATGGGTGCTAGCGATGTAAGTATAAACAGGATCCAGGGATAGAGAGGCACAGAGACAGAAGATGAGTTATCTGTGAAAATGGATATATACATGGATAGAGAAAATGAAATACGGGGTGAAAACCTGTGTGTTTTCTTTTTATATGGACACTTTTCCTGTTCCATTGATATATGACCCTGACTGGCAAGTGTAAAGTCATCTTGAGGGTTTCTTGTGAGGACACATGTAATTTGTGGTAAGTAACTGAGGATAATGGGGGGGTAAACATGTGCTATAGGCATCCTGATGTAACAATCAAGAATTGCTTATTTCTCCTAAGTGTCTAGGTTGCCTGGCCTCTGTCCACTTTAATCTCTTCAGAGAACTCTGATTCCCCTGTGTTCCTAGACCAGCCCACTGGTAGATGGGTGTCTACAGAGGATATCTGTAGTGAGTTCCATATCTGAATGAATTTAAGGACTGTGGGAAACAAGAGTTTGCTTAAAGGATCCTATGTGGAGGATGCCAGGGTCTAATTGAATACACATTGACTAAGATTTATAGAAGCCCGTTGAGAACAAAATTGCAAAGTAGCCATAGTGGATATCTTTAGAAACTATGTGGTGGTAGTCCACATCTTTAGTAAAAGGAGATAAGATTAATAACTTGAGAAATCTTTGTAAGGTGAAGTCCAACAGTCTGCATGAAATGTATCCAGTCTTAATAGAAATATCTCACAATTGGCCCAGGTTGCATGTCTGTGGGTGCCATTTCTTCATGTCCACTATGTCCTTTGATTATTATGTGTCGAGGGGTTTTTCTTTTTAAATTTGGTTCTAGTCTTTTTGTTGATCTGTATGCTTCTTGTACTTTCATAGGCTTGTCCTTCCACACATTGGGAAAGTTTTCTTAAATGATTTTGTTGAATATGGTTTATGTACCTTTGAGCTGAGCTACTTCTTGTTCTCCTATGCCCACTATTTTGGTTAGCCCTTTCCATGTTGGCCCATATTTCTGGGATATTTTGTGTTAAGGATTCGATGGATTTAAGAATTACTCTGGTCAATGAATCTGCTTCCTCTACTTTAACTTCAGCTCCTGAGATTCTGTCTTCGATCCCTTGCATTCTGTTAGTTATGTTTGCATCTGTAGTTGTTCATTGTATTCCAAAGTTTACTATTTGCATCAATCCCTCAGTTTGTGTTTTCTTTATTATCTCTATTTCAGTTTTCATGTCTTGAACTGTGTGAATTGTTTCTTCCGATGTTTGATTTTCTTTTTCTTGGTTATGGAATTTGTGGTAAGTAACTGAGTATAATTGGGGGGGGGTAGAGATATGCTGTAGGAGTCCTGATGTAATAATCAAGAATTGCTTATTTCCCCTGTGTCTAGGTTGCCTGTCCTCTGCCCACTTTAATCTCTTCAGAGAACTCTGATTCCCCTGTGTTCCTAGACCAGACCACAGGTAGATTGGTGTCTACAGAGGATATAGTGAGTTAACTTATGGAAGTTAAGTATGAAGAACCATTTACATATTTATTTTTTTGGCTACCTAAATTATGATGGGGTCATCGATTAGGGGTTTGGCTACTGTGCAATGGACACAGCATATGATTGGAGCCAGAAGCAGTGTGCAGATCATGAAGGACACTCAGGATCCAGTGGTTATTTATTACATAATAATATATTTAATAATTAAATGATTAACTAATTTAAAATACTGGATGGTTTTTGATCATCAATTTCCCAGAGGATGCACAAGTACTGACCCATAAAGACACAGTCATCACAGATTTTAAAATTTGAATAATTTAATAATCAGATTAGCGAGGATCTTGTCTAATGAACTGTTGGTGTTTTTTTAGAGTTATAAGAATAAAAGCTGGAGAAGAGGATGAGGTACTTCGGAATGAGTGTCCCAAGTGAGTGAGCTCCCAAGGTAAAGGACCACATGGGAGAGCATAGCAGGTTCCATAGCAGTGATGGTGACCAAGATAGGAGAGAATCACACAACAGGCAGATAGAACTCAAATAAGGAGTTTATTTAGAAAGAGGAGTGAGGGAGAAGGGAAGAGACATAGAGGCACTGGAAATAATGGTGATGATGACAATAATAATAATAATAATAATAATAATAATAACAATAACAACGACAATAATATCCCATCCGTGACCGCGCACCACCATCCACACAGCAGGGGCCTCACGGGAAACCACGCCACAGAGAAACCTGGAAAAAACAGAAAACAGAAAACCAGAAACATCTAGAAAAGTAATATAAACAGTTTTAAATTAAAAACGGAAGTACCAGGGCCGAAACGCAGGAAGTGAACTCAGGGGATGCTGGGAAATGGAGTCCCGCGCCCCCAGAGTCCAAAATCAAAGTCCTTGGGCTGAAAAGAAGGAGTCCCAGAGGGTGGTGGGAAATGGAGTCCCGAGACCCCAGAGTCTGAAAGCAGAATTCCCTGGGCAGAAATGTATGTATAGCACCCGGGAAATAGCGTACCACATCCCGCAATCAAAAAGAAGAGGTTTAGGTACTGAAAAGTTGGAAGCAAACCCTGTGCATATTGGGAAATGTAGTCCGATGGCTTTAGAGCATGAAACCGGAAGTCCTGGAGCTGATAACCCGGAAGCAGCCTCTGAGTACTCTGGGAAATGGAGTCCGCAGGCCTGAGAGTCTGAAACCATTAGTTTGCAGACAGAAAAAGAGAAAGCGGCCCCAGAAGATTCTGGGAAATGGAGTCCTGGGCCCCCAGACTTACAAAATTCTCCGGCAGTCACGGCTTAGTTCGGCTCTTGTGGCTATCTTTAAGTGGAATTTCCACCTCTGTGCCAGTGCTTGACATCAGACTTCAAGTCCCAGATTTACTTTTTCAGGAAGTCCCGCCCTTCATTTCTGGCACATACTTCCTGCCTCCGCAAACACAGGAAGTTGCCCACATGCTGTAGCCCTGCAGACCCAACAATTGCTGAGTCATTGCCTGGAGTCTGCTGCTCTAGTGGATTTCTGTGAATTTGAGGACAGCCTGGTCTACAGAGTAAGGTCCAGGACACAGGGAAACTCTGTCACAAACACTAAAAGAAATGAATTAAGTAAATAAGTGAATAATTAATTAATATTAAATAAGTAATGAGAAAAATATACTAGAAAACAACAACAAGATTAATAATAATCATTAAAAAGGAATTGACATGTGCAGTTTATTGAGCGAGTTCCAGGACAAGTCTTGTTTTATATCAGAACAGGCACCAAAGGATCGATTCCTGCTCTGTGAGTGCTGCTGTGGGGAATTGTGAGGGCAGCATGGATGAGCACAGAAGCTGCAGCATGGTGAGTGAGGGGTGGGGAGGGGTGGGATGGGGAGTCATGAAAGTCTGTTTGGCAGTCCTTCCAGGAGGAGGCTGGGCTGGCCACATTCAGTGTACTGTTTGGCCCATTGTGGCCCTAGCAACTCCCCTGAACAGAGTATGGCCTATTCATACTTCACCTAGTGGGTTGCTTCTGAGGAAAGGATTTGGATCACAGAGCATTGTGTAGAAATATTTTTTGTAGTCAGCTCCGTTATGATTTTGGTGCACAGGGATTGCAATTTACAAAACGAGAAAAGGCTCAGTTTCTCCAGTGCCTTCTAGGAGGTCTGTCCTTCACATCTAATGTTTAGGGGTCAGATCCATGCAGAGTTATTGTCATTGTTTTGCCACTAAAATATCTTGTCTTCTGTTTTTGAAACAAGCTAAATAAGATCTTTTTTACATACTGATTTCAGTTCCCTCTCCCACTCATCCTTCCATTCCCCCTAGCAATCTCCCAGCAGAAGGTGGGGCTGTAAGAAAGGTGTGTCTTCCGATCCAAGATCCGCATTAAAAGTGTGTGTCTTCAGACCTCCCACTATTACACCAACAACGTGCATGTCCCAGTCCACTACTCGGGAGGACTCAACAAGATCTGGCACAATATGTTGGGGAAACACAATTACCTCTGCTAAGCACTTTGTCTGAGCATGGCGCCCCAGGATAGTGAATGGGAGCCAACTAGCTGGCTCAAGTACCAAGTTCGACCCTCATCCCACTGTCAGGGTTTCTCAATAGTTCAAGCTTCACAACTGTTTGTGCCTACAGAGGGCCTGGTTCCAATCATTGGAGTCTCCACAGCTGTTGGTCTAGAGTTCAGGATTTCCATGAGCTTGCTTTAGCTGACTCTGGAAGTGTCTCCTTCATGATGGTGACCTCACTGTCTCTTAGAGTCTCTGCTCCCTGTCTTGGACTGACTTGCTAGAGCTTGGCCAGTTGCTTTGTTGTAGATCACTTCATGCGCTTCAGTCAGCTGCTGGATTTTGACTCTTGACGAGTGACCCCATCAATTTGCATGCTCAGACCTGTTTGGGCATCCTCTCCATTATTGTTAGGAGTCTTAGCTTGGTTACTTCTTCCAGATTCTTGTCATTTCAATAGGTTCTTTATGAAAAGTAACAGTCAAATACAAAGGAGGAAAACATTTTGGTTTTGGTCCTGATCACATAATCCCTTCCGGTCTCTCTCTCTCCATCTCTCTATCTCTATCTATCTTTCTCTATCTATCTATCTTTCTTTCTGTGTCTCCTTTTTTTGTAGATTTTCTGAGGATCCAGGACTCAGGTGGTAATGGTTAAGGAAGAAATCAGAGTTCTCTGATGTTATGGAGTAATCGATTCTTCATCAGTTTCCAGATCCTGAATGCCCTGAATGCCCTGGATCCAGAGATTGTGGGTCCACTCTGAGGCTGGTCATTGGACATGTAGGTCCTCGTGGGTGGTTGTTGGGAAGAGGAGTCAGTGCTCCAAATATCTGCAGGGGTTGCATGCAGAACTGATTGACACGAGGGGAGATCAAATGGCTGGATGTCCACAGACTTCATGTACATTTCAAAGTCCCTGGGAGCACTGGGGATGACATTCACCATCCGTGCATTTCCTTCCCTGACTCTTGCCTCTGAACAGGGCAACAGCTGCAAGCTGGAGAGTTTGTTTAGCACGTTTTCGCTCTGGAATCTCTTGCCTTTTCCTTCTTCCGCTTTCTCCTCAAAGTTATACTTCCCAGCTTGTATAACTTTTGGAAAGGCTGGTGTGCTGGCTGCCGTCTTCAATGGGAAAAGGGGCTGAAGAGCTCGCACAGGGACCCCATCCATTTGCAACTCAGACCTGTTTGGGCATCCTCTCCATTATTGTTAGGAGTCTTAGCTTGGTTACTTCTTCCAGATTCTTGTCATTTCAATAGGTTGTTTATGAAAAGTAACAGTCAAATACAAAGGAGGAAAACATTTTGGTTTTGGTCCTGATCACATAATCCCTTCCGGTCTCTCTCTCTCCATCTCTCTATCTCTATCTATCTTTCTCTATCTATCTATCTTTCTTTCTGTGTCTCCTTTTTTTGTAGATTTTCTGAGGATCCAGGACTCAGGTGGTAATGGTTAAGGAAGAAATCAGAGTTCTCTGATGTTATGGAGTAATCGATTCTTCATCAGTTTCCAGATCCTGAATGCCCTGAATGCCCTGGATCCAGAGATTGTGGGTCCACTCTGAGGCTGGTCATTGGACATGTAGGTCCTCGAGGGTGGTTGTTGGGAAGAGGAGTCAGTGCTCCAAATATCTGCAGGGGTTGCATGCAGAACTGATTGACACGAGGGGGAGATCAAATGGCTGGATGTCCACAGACTTCATGTACATTTCAAAGTCCCTGGGAGCACTGGGGATGACATTCACCATCCGTGCATTTCCTTCCCCTGACTCTTGCCTCTGAACAGGGCAACAGCTGCAAGCTGGAGAGTTTGTTTAGCACGTTTTCGCTCTGGAATCTCTTGCCTTTTCCTTCTTCCGCTTTCTCCTCAAAGTTATACTTCCCAGCTTGTATAACTTTTGGAAAGGCTGGTGTGCTGGCTGCCGTCTTCAATGGGAAAAGGGGCTGAAGAGCTCGCACAGGGACCCCATCCATTTGCAACTCAGACCTGTTTGGGCATCCTCTCCATTATTGTTAGGAGTCTTAGCTTGGTTATTTCTTCCAGATTCTTGTCATTTACAATAGGTTCTTTATGAAAAGTAACAGTCAAATACAAAGGAGGTGAACATTTTGGTGTCCTGAACACATAATCCCTTCCCGTCTCTCTCTCTCCATCTAACTATTTCTCTCTCTCTCTCTCTCTCTCTCTCTCTTTATATATATATATATATATATATATATATATATATATATATATATTTCTCTCTGTGTCTCCTTTTTTTGTCGGTTTCCTGAGGATCCAGGACTCAGGTGGTAATGGTTCAGGAAGAAAGCAGAGTTCTCTGAGGTTATGGATTAATCGATTCTTCATCAGTTTCCAGATCCTGAATGCCCTGAATGCCCTGCCATGAATTATCTTCTACGAAATATGACATACACCATAACCCTTATTTTGCACCCAAACTCATAATGATGGCACACTTCAAAGACTAGACGATCTCAACTCAAAACGCTTGATGATAAATCATTATAAAACCCAGAGTGGAATCACTGCTGGGTATATGGAAAACACAATATTGGCGTGAAACTAATCATGATGTGCGTCATGGTCACGAATGCATTACAAGGATTAGCTTTGCCAATGTGATTAAGAGACACCAGATACAAATTGTGGTAATCTAAGCATCTTACAATTTAGATGGACTTTCAAGAATGTTTCAACTCTTTAATCATAGCAAATTTAAAAGAATGAAAAGAATATCCTTTACATATGTGAATATTGAATTTAGAGAAAAGGAAACTGTTAATCAATTGTGTCTTGGAAACCAGTTTAGATTGTAACAAACTGGCTCCAAACCAGGCAGAGCCCAGGCTTCTTGGATGCACTGATTCTATAAAATCTTTGGACAAGAATGAATACTGTCCTGGACAAGTAATGTGCAACCCTCACACAAGATAGAGTCATCTGAGAGGAATGGAACTCAGTTGAGGAAAGGCCTCCATGGTACACAGCTGTTAGGCATTTTCTCAATTAGCCATCAATGGGGGAGGGCCAAGCCCTCAGAGAGTGGTTCCGGCTTCCATTATAAAACAGACTGATGCAGCCCAGAAGGAGCATGTTTCCATGACTTTTGCATCAGGATTTAACACAAGGAACCTGCTATGTTTGAGTTCCTTTCCTGACTTTCTTATAGATTGATACAGCCATCTTATAAGTGTAATCTTCTTAAACCCTTTCTTTATGAATTTCTTGTGGATCATGGTATTTGTGGCAGCAATAGAACCCCAAAACCAACACCAAGTTTACAGAAGAATCTTTTTGAAAGAAAAAAGATTGCAGTGTCTGCAAAATTATCCCTGTGTCATTATTGTCTTGAGCCCCAAGCAAATAAGCCCATAAATACAGAAAAAACTCATTTCCTCAATGATCATAGCTGAGAAAACCATTAAGTAGAGAAGTACATTGATATGTGAACCCTTGTGTTATAATGAAAGTAGCTAGAACCACATACAGTTTCACATAAACAAAGCAGTTCCACAAACTGAATTCAGGTATATTTTGTGTTGTTTGGGTCATGAGTAAGCAGGGAAACTGTGCTTTTGCCAAAGTAATCATATCAGTCATAAGGATATCTTTGAAAGATTGAACGGGTTCAGGAGACTATGATCAAAACCACATAGGCTTATTTAAGATGGTATAATCAATGTGGCATGTGTGATATAGTCTATTTTTGCTACAGAAGGAAACACTAATGTTTATTAATTTAATTTTGAGTTACATTTGTACTTCATTGTTTTATATACATGTCTTTTTTAATGAAAAATTTATAAACAATATTTGGGAATTTGGGTGTCATTCTTTCCAAACTGCTTCCTGCTGGTAGGGAGCACTGTCATGGGGGGGAATCCTAAGAAGACGTAGAAATCCTGGCTGTAGTGTTCTTCAAGGCTGCATTGTCCCATTAATGATCCTTCAGGGGTCTTGATTGATCAAACACAAATTAGTATGGAAGTAATCTACAGTTTTTCAATATCTGTTGAAACAATATTAGAAATCCCATTCCACAGTACCTTGTCGTTAGGCTTAAATTTTGAAGTAAAAGCATTTAAATATATATATATATATATATATATATATATATATATATATATATATATGTATATATATATATATATACACACAAACACACACACACACACATATATATATATATATATATATATATATTATATTCAATTAATCCAGCAGCATTTTTTCCTTCTTCTTTTTATTAATAATATAATTTTAAAATTTACATGTGGATCCCGGTTTCCTCTCCCTCCCTCCCTCCAACCCTCCCTCTTTCCCTCACTCACTCTTACCCTCTTTCTCCTGTGACATGCACCCTGGCCACCCTCCGCTCCCTTCCCCCCACCCCCATTCCACTTGTACAGCTATGCTATCCATGTTGGGTCATGAAAATCTGTCAAGTCATTTGAAGTAGGCACTAGGACTTCTCTCCTGTATCTAGGTTAAGGGAGTATCCCTCCATGGGGGATGTGTCTGCAAGGTCGTTTTGTGCACCAGGAATACATCCTGGTTCCACTGTCTGAGGTCCCCCAGACTGCTCAGTCCTTCTATCTGAGTCCCATAATCAGAGGATCTGAGTCAGTCCCATGCTGGGTTCCTAGCCATTTGTCTGGTGGGGGGCAAGCTCCTTCTTGTTCAGGATGAAAGATCCAAGGCCATTCTAGGGAAAACTAGCACTGTATTATATTTCTGGATGAGATATTTATTCAATTAGAAAAGTACACATGTACTTGTGGATACTATGTGCTCTGTGAAATTCTGTACTCGAGTAAGATTTTATGAATATATAGGATTATAGGTGGATTTTCATCAAACTATTGTGTTATGAGTAGTGTTTCCTTGCCGGTCTGGTCCCACCACCGTGGGACAAACCCCAAATAACACACAGAGACACTGTATCAGATATAAAACTGTTAGTCTGTTACTAGCATTTCTTATTGGATAGCTCTGTCTTAAATATTAACCTGTTTCTATTAATCTAAGTATTTCCACGTGGTCTTATCTTACCTGAAAAAGGAGCTGGAATTCTGCTCTCACTGCCCTACATATTTAATCTTTTCCCTACTTCTTCCTCTCTCCTCCTAGTCTCCTAGTCCCACCTATCTTGCTTTCCTATTGGCCAACAGTGCTTTATTCATTAACCAATATGAGAAACATACTTACATAATGACATCTCCCATCATCTCCTCTTTTCTGTCTAAATTAAAAAGAAGGAATTTAACCTTAACATAGCAAAATATATCACACATAAGTTATCAAATAAGAATCACAGTTCACAATGTTCCATTAACATTTAGTAAGATTTAAAAAAATATTTTATCATCTATCATATCTTTATGAGTCTAAAGTCATTTTTGTAACTTATCTTTAATCCTAGCTAAAAAAAATCTATACCAATAACTATCTGTCATCAACTCCATCAAAGATCACAGAAGGATAATATATAAACTTTAGAAATGACAGAGACAACTCACAGCCTGGTTAGTCACCTGAAGTTCTTTTGTAATGTTCCTTCTTCACCCCATAGGCCATAGTGTGTCTGTCAGACTCCTCAGCAAAACAGGAAACGTTAAACCCTCCATCTGTATTGGCAGTTTGTCAGTCCCTTTTCTCTGTGTCCTGCAGACTGTCTGGCAGACTCTTCCATGAACCATGAACCCTGTAGCAATGTTCATGTTTTATCAGCAGTAACTCTTCTGTGGGTCCTGCATGTACAGTTTATACAGCATGAAGTCAAACAGTCAACACAAGAGCAGTAAGTTGTCCAAATGGTTAGTCTTGCCTTATTGAAAGCAAACTCCATAACACCTTTCTTCAAGGTCCATTTTCCTTCCTGACGCAGGTGGTGTTGCCAGGAGCAGTTAAACCATTTTAAATGCCATCTTCTGTAGGTCTTTGAAGAATGCTTTCATCTCAAATACATCTTTTTATATCTAGAAATCCTAACTAATATTATAAGTTTTGACTATTATAGGTAGCAATCTATAATCTGTACTAAATTATACATTACATTTTAAAATAAGCTATATAAACACAATAGCTAAGCAAGAGAAGAAATATACTTATCAAAAAATGACCTTAAATTGTATCAATAAATGAAAGTCCATTCAATGCAAGGTATTTATATCTATACTATAATCCCCCTTTTATCTATAAAGAGATTGGTAGTGGTCACTAACTATCTATAAACAACCACATATAAATGAAAACAAATATTTATGAATGATATTTGGGATTTTGGGTGCCATTCTTTCCAAACTACTTCCTGCTGGAAGGGAACACTGTCATGGAGATCCTAAGAAGACACAGAAATCCTGGCTGTTGTGGTCTGCAAGGCTGCCTTGCCCCAGCTGTTTTGAATGGTGGATCACTTGGGACCCTGCTTCAGGGTGTCTTGCTTGATCAAATCATGTTAGTCAGGAAGGAATCCACAGCTTTTAATTTTCAGTGGGAACAAAAACAGAAATCCTTTTCCCTAGTAACCTGTCATTTTACTAAAATTTTGAATTTAAAGCATTTTAAAAGATATAAATTGGATTAATCCAGCAGCATTTGTTTTAACAGTCATTATTTCCTCACCAGTCAAACAACTTAAAGATAATAAATTAGCATACAGTACCCAGACTCATTTTGTGCTTTTCATCTTTATGTGGATTTTTATTACTCCATTTCTCCTACTTCTATTTTTTTTTATTTTTTTGAGACTGGGTTTCTCTGTGCAACTTTTATCTGTCCTGCAATTAACTCTGTATACCAGTTTTACTTTGAAATCACAGAGATCAGCTTGCCTCTGTCTCTGAGTGCTGAAATTAAAGGCCACCACACCCAGCTACTCTTTTTTATTTTTTTCTTTATCTGAATCTGTCTTTATTGTAAATCTTTATCTTTTTCTGGCCATGAATCTTTATCTTGTGAACAAGATACGTCAAATGAAAGCCATAGATGTATTACTTGCAGTCTATCCAAGATGGTTGGGGGTACTTTTACTGCCAGAACTGAGAGCTGTGCTCACTGTCTTGGTCTACACTGCCATCCAGTAGCCTGTAGCTGGCTTAGAGATGTGGCCAATGCCATTGCTAGTACTCATACACATCATAAAGTTGTTAGCAGAGTTCTTTAAAAGCCTTGTGGTTTTTTGCCACTGAAATGCTTAGTCAGGAAACCTCAGTGCAAATTTCTGTTTGTTTCTAGCAAAAGAGTTCAACTGAGAAAAATGTTGCTACCAAAAAGCCTTGATTGTTTTTGTTCTTATGTTTCTAAAAGTCTTTTTTAAGCTTTTATTAAGTTTTAAATGGAAGTTCTTATTAGCCACGTTGAAGGTGCCATTTTGTTAAGAGTAGGTTTTCCCTCCCACCTGGTCCCAGAGCTGGGCCAGCCCCAAATAACACACAGAGACGCTGTATTTGATATAAAGCTGTTATCCTGTTACTAGCATTTCTTATTGGATAGCTCTGTCTTAAATATTAACCCGTTTCTATTAATCTAAGTATTTCCACGTGATTTTATCTTACCTGAAAAAGGGGCTGGAATTCTGCTCTCAATGTCCTACATCTTGAATCTCTTCCCTACTTCTTCCTCCCTCCTCCTAGTCTCGTAGTCCCACCTATCTTGCTTTGCTATTGGCCAACAGTGATTTATTCATTAACCAACAAAAGAAGCATATTTACAGAATGATGTCTCCCATCACCATTGCCTCCCCAATAATGACATGGAGACTTATTATTAATTATGAATGCTCAACCGATAGCTAAGGCTTGTTTGTAACCAGTTCTTATAGCTAAAATTAACCTATTTCTATTTATGTGCTTTCCTGTGGTGCCACACCAGCCCCAGTGGAGACAGTGTAGTAATGGCTGAAAGAAATCTAAATGTCTACCTGTCCAGAGGTTCGCACCACACGTGGTTATGCCTCCTGGGGTAAAGTGGTTCAGGTCCCTGCAGGTGCTTGCTTGGCTGGCTGTTTTGGAACGGGTGCTAGATGTATTTTGTGCTATGATAACAATATTGCTTTTTATTCATGGATATTTTAGCCTGTAGCTCCACTGTTAATTCAGATAACCCTAGAAAACACTTAGATATAGTTTTAGCAACTGAAAGAGATACAGATCAGCAGTCAATAGATGGATATTGCCTTCTGTGTCTTCAGATACAGATCCAAAGGTGCCAGTTGTGACTTCAGATGTCAGCCCAGGGCCTGATAAATCAATTAGGGCTAAGGCTGTAAGAAGCAGCCCCCAATGAGACCCTGCCTGTAATTTGCCTGCCCACAACAAACCTGCTGTGGAATTCACAACAATACTATAATATATCCAGAGAAAAAGATTATTCTCTAAACTCAACAAATCAAATCTCTGATATGCTGACCACAAGCAGGCAAAAATAAACAGAGGCTCCCAATTATGCACTTGCATAGAAGTATTTATGATCTCATACTTCAAACGGAATTGATGACATCTATAGAATGCCTGTTTACCTTAAATCTGTGACCAAAGATCTGTTTTTTGAACTTTCTGTACAAAACCCTGATATTTTGAAGTAAACTTTGCAGCAGTTCGCAAGCCTCCTCAAGTGTGTTTGTGTCTGTCTGTCAAGCTGAAGGCACTCCTGAACTGGTCATCCGAGTCTTGGTCTCCACACAGACCTGTTACCCACTGAGCAATCTGCAGCAATATGACTTGTGGTTTTCCTTGTCCTACAGCATATCTTGCTCCCTCTCATCTCCTGGCAACCCTGCCCTTCTTCTTCTTCCCAGCATCCTCTTTGTCTGGCTCTCCCACCTATAATCGTGCCTAGATAAAGGTCATTTAGATTTTTATTAAACCAATAAGAAGGTGCCTTGGCAAATATAAATTTTCACAGTGTACAAAATGATTATTCCACAACATGGGATAATCTCCATGTGTATGCATATGTATACATGTACATGTATTCTCATACATAGATGTGTTTGCAGGGACATGTGTGCCTTTGTCTATGTATTGACACATGCATACATGTTGATGTGTGTACACACATGTGTGCTTATAGTTGGATTCTCACTTGTTTTCATATGTGTATAATTATACCTATGCTTACACACATGTATACTTGTCTGTTCTTTGTGCCCTTTTATGCGTATATGTGCATATGTGTTCAGTTGTTTGAAAATGTGTGTATGTGCAATGTTTAAACGTATGTGCCTGCATGCCTGTGAATATATTTGTGGGTTTGTATGTATTCTGTGTTCAATGCATAGGTGTATTCATTTAAATGTGTCAATTTGTGAGCCTATGTATAAATAAGTGCATAAATGTACACATACGTATGTGTGTTTGTATGTAAACATTTTGTGCACACAAGAGTGTGCCCTTTTGTATGCGTCTCTGCTGTCTATGATTTACCTCAGTTGAGATAAAGGTGTAAAAGTGTAATATCTATTCAGAGTCTTTGTGTTTCTTGTAGCACCAGTGCTGAATTCATCCAAAGAATACATTCTGCATTTCAATTACTTAAGACTATTAGGTGATCACTGTTGATCAATAAATTACTAATATATAATCACAATTTATTTTGAAGCCATTATCTATCTCATACAAACTCTACTCATGGAACTAATTTTGGGGATTAAAGTTATGGAGACATTTTGCTTGTCTGAATATCAGAGGGTAGGTCTTGCCATTAGCGAACCATAGTTCAGGAGGTCTTTACAGATAGGACCTGAGATGGCTGGTAGAGAGAGGATATAAGTGGGAAGAAACAGGAATTGCTCTTTTTTTCTGCTGGGAAGCTAATGAAGTAAAGGTGGATTTGGCTCGCCTCTCCTTATCTTTGATCTCTCAGCATTTTCCTCTATGTTTGATTCTGGGTTTTGATTATTTAAACCAATTAAGAACTCCATTTACAAAAGTTGTTTTTCTTCCTGAGTTTCCCAGAAACCTCATTCATGTTGGTGAACAAGTCCCATGTATATTGTTACCTGAGGAGTCACAAAGTCCCTATATGTTCCAATTGATTAGTCATATATTTTAAAGTGATGGACATTAAACATGTTAAAATATAAACGAAAAAGGAACTGGACAGTGGTGGTGCATGCCTTTAATTCCAGCACTTGGGAAACAGAGGTAACCAGATCTCATCCATCCATCCATCCATCCATCCATCCATCCATCCATCATCTATCATGTTCTCTCAACATATCCATGGCTATTTGGCTGGTTCTCACTACCTAGCCACGGCTATTCTGGAACACACTATGTAGACAACACAGGCCTCATACTCACAGAGATGCATCTGCACTTGCCTTTCTAGTGCTGGGGTTAATGTGTGTACCACCATACCAGGCTAAAATATTCATTATATTCGTAAACCTCCACAAAGCTGAATGTAAAAATCACCAACTATTTGCAATGTAAGACTAATGCAGTGTAGGACTGTGAATTTGACTTCAGCAATGCAAAAACAAGTTCCAAGAATGACAAATTAATTTTCTCAATTTGTGTATATGTTAAAAAACATCCAAGTTTTTAACTTTGAGGTTTAAGATTGATTTAAAAAGGAAATAATACAATTGATTATATTGTAGTTGCCAGTTTTATATTGTAAAACAAAGTGGAGGCTAGAAGAGGGCATGAGATAACCAGGACCTGAAATGTCTGGTGGTTGTGAGCTGCCCAGTATAAGTGGTAGGGATTGAACTCTGGCCCTCTGCAAGAACAGCACTTGCTCTTAATTGCATTGTCATCTCTCCAGCTCCTTTAGCTGCCAGGGTTTATCCATAGTAACTGTCTCAGTTTCTGTCCTGCCCAGACCTGTAGCTGCTTAGTTCCAAATAGCACATAGAGGATTCTGTTAATTATAAACTGTTTGGCCGATGGCTCTGGCTTTTTATTGGTTAGCTCTGAAATTATTAATCCATTTCTATCAGTCTGTGTATCTCTACATGCTCTTGGCTCCTTTCATCCTCAGAAGCTACATGGGGTCTTTCTCTTTAGACTCAATACATTCTTTTTCTCAGCATTCTCCTACACAGGTAGCCCTGCCTATACTTCCTGCCTGGCTACATCCTGCCTGCCCATTGGCTAAAACAGCTCTATACATCAAACACTGAGAGAAACATATTTTCACAGCATACAGGAGGTCATCCCCCATCATCTTAGCCCCAGTGAATTGAAATGTCATTTTCTGAGCCAGAGGACAAACTAATTTTGATAGGTAATAGACATTTCCTGAGCAGTGGATATGTATTGAAATATGTGGACTATATCAATGAGTCTAAAATAATTGGGCACTCTTCTATCTCATGAGAGCCTGTGTCAATATGATAATTTTCTATTTTTCTACAACAAAGTTATTTTTAAATATTTAAATTAATTTGATAGCACAATGGCACTGGTAACCATCCAAATGACTAACACAAGAAAGAACTGATGACAAGACAATTGAGTATAGCTTGAAAAGTTATCTAATGTTGAAGTCTGAAAAAACTGGAGACCATATTGGTCTAATGCATTTTTCTTATGTTTTTGTTAAGTTTATGTGTATGTGTTTGTGTATGTGAGAGTGTATCGTAAATGTAATTGTAATAACTGCAGATAATACAAGAATGTGTAAGATCCCCTGAAACTGAAGTTGGAGTAGTTGTGAGTTGATTGATAGGGGTGCTAGAAACCAGTCTTGTGTCCTCCAGAAGAGCAGCCAGTGCTCTTGACCCCTGAGCCATGTTGCAGGATATTTGCTCAGCAGGTGGAGCCAGTGACTAGTTGACAGGAATTAGCCATAGAGAGGACAGAGGAGCCAAGAATATGGATGGAGAGATGCCCAGGGAGGAGCAGGGAGGGACTTAATTAGTTCATGATCTTTTTAGTTCAGGACGGGTGGGGAGAT
>JANBXA010000685.1:0-12460 GCA_030556225.1 Cricetiscus sungorus
AGGGTGTCCATCTCCCTACAGCAAAGCATGTACATACACATACACAGAGAAAGAAAGAAGAGAAAGACAGAGATAGAGATGAATCCAGAGAGAGAATTCTGTGACAGATCCATTTTTCTTACTCCATTATAGCCAAAGCTGTACACTCAGGCCTAGGTGTCAGGGTCTGCTTGGAACTTCTTCCCCTATATGCAGCTAGTTTACCAGTGTGCACAGCTTGCCCTATAATAAATGCCAGGTATGTAGACACACACCCAGAAACATACTAGGGCACACACACTCCACAAACCCATGCACAAACCCAATGAACTTTCAGCTTGCTATCAGGTTCTGCAAGGTAGTTCCCATATAACATACACTTTTAGCTGTCAAGTCCTATTAGATAAAGGTATCCCCTATAAAATAGAAACCCTACATACACCTCTAGGTGTTAGGTTCGATGAGGTATGCCAAATATAGGCTAAAGCACCATAGACACACATGTATACACACACATAAATACACACCAATACACACACATATAGGCACACATGATTGTATGTACACACATGCACAATCACATGCACTCATACATGTACACACACATTCTCATGCACTTGCATGCACCCCCACACACAAACACCTTTCTAGTGCTGGCTATAAGTGTTTAATATATACAAACATGAACAAACAGAAGATTTAAAATTAGATAGATGTCATGGAAAAAGAAATCAAGTTCCAGGACAATACAATTCCATGGTGTGAGGATAATTTAAAGGAGGTAATCATGGAAAGTATCTTAAGCAGTTGAATTTGAGGAATCTCACTACTCTCATCTAAGAACTCCATGCTTAATATGACATTCTACAGGAAACATATTTTGGAACACTTTAAAATAGTATTTTTAAAGAAAATATATGTTATGAAGTCTTTGAGACACCACGAGAGCACCTGTGTCTGTGCATTTGCCTCCATATGAAAGAAGAATTTCTTTCATTATTGCATACAATTGTTCAATCTATGACTAAATCTATTCATGAAAAAAATGCTTTGCTTGAAAAAATTACAAAAACATTGGGACTGGAGGGATGGGTGTGCAGTTAAAGAGTGCTTGTTGTCCCATTGTCAGGGGCCTCCCAACAGATCAAGCCACTGTCACCCACATACAAGGGCCTAGTTAGGTCCCATGCAGGTTCCACAACTCCAGACCAGAATCCAGGAGCTCCTATTTGCTTGGGTCAGCTGTCTGTATCCTTATATTTCCTTTCAATTTAGCTCAAGGAGCTCAGCCTGGTGCTTGGCTATGGGTCACTACATCTGCTTCCATCACTTTCTGGATGTAGATTATCTTATATGCTGGACTTTGTTGTTCCCAAGGAAGGCATTGCCACTCTTAGGAATAGATGGTTTTGGGGTGGGAAGGGAGGAGGTGGTAGGATTGGGAGAAGTGGACGGGGTCAGAGGGAGGGAAGAAGAACTGGGGTTGGTATACAAAATAATAGAAGTAAAAATAGAGTTTAAAAACAAAAGAGTACTTGTGTTCCAGTTTGGCTCAGTATTTATTCGTGTGTGTCTGCTTGTGTTTCCATCAGCTACTAGATGAGAGCTCTATGATTGTAGATAAGGTAGTCATCAATCTCATTTTTAGGGAAGGGCATGTATGACAGCCTTTTCACTGTTGCTCAAATTGTTAGTTGGGGTCTGTCTAATATGTCTCTGCACTTTTATGTAATGTTTGTTTTCTCTTCAAACCTATAATGGCTCACTCTTTTATGGTGTCACTGTCTCACTCACTTTATTCTTTCTTTTATTCCTAGCCCTGGCTCAATCTTCCTAGTCTTATGTGCTTTCCTCTACTCTCCTTCTCTTTCTTGTAGCTCACTCTATTCACTGTCCTGCCCCCACTCCCAATATGCTCAGGATATCTTGTCCCTTTCTTCTTCTGTGAGGGACAGTGAATGAATCTCTTAGAATTTTCCTTGTATCTTAGTTTCTTTGGTGTTGTGAATTATAGGCTGGTGATCCTTTGCTCTACATTTAAAATCTATATCAGAATGAGTATGTATGTTCCTTTTTTATTGGGTTAGTCTATTCAGAATGGTTTCCTCAAGTTCCATCCATTTGCCTCGGAATTTCAAGATTGCATTTTACTTTTCTGGAGAATAGTATTGCAGTGTGTAAATGTGCCACATCTTCTTTATCCATTCTTCAGTTGAGGGGCATCAAGGTTGCTTGCAGGTTCTTGCTATTACAAATAATGCTGCTACAAATACAGCTGAACACATTTTTATGTTGCATGGATGTGGATCATTTGGGTATATGCCTAACAGGGTGATTACTGGATCCTGTGGTAGACTGATTTCCATTTTCCTCAGGAACCAACATACTAATGCCCAAATTGGCTCTACAAGTTTGCACTTCCCCCAGTAGTGGTGAAGTGTTCCCCTTTCTCGACATCCTCTCCAGCATAAGTTGTCAGTGGTGTCTCTAATTTTAGCAATTCTGTCAGGAATTAGATGATATATCAGTTTTTTTTGATTTGCATTTCCCTGATGGCTAAGGATGTTGAGCACTTAAGTGTCTTTCAGACTTTTTTATTTTCTCCACTGAGAATTCTCTCCTCCTTTTTGAACCACATTTTAAATAGGGTTATTTGATGTTTTGTTGACTAGTTTCTTGAGTTCTTTGTATATTTTGGAGATTGTCCCTCTGTCAATTTTAGGACAGGTGAAGATCTTTTCCCAGTCTGTGGGGGTGCCATTTGGTCTTGTCAACTGTGGCTTTTGCCTTACAGAAGCTTCTCAGTTTGAGGAGGTACCATTTATTAATTGTCAATCTCAGTGTCTGTGCTACTGGAGTTATTTTCAGGAACGATCACCTGTTCTATTTTTATTCTTATATTTTTTCTTCTTTGTGACTTTTTTCTTTATCTTTTACAAATGTTTCTTTTTCTCCTTCATTTAATTTTTTGTTGTCTTTTAAAACCATAAATAAGGAGACCAGAATATGAATGTGCTGGAACAATTTCAAGGATGGAGAAAAAAGAATAACAATTAGGGCAAAAAAGAACCATGCACTTTGTTATAGGGATTTTGTGAAAATTCTTTACAGTAGTAAGGCTGTGGCATGGTGAGATGGTAAGCAGCATATTGTCATTACTACTTTTCAACAAAATATTGTAAAAATCAGGGACCTAGGAGTTTAATCTGAAAATAGACTTTGCTGTTTGCTTAATGGCATGATCATTGGTGATAACCAGCATATAACACTTTGTCTTGAAGAATAAAATTGGAAGAGGAAGGAGATTGGTGAAGGGGAATGTGAATATCACAGGAGGAAGGAGGAAAGAAAGAGAGGAGAAAGAAAGGGAGTGAGGGAGAGAGGGTTATGCATCGGTGAGATGATATTGAGCTTTGTGGGAAATGGCTGCATACTGTATTCTCTTTTCACTGTAGGTATCGGTGGGAAGATGAGATTGTCCAGTCAGTCATTGTGAGCAGAGGTAAAACAATATATATAAAACAGAAATCATGTGCAGTATTACAAAATATTGCTTTCATTAAAAATATGTAATCTCATAAAGTGGAGAATTTTTTGAAAGTGGTGTCTTCTATTGGAAAGTTCCTAAATAAGTAACAGCAACTCAATTACAATTATCAAGTGTTTCAAAACTCCTTGAAAAAAGTACAAACTCTAATTATTTGTCAGACAGCTTGCATTTGAAGGGGAGCAATATAATTTCTAACACTTTATACTAAGACCATGGTAGGTTTATCTAACCATGTTAAACCATGATTAAACGATATAATAATTGCAGTTATTAATATTCTTTGCTTGAGAAATATAATACATTTTGATTTTATAAATCTTTTCTCATTTAATTGGTGAACAGAAAAGTTTCACATAAAATATATCTTTTCTGATTTTTTTAAACTAGTTTTCCAAGTGTCAAAAGTAAGCTATTTGATCTAGTGGCATGGAAGCTCTGAGCATGGCTGTTTCTAAGCACGACTGCCTTTTTTGTGTTTAATGTATTTGTTGTTATTGTTGTGTGCTGTGAGTGATTTTGTTTCCTGCTGGTCTGGTTCCACCACCTTGCCAGCCCCAAATAATACACAGAGACATTATGTTAGACCTAAAGCTATAGAACACTTACTAGATTCTTATTGGCTTGCTCTGTCTTAAATATTAACCCATTTCTATTAATCTAAGTATTTCCACGTGGTCTTATCTTACCGGAGCGTGGAGCTGGCATTCTACCCTGTAGGGCCTCCATCTTGGATCTTTCTACTACTTCCAGAATCCTCATTGCCTCCTAGTCCTGCCTATCTTGCTTTCCAATTGGCCAACAGTTCTTTATTCATTAACTAATGCAAGAAATATATTTACAAAATGACATTTCCCATCAGTTTTGTATATCTATTTCTCTTTGTGTGTCTTTGTACATTGCTACTATTATTCACTCACCTTCTTTCTCTTCATATTTGCACCTATAGCCATATGGATAAGTTGACTTAAAGATAAAAGAATGAAGAGAACATTTTTTTTAATTTAAGTTAATAGAAATGAATTAACCCAGAGGCATAAGAATGCTATTGTCTCCATTATGGAAATATGAAAATTGGAGCATTGAAAATATGTTTAACTACTCATCAATCTCATTGAATGACATAACAGAATTTTACTTTCATGTGTAGGTCACTATAGAAAAATAGTTGTTTGGTAAGAGAATTGAAAATAAGTATGACTCAGTAAAGAGGCTTTCATTATTGGAAGAATATCAGTGAAAATATAATGTATGTCCATGAGTGGGTGGGGTTATATTAGCATGTGGAATGTGTAGGAGAAGGAGACAGAATGTTGGGTCATAACTGTTTCCTAGCAACCCTGCTGGAATTCTCTATTTCTACACCATGGGCCCAAGAAGCTGAATGCAGTTTAGATGTAGTGTTGTCCATGAATATTTTACTATCCCAAGCTAAGTATCCCATACAGCCTTTGATGGCAGCATATATAGAATTTAATTCTCCTAACCAGGACATGAACAAAACCCTAGAAGTTGGCCTGCGGCTATTAATACTACCCACTTCAAAATTAACTTTATATCAGTCTGCGGAGAAACAGTCCAAGACTTTTGTTGATGAACATCATCTTACCTAAAAAGTAAAACTGGATTATGAATATAAAAAGACTCACATTTATGGTACAAAAGGTGAGTTTTACATTGTGTGCTTCCTTCAGGAATGTGTTGACCTTTTTTTTTTTTAGGCTAGGCTGTAGGCTGGGGGATAATTGGACAGAGGTAGTTCATATCTAATGAGCTATCCAACAAACTAAAACTATAAGTTTTTCTTTAATACCCTGGATACACAACGCCATTTAATCACTTTCACATGTTATTATTCAAATCTATGATTAAATAATCAATGACCACTTGAGTTTGGCACAATCATGTGGGAGTCAAGTAAAAGTCACCCCTTGAAATCAAGTGTGCCAGACCATCTCATCCTATGATTATATAATTATTTACCAATTAAAATAGGACTTCTGATAATCAAAGATCAATGAAATTTTAGGTTATCTTGTAGGAGTCAAGTATACAATAGCATCAAATTATTTAAATCGATGATGACCATATCAAACATATCGAATTTGGAACCACCTTATAGGAGTATGATGATCTGTCATCATCTCATTATTTGATTATTTTGTCATATAAATCTATAATTGTGCCATCAATGATACAGGGAGTTTAGCACCACCTTGTGGGAGTTAATATGCAAGACCACCTAAATATTTCTATGATTGTTTAAATAAATCATTCTCCATATCAAAGAGTGGCGGAATTATGTTTGGGAAAATTTGATTATATCATTATTTAATAAAACATAATTGTTTAAACCTATGATGATGTCTTTTTTATAACTGGAATCTGGCCAGTCTTTCTTGGCAGTTAATTATGTGACATCACCCTATTTTTTTAATTATCTGAGTAATTATTTAAATAGAGCCTTACTTCATGAATGAGGAGTGTAGTTTGGTGCAACCTAGTGAAAGTTAAAAATTAAAAATTTGATATTTAAGTGATGATGAAATCCTTCATTACAATTATAGTGTGGTTGTGGGAAGGAGTGAGGTAAGGGGTTTGGAAGTGGCAACCATGGACACAGCAGAAGCCGGTGCCCTGAGTGTGGGGGAATCTGGAACATTGAGTCTAGAAGACACAATGGTGCCCACTGAGAAAACATATACTACTCCACCAAGCTGAGTATGGCTGGAAAGGCGTTTGCCTCCCCGCTCTTCCTCCACATCCTCACCTTCATTAATATCCACTAGAAACAGCTGCACAAGAGGTGCCAGCGCCATCATAGAGACCTAACCAGGGATGATGTCTCAGAGAAGAATGAGCTGCTCTCTCTCCGATATGATGTTGAAGCTACTGCTGTTGCTGTCTTTGCATTATAGCCACTATTAACTCCCCAGCTGGGGACTCATCATGACAGCTCCTGCATCACAACAGCAGAGACTCAGTGTTTATTGAAGATGACATCAAGACAGAGTTTATCAGGCAAGACAGTATGATAGTTTGATTATTTAATTATTATACTTAAAAAATACATGATGATAGTGTCCTTCATCAGGTCTGGCACATCATCCCAGGAACTAGTGATGCAAAATATTTAATCATTAATTATTAAAACTGTTCATTAGAAGATACTAAAACAAAAGTGAATCAGGAAAGTGAGGGTGATTGATACCTAGGTAACCCAAAATGGCAGGGATATCTGGACAAATGAAACTCTCCCCATTTCATTGGGCTTACCATGATTTTATCCTATCATGAAATCCTCTGCTAGGGCTAATTTTCACATAGAGAAAACACTGATTCTTTGCGCTTTGTAGGTATATATCAACTAATAAAACCAAATGTGGTTTCCTCAAACCAAGCAAGACAGCACCATTGCACACTGAACGTTTTCATTTACTTTTATTAATTTTTAATTCCTTTCCATCCCTGGTTGTTGTTTGATTTCAGTCACCTCGTCAGAGCAGATTCTTTCATTCATTCCTTGATTCATTCGTTCACATTCATACGGAGGTATAAGGAGACACCTTTTCTTAATTGTTGATCTCAGTGTCTGTGCAACTGGGATTATATTCATGATGCAGTATCATGTGAAAATTTGTTTATGGTATCTCCCAATTTCACTTCTAAGAGGTTCATTTTGGCTCCATATATGTTAGAGGTTTGTGTTCCATTTGGACTAGAGTTTTGTGCATGGTGATAGACATGGGTCTGTCTGCAGTCTTCTACACACCATTATGCAGTTGTGCCAGCACCATTTGTTAAGGTGATTTTCTCCTTCCATTGTATACGTTTAGCTGCCTTGTCAAAAATCATATTTTTGTAGGTGTGTGAGTTAATTTCAAGATTTTTGATTTGATTACATTGCCCTACCTGTCTATTTTTGTGTCAATAGTAAACTGTTTTTATGACTGTAGCTCTATAGTAAAACTTGAAGTCAGAGATGGTGTTGCCTCCTGAACTTCATTTATTGTACAGAGTTATTTTGGCTATCCTGGGTATCTTGTTATTCTGTATAAAGTTGAGTATAATCCTTTTAAAGTCTGTGAAAAAATTGGGATGCAATTTTGTGGGGAATGCATTGAATGTGTAGATTGCTTTTGGCAATGGTGCCCCTTTTACTATGTGCATTCTACCTATCCAAGAGCACTGGCGATCTTTCCATTTTCTCATATCTTCTTTTGTTACTTTCTTTAATGACACAAAGTTCTTGCTATATAGACTTTTCACTTGTTCTGTAAGCTTTTGCCCAAGATACTTTATGTTTTTTTGTGGCTATTGTTGAGAGTTTTGTTTCTCTGATTTCTTTCTCAGCACATTTGTCTTCTGTAAATAGTAGGGCTACTGACATGTTTTTAGTTTCCTTGAAGCCTGCTAGTTTGTAATATGTTTTTTCAAGTAACCCACATGCTAAATATTAATACATTGTAGATGGAGTATTTTGAGATTTTCTGTTTGTCTGTGTTTTATTTTGCCTCCTAACTCTTTTTAGCACATTCCCAAAGAAACTTTCCTGATGCTCTTTAAACTTTTTGATCAACCCTGTCAATACTGGGGTTCAGATAATAGCTGAGGTTTCTGCACATTGCTCATGTCTAGTTGTTGTTGCACCATGCTGAGATGTATCAGACTCTACCTCCTGGTGTAGTGTTAATGGTTTTGTTTCTGAATCTACTGGACCAAGTACTTGAAATACTTAGTAGCTTGGTGTATCTCCTAATTATATGGGTTCTGAGCACTTGTACTAGTGGAGTGTCACACTTACTTGGGAAATGAGAAACCTGCACAAACTTTAACCACACATGTTTACAGTTACTCAAGATTGGTGACCCTACTCTTGTCAAAACTGCAGAAGATAATTTATGGTTATATGGGAGCCTGTTATTGGCAAGTAATTAGAACCATTTTTATAACAGAGTGCCTATTTTGTGACCTTGGTTAATAACCAATTAATTGACATTCTAATGAAAAGAAAAGTATGATACTGATGTTTTTTCTTGATAATTCATGCATGATTGGCTGTTAGGAGCACACTTTTTCTGGTCCCACTGTTTGTTTCTCCCTGCCGGCCACCCGGTCTCGCTGCCCTGCTTGCCACAAATAACACTCAGAAACTCTGTATTTGATAGAATCCTGTTGGCCAGTTACTATTATTGTTTATTGGCTAGCTCTGTCTTAAAAATTAACCCATTTCTACTTATCTAAATATTTCCACATGGTCATCTTATTCGAGCACAGTGGGCCGGCATCTTGCTTTATCCAAGATCTACATGCTGAATCCACCTTCCTAATTCCTCTTTTCTCCTTGTCTCCTAGCCCCGCCTATCATGCTTTCCCATTGGACACAGTGATTTATTAATTAACCAGTATGAGAAACATATTTACAGAATAACATCTTCCATCATCTCCTCTTTTCTGTCTAACATAAAAGAAGGGTTGTATCCTTAACATAGCAAAATAGATCATATAACAATTATCAATTTAGAACCACAGTTAACAACATTTAGTCCATTGACATTTTGTAAGACTTAAAGAAAATATCATCTATCCTATCTTTGTGAGTCTAAAGTCCTATATATAACATATCTTTAATCCTACCTAAGGAAATCTATAACCATAACTGCCTTCAACTCCTTCAAACACAGAATGACAAGATATAAACTCTAAAAATGACAGAGACAACTCATTGCCTGGTCCATCACCTGAAATTCTTCTGTAAATTTCCATCTTCAGCCCATAGGCCATAGTGTGCCTGGCAGACTCTTTCATGAAGCAGGAATCCTGTAGCATTCCTGTACATATTGCTTTAGCAGTCACTTTTCTGTGGGTCATGCATGTCCGGTTTATACAGCATAAAGTCAAACAGTCCAGAAGTGCAGTACCTTGTCCAAATGGCTAGTCTTGCCAATTTAGAAGCAAACTCCATAATGTGTTTCTTCGATGTCCATCATTCTTTCTGATGCAGGTGGTGTTACCAGGAGCAGTTATACCTCACTGTCAAAAAAAAAAAAAAAAAACCTAAACAATTTTAAATGCCATAATCTGTAGGTCTTTGAAAGGTTTGAAGAATGCCTATCCATCTCAAATACATCTCTATATATCTAGAAAACCTAACTAACTCCAAGCTTGACTATCATAGGTAGCTCTCTAATCTGTACTAAATTATACATTACATTTTTCAATGAGCTATATAAACAGAATACCTAAACAAGAGTAGAAATATATATATCACAAAAATGACCTTAAATTGTATCAATAAATGAAAATTCATTCCAAAACAAAGCATTCATATCTATACCAAAATTCTCTTTTTACTTTAAAATCATTGCTTGTGGTCATTAGTCCTTTATTACCAAACGAATTTAAATGAAAACAAACATTTATAAACAATACTTTCCAAACTACATCCTGCTGATAGGGAGCGCTGTCATGGGGGTCCTACGAAGATGCAGAAATCTTGGCTGTAGTCTGCAAGGCTTTGTCTCAGCTTCTTTCAATGTTGGATCACCTGGGGTGCTGTTTTAGGGGGTCTGGCTTGATCAAACCACATTAGTTTGGAAGGAATCCACAGCTTTCCATTTTCTGTGGAAACAAAAATAGAAATCCTTTTCCCCAGTAGTTTGCCCTTAGGCTTAAATTTTGGAGTCAAAGCATTTTTAAAATATATAAATTGAATTAATCCAGCAGCATTGCTTTTATCAGTAGTTGTTATTTTCTCAGCAGTCCAACAATATAAAGATAACAGAACAGCGTACAATACCCAAAGATTCTCTGGGCTTTCCATCTTTACATGGCTTTTTTTTCATTACTCTATTTCTTCTATTTCTATTTTTACTTATTTTGAGACAGGGTTTCTCTGTGTAATTTTTATCTGTCCTGTAATTCATTGCACACCAGGTTTAGATTGAAATCACAGAGATCTGCTTGTCTGTTTCCCGAGTGCTGGGATTAAAGGTGTGTGCCACCACACCCAGCTCCTTTCTGTCATTTTAAAACCATTTTTTTTCTTTTCTCTTCCAAGCCTACATATATTTTAAAACACAGTGTAAACCTGTAGCACTTTTTAAAATATGAATCTGTCTTTATTGTAAATCTTTATCTTTTTCTGGCCATGAGGCTTTTATCTGGTTAACAGCAGCATTGCTAAAATGAAAGCCCTTTTAGCTGCCGTCTATCCAAGATGGCGGCAGGTACTTTTACTACCAGAACAGAGAGCTGTGCTCACTGCCTTGGTCTATGCTGCCATCCAGCAGCATGATGCCCGCATGGAGATGTGGTCACTGTGATCTCCAGCACTCATACAAATGAATAAATTGTTAGCAGAGCTCTTTAAAATCTGTGTGGGTTTTTTGCTGCTTTTACTGAGTCAGGAAACCTCCCTTAAAGGAGCCACCCAAATCTTTGTCTCTCACAAAACAGAGTAAAGGGTGCTAGACCATGTAATAATCTGATGATTTAATTATTCAAATCTATCTTTATCTACAAGTGGAAGAGTAGAATCTAGATCCACATTGTTAGAGTTAATTGTGGCATATCATTTTATTATTTATTTATTTAAATTATTGAAGATATCATTTTGGTACCTCCCAAATGGTGAGTTATGAGACATTAATAAATTATTCATTATTTCATTATTAAAATCTATGATTAAATAATCAATAATCTCTTGAGATTTATCCAATTATCTAGGAGTCTACTATAAAACACCACATAGTAATTATTTTTTAATCATTTAGTTATCAAAATATATCATTATTTAATGAGTGATCACTGGAGTTTAGAGCCACCTTGTGGTAGTTGATGATGTGGCATCATCTTATTGCATGGTTATTTAGTAATTTAAATTGATCATTGCATTAGCCATGATACCTCTAACTTGGCGCCACTTTGTGGGATCTAATGTGCAAGACAACCTATTTATTTATTTATTTGTGGAAATCAAGCATTATTCCAGAAACTGTTCAGTCTGGCTTTATCATGGGGGATTTCAGTATGCAACCGTATCTAATTATTAAATGCTTATATATCAATCATTAAAACAGATGATGTCAACTTTCATGACCAGTTTGGCCAGTCCTCTCTGGGAGTTAATTGTGTGACATTATTTAATTATCTAAGTATTACTTCATTGACAGTCACTGGAGTTTGGTGACATTTTATGGGTTAAGTGTGCAGGACCATCCAGTTATTTACTTCTAGATTACTTAAATGATGATGGTGCCATTGATTAGGGGTTTGGCTGCTATGCATTGGATACAGCAGATGCCTGTTGTCAGATGCAGCACCCAAAGTATGAGGGACACTGGGACATCAGGTGATCACATATTACGAAGTAATATATTTTAATAAATAAATTATTAAATAATTAAAAACTGGACCATGTCACATTAACAATTCCTAGGATGATGCACCAGACATGACCCATGAAGGACACAGTAATCACTGATTTTTAAAATTCAATAATTTAATAATCAGATGATCAGAGGATCTTGTCTAATGAAATCTGTCTGGTTGATATCATGATGCTCAAACAAGTTGCTACAGTCATGATGCAGCCACTGTGGTAACCGGAAATACAGCACCAAAGTCTCTGGCAGCAGTGATGGAGCTGGCTTCACCTGCAGAGCCATGAGAGAGAAGCACTTTACTCTCTGCAATGTCAACACTAGCCATGCTGCTTTGGCAACCATGATGATGATGTTGGCAGAACTTGATCTGCCTCTTATACTTCATGTAGTAGAGGACTGTGAAGACAAGGATGTGGAGCAAGAGCTGTGAGGCGACCTCTGTGACTGCCAAGGTCAGCTGGGTCATATCATGGCATTTCTTGTAGTAGAGCACTGTAGCATAGTGTACTCTCGATCTATCAGTTTGAACAATGCTGTCTCGAGAGAG
>JANBXA010000686.1:0-134590 GCA_030556225.1 Cricetiscus sungorus
ACATGAACTCTGAACATGAAACTGAACCCTAAACTTGAAACATCAACTTGATCCTGATCCTGAACCTGAACGTGAACCTGAACCTAATACCTGAATCTCAAACTTCACCCTGAAACTGGACCTGCACATACGCTGGACCTGAACCTGAACCTGAAACCTGTAACTCAACACTCACCCTGTACCTGACAGTGAACCATCACCCTGAACCTGAACCTGAAACCTCACCATGAACATCAACTCTCACCCTGAACCTGAACCTGAAGCCTCATACTGAACCTGAACCTTAACCCTTACTCATAAGCTGGACCTGAACCCTCAACATGAACCTGAAATAGAACCCTGAACAAGAACCCTCACACTGAAGCTGAACTGAACACTCTCACTGAACCTGAACCTGAATCCTCATAATGAACACGGACACTCATTCTAATTCTAAACCTAAACCTACAACCTGAGACCCCAACTTGAACCTGAACATGAACTGTTACCCTCATCCATCACCCTGAACCTCAACAAGATCCCTGAACAAGAATCCTAACCATGAACTTTAATACTCACTCTGTCCTGAACCTGAAACTTAACCCTCACACTGAACCTGAACCTGAACCCTTACCCTGAAACAGAACCTAAATCCTCACCCTGAACTTGAACCTGAAACCTGAACATCAACTCTCACCCTGTATCTGAACCTGAATTGCCTCTCTGAAACTGAACCTGAATCCACACCCAGAATATGTATCTGAACCTGAAACTGAAACTGAACCCTCACAGTGAACCTGAACTTAACACCCACTCTGATCCTGAATCCTCACCCTAAACATGAACATAATCCCTCACCCTGAACCTGAACCATAAACATGAACCCTCAACCAAAAACTGAACCTGAACCCTGAACCTGAACACCTACTTTGAACCTGAACACTCACACTAAATCTTTACCTGAAAACACGATATGAATATGTACCTTCCCACTGATTCTGAATCTGAACCCTGAAACTGATTCAGAACACTAAACCTGAACCCTTACTATGGATCTGAACATGAACCCTGTCCTTGAAATGAACCCTGACCCAGAATCTGGCCCTGAACAAAATACTGAACCTGATCTTTCATCCTGAACCTGAACCTTAACCTTCACACTGATCCTGAACCATTACCTCAACTGTCTCTATGAACCTGAACTTGAACCCTAAACTTTAACCATGAACTTGAACCTGAACCATGAAGCTGAACCTGAACTCTCACCATAAACATGAATACTCACCATGATTTTAAACCTGAATCCAGAACCAGAAACCTCAAATTGAACTTGATCCTTAACATCAAGAATGAACCTTCACCCTGAAACTGAACTTGAACTCTTACCACGAAAGTGAATTCTCATCCTGAACCTGAACCTGAACATAAAACTAGAACCTGAACCTGATACCTCACAAAACCAAAACCTGAAACTGAATCCTGACCCTGAAACTAAATATTATCCTCTACCTGAACCTTAATGTGAACACTTATGCTAAACATGAACCTGAACTCTAAACCTGAGCCCTCATCCTTAACCAGAACCAGAATCCTCACTCTGAACCTGAACCTGAATCTGAATTTCAACCTGAACACTCAACTTGAACCTGTACATGAACCCTCACACTGAAACTGAACCTGAACCCAGAACCTGAATTCTCATCCTGAACCTAAAATTTAACCCTCACCCTGAACCTGAACCTTAACACTCACACTAAACCTGAAACTTAATCTTTACTCTGAACCTGGACATGAACCCTCACCAAGATCTTGAACAAGAACCTCACACTCAACCTAAACCCTAACACTGAACCCTAACCCTGAAACTGAACCTGAACCTTACTCTGAAAGGGCACACTCACCCTGAACCTCAACCTAAACCTGAACCGAATCCTCACAAAACCTGAATGTCAAACTGAACCCTCACCATTAACCTGAACATGAACAGCAGACTGTGACAGAGCGTTATATCATAACTGTTGCCTGGCAATGATGGTGGAATTCTCTATTCTCATACAATGTGCCCAAGAAGCAAAGAACTGCTGTCTGACCATTGGATATTTTAGTCTTTCAAGCTAAGTGTCCCATACAACCTTTAATGATAGCATATATGGCCAAATCTGTGGAAGTTGGACTGGAGCTGTTAATATTACACAGTTCAAGATTATCTAATATTATAGAATATAGTCTGTGGAAAGACAGTTCAAAGACTTTTGTTGATGAATACCATTTTCCATAAGAAGCATAACTATGGATTAAGAAAATAAAAAAGGCTCACAGTTATTCAACAAAAGGAGTTTTCCATCATTGGCTTCATTCAGCAAGGTTTTTATCCATCTGGTAGACCAGACTGTGAAATAATTGGACAGGAATTAATCTCTGGTGAGGCCATTGTCCAATATTAATTATCAGCTATCTTATGAAACTCTTCAGACACTATCATTTTAACCATTTATTCATTTTATTATTCAAATCTATGAGTAAATAATGAGTGATCACTGGACTTTGCACAATCTTTTGAGAGTCTAGATAGAGACACATCCTGCCTTATTATATAATCCACTGATTACATAACTGTTAAAACAGGTCATTAGATAATCAATGTTTGCTGCAGTTTTTTTTTTAACACTTTGTGGGTATCAAGTATGCAGGAACATTTAATTATTTAATTATATGTTTAAATTATTTAAACATATATTTAAATTATCCACCATGAGTCAGATTTTCTGCCTTCTTGGGGGAGTGTATGATTACATCTTCTCATTATTTGATTATTTAGTTATTTAAATAGGTGATAACTATTAAGTAATCTCTAGTTGTGAAGTTTGGCAACCCCTTGTTAGAGATAAAATGCAAGATCATCTAAATAATTATTTATGTATTTATTTATTTTATTATTTCTGAAACCATTATCTATTCTAGGATTACTCAAGTGTGTCTTCAACTTGTAGGAGTTAAGTGTGCGACTTAATCACATTATTTAATTATTTAATTTATTAATTTTTATCAAAGGTGTCCTCCTTCCTTACTGGAGTCAGGCCATTACTCCCTGCGTGTCAATTATGTAATATCACCTCATCGATAATCTAAATATTTTCTTGTTAAATACTCCATTACTTCATCGATGGTCACTTGAGTTTGGTGCCAACTTGTAGGGTATAACTAGGCAGGAACACCCAATTACTGACATATTTAATATTTGAGTGCAATGATTATTGATTAGGTGTAGTGTCGGGAGGATAGGGTTTTGCTATGGCACTTTTTATAGCAGATGCCTGAGAATATGGAGCAGTTACTAGATCTCCAAGGTTACTGTGAGATAGATTCCAGAAATTGACATGCTGTCCATAGAGAAGTGCAACAATTCTAGCAAGCTTAGTGTGACTCTCATAGTGGGTGCTAGCTGCTGTTCCTCCATATTCCCAACTATGCCATGGTCTGCTATGAGAACAATTGGCTGCATGAGAGGCCCCTTACCATCACAGAGGCATTGCGTATAGGATGACATCACAGTGTACAAGTAGTTTCTCTCTCGGCTCAGCAGGTGAAAGAGCTGCCTTGTGAGGACTGCAGAAACTCAGTGTCACATGATGACATTAACTGAGCAGAGTTTATTAGGCAAGATCGTCTGATCATCTCATTATTAATTTATTAAAATTTAAAGTTTCTGATGTTGGTGTCCTTCATGAGTCATAAAGTTTATTCTTCCATTAGTATGCATTAGATCATTGGCTATCATTGGCTGAAAACCATGTTGACTATAGATGATCAGTAAACTAAGTGGCATATCTTGATCTTGGAAGGAATTCAGAACAGTTCAAAATGATTGGATAAGAGTTGTTAGCAACATTGGTAATCCCAGGATTAATGTTACCACAAAGGGATCTTCTTGAGAAATGTAAACAATTCCCTATGTGAGTGGAAATATTCACCAGGGATCATGAGAAAATTCAGTATTCCATTAAACATCATCTTAGAATATCTGTGAGTAGTAATGTAAATTATTTAGTAAGAGTGAGATATTAGTATTACAGCTTACATTGTTATATATTTTATCTGTGGTAACCTATGTAAAATTAAGTTTATACCCTTCCTGGAAGAATTGTATATTATATGTTTTCATACTGTGTGAAATATTTTCATTTATGAAGTTTGATGCACATCATTCTTGCCTTATTCTATGTATATATGATTGTACTTGTGTTCAAGACATATTGATACAATTTGGGATATTTATCTTGCTTCCCTTTAGAGTTATACCTCTTGTGTAGACATTTCTACTCTACCTCTTTAGGAATTTACATGAATATATATATATATATATATATATATATATTGTGTATGTGTGTGTGTGTGTGTGTGTGTGTGTATACATAGTTATATTGTTTAGGTATTTATCCATGCTTTACTCAAGTATGTTTTAATCAGGTTTTTTAACAAAGTTCCTGATGTTTACAGATTATCCTCACCCATGTTTCCTTTGCCTATGAGATTAGTCAGACATGGATGTTTAATCTTCAATCACTTCATAGACCTGTAGAACATGGCATTTAAATGTTTTTATATCAGTACTCTGTTGACATGAGACACTGTTGCTCCTGACAGCACCATGCACTGTCCCAAAAATATGTTGGACGCTGTTGTTTCTCCTTCTGGAGTTCATCCTCGCTTCGGCTAATGGCCTCTTGGGCAAGAAACTGTCCCCACGTTAATCACTGATTTGGACTCGTGGTCCTATGTGCTTGCAGGAGACAAACATAGAAGACTGCTGAACCCTACCATACCAAGTCAGGGTAAGACAGCCTTTCTACCTCCGTGCTTTGGTTGTGGTCTGTTAGGTACTCTATGCCTTAGCCAAAACTGGCCATACCAACGTTTCCGTGAGACCTTGGGTGACTGTCCAGGTAGCTTGCTGTTTCTGTCCTAGCTGCAACTTTTGGAAGTTGCCCATCTGCACTTCCTGTCTAGCCTAGTATCATTATTTTCCTTCTCACGTCTTGATGAGGTAGAGGATTAAATTATCACATCTATTGTTCTCTCTTCCTAGTTAGATATATTAGGTACTAGACTTAAGCTTTCCAGCTTAGGACAACTCTATTGTAAACCCCCTTATGCCTTCACCATTGGACTAGATATGTAGGTGGTTTTGTTCTTGATTTTCCTTTTCTGAGAGCACATTTATTATTCTCTGTTTTGTATACAGTTTTGTATCAAGCTTAAGTCTTTTCTTTAGACTAAAAGGCGAATTGCAGTGGGATATTCACTTTGTCTGCTTCTGTGGCATTCACCACACCCATTGGGGGATGGAGCTGGTTCTTGCTGTTGTTCAACTATCTATGTTGTAGGTATTTCTCCCTGAATAAACATCTATTTGGCCTATGTTTATCCAGACACTTATTAAACAGCAGTAGGCAATCAATAATTCAGTACCATTCTTGATGGCAACAGGACATGGTCTGAGTGGTTTGAGGATTCTGAGAGGCGTGGGTCCAGTGTCCTTCCTGCCAATTCGAAATGAGAATACAGCAGTTTTTATGGCTTTAGGAGACTAGGGAGCATGGGCTATTGCTTTGGTCATCTGAGAGGCCTCAGACATTATCAGGAATTTTTGTTTTGGTGTTTTTTCATCTCTCACGTGGTACACCATGAAGGCCATAGCTAAGATTTCTGCCTGTGGTGTCAGGGCTTGTTTTGTATATATTTAAATTTTTCCCTAATGTCAGAGTAACTTTTGGAATAAAGTAAGTCTAGGGAATGGTAAGTGAGCTTGTGGAAAGCAATCTCGGGGTAGAGATGAGTTTTGATAATTTTCCTAGATGTCCCTGGGATTTTTCATAATTTGCCACCTTAAGGGCAGTCTTCTGGAGACCAACCAAAGGTAAGTTAAAAATATATTCTTAGGTAGGTTGAGACCTGGGCTATCATAATTCCACTCTGGGTACTAGTCAGAGAATTCCCAAACACCAATTGTGTAGGTGTCTTCAGTTTGGAGGATTTTTTTCTGCATAGGAAACACTAGCCTTGTCACAGACTCTCCTCTGGAAGGTGATTGTTGGTTAAAATAATATAAACGTCAATAAATGTAAGGTTATAGGATTTTGTAATACATTGGATAGAACTTGTATTCGTAGAGAAAGTCCTTATAGGTGACAGTTGAATACTCTGCTTTAAGATCACATAATCAGCCTTAACTAAGTAGGAAGCCTGTTACTGAACATGACAAAAGGGAAACAAGAAAGGCTATAGAAAAAGTGAAGGGACTACTGGTTTAGGGTGTTATAGTGTGTAACTAGCACAATAGAAAATAGTGGAGGATTTATCGGGTTTGGGCTTCATTAGTGGAGGAATTGTCTGGTTTGGGCTTCATAGCTGAGTTGTTTCCTCTGTGTTTGGTTTATCTAAAAATGACATCATACCACATGGTTCCTTTAAGAATCCTTAGCAAAAGGTTTAGATAACAAAACCAAAGTATATAAGGTGAGTAGCAATCAAGCCCATTGGCGATAGCTTGTCCCTATATTTTGTCTTAATGCTCATTTCTGTCACATAACATGTAGCTCCCCAAATATGGGACAGAGATTTTGGAGGAAACAATTTAAACAAGCATGCTTGGGCCTAGAGGACTGGGAGCCATACTCCAACCCCAGACAGCAAAATAAAAATAGTCCTATGCTATTCATACCGAAAGGAAATCTTAATCACAATAAAAGTGAATCCTAATGCTATCTTAACAAATAGGGCTCAATATAGGAATATTTAAACCCTAGACTGAGACAGGGGAAGGAGCTGAGGGATATGCCATCCAGGGAGGACCATATATGCTTGCCTACTACTGTGCCTACAAGGTCCACATCCCAACTCACACTTTGCAGCATGCTTGTAAATCCATCAATGATTACTTAAAAGTAAGGACATTTAGACACTGTGCATGTGAAAATATTAGACAGAAAACTGGGCTAGGAGGAGAGAACACAGAAAGTAGTTTGAATGTAGGGAATGGAGAATCACCTTCAATTTCCTCAATTTCCTCAATCTGAGTAGATATAAAGATCCCAAATAAAATTGTGATATAGGGTTCCATTATGCAGCAATTTAAACTGACTGAATAGTATTTAGGTCAAATCTGATTGAAAATGCAAGTAAGTTTACAGCTCTTCAGTTCAAGTGTCAAATGTAGAGGATAGAAGTTTTCTAAGAAGCATCCCAAGGGTTACTGAGAAGGTATAGATGGCACCATTCACATGGAAGAAAAGGAAAAGATCACTGTAGCTTGTAGCCAAGCATGTACCCAGGACTCAGTGAGGACCATTGAACAAGGATCAAATGGTTCAGAGCATGTTCACCCAACTCAAAGGTGGTCAAGTATAGCCTGGCTAAGAGAGAAGAGACTCAGCATCAGAGCTTTCATGCAGTTCAGAAGGCTTAGAAATAACCTAAGCTGTAAGAAGGGTCACATCCAAAGAAAAAGGTTAGGAAGGGAGACACAAAAGCCACAAGAGCCTAGAGAAGCTGTGCAGTTATAACCATCTCTAGGGATGAGTTAGGAAAGTGGGGCAGGAGAAAGCACATTGACCAAGTTGGGCCTAATGAAACTGCAACGTTGCAATTCCCAGCTGGGGTGGTGGTGGTGGAATGGTTTAGGTGAGGAGTGCTAGGAATAGACATAAGGACTTGTGGAACCTGGGCCTCTAAGTCTACCAGAGCTTTGCAAGACAATCAATTGTCACTTTCTCAGGCTTTCTCAGGGAAACGTTTACAAGGACCGAAGGGGAAACTTGTGCAATTGACATTGGTAGATGGGAGGCAGAGCAGGGAGTTCAAAGTACAGTTTATTGCACATGGACGAAGGGATAGGGCCCCAGGGCAGATAAGGCCATGATGGAGAAGCACAGGCATCAGGAATGCTATCCCAGTCACCACATCAAATGTAAGCATTACATTGTTCAGATTGGATGGTCAGGAATTCTGGCACTCAAAAGCAAATTATACTGTGTGTCATAGCTCAGATGGAAAGGTATTCTGATATGGAATCCACAGATTATTAAATGGTACCAAACAAATTGAATGACGTTCTTCCAACTGGGAGACAGGAATACCACAGGTCACAGGAAGCATAGTACCTTACAACCTTATTCCATGGAAATGCTACTGCAATGTAACAGCTTTGCTCTGGCAGGAGAGGGCTTCCCTGGAAAAGTTATTACAGTTTAGCTAAGTTCTTCTCAAGTGTAACAACTCTAACTGTCTAGAGTAGGTTTTTCCACGAAAAGAGTTACAAACCTGCTTGGCTCCCAAAATGTTACTTTTCTCCTCTGCTTCATTCTGGTAAAGGAAAGTCTCAAAAAATCTTCATTCAAATATCTATTGGGAGGGAAGAATCCATGAGAGTGACTACATGGCATCCAGACAGCCAGATGCTGTACAGACACCTGGTTTATATAGGGCTTCTTAGTGGACAGGGTTTTCCAAGGAGATTTCCAGGGTGGTTGTTGATTAGATTTCAATCCCTGAGCTAGACCTGCTGCTGAGGGACTAGTTAGTTTTCTGCACATTTTTAGAATCAGATTTGGATCCGGTTTCAGGAACAAAGTGTGTTTCATTCACTGGATTTTATTGTTAGCCTTTTGGCTCCAATATTATAGCCATGGTGTATTGCTTACCATGGTTCTCATTCCAGAACAAAAGTGTGTTTCTTGGATACTGGTTTCAGGGTCATGGTGCATTTTTTTTTGTTTTGTTTTGGTTGTAAGGCCAAAGTATGTTTCTTTAGACTCTGCTCAAAAAGTGTTTCTTCGGCTGGCCCTATTCACATAAAATGCTCCAGTCACAAGTTGTGGCAGAAGGCTCCTATAGGCTTTTGGAAAGTGTGTCTTTGCTTTTCCTTATTGGACAGTTTGAGAAATATTAGTACTAATTCCTTATAAAACTCAGGTAGATCCATATATGAATATATCCCTACCAGTGTTTTATTCCTTTTGATAGGTAATCATTGAAAATCTATTAAAATATACTTTATTTATTAAATTTTGTTTTACATAAACACCCCAGGTCCATCTGCCTCCAATTATCCCATGCTAACCAATCCTCCATCTCAACCACAACTACTCCCCAGAAAGGATGAAGCTTCGCATATGGGATCATCAAAGTCAGTCATATTATTTAGGGCAGGAACTATGCTCTCCCCTTGTATCTAGTCTGACATAGTAAACCTGCATAGGGAATGGGCTTCCAAGGTCAATTAGTGTACTAGGAATAATAAATGCAGGTTCCACTGCCAGAGATCCCATAGACTGCTCAAGGCCCCCAAATGACACCCACATTCAGGGCATCTTGCTTGGTGTTATGTTGGTTCCCCAGCTATCAGACTGGGGACTTTGAGCTCCTACTTGTTCAGATCAGGTGATTCTCTGGGTTTCCTCAGCATGGTTTTGACCTTTTTACTTAACATCCCTCCCTCTTTACAACTGGATTCGATGTATTTGACTCAGTGCTTTGCTGTGAATCTCTGCTTCTGCTTAAATTAACTGCTGAATGAAGGCTCTATGGTGGCATGTAGTCATCCATCTCATTATAGTGCATAGGTATTACCTGATCACCCTTTCACCTAGGACAGACTAGAAACAGTGCAAACACAAATCAGATCTTAAGAAATCAGGTCTATTTTCAAAATGTAAATGGGATCCTGGTAGAGAAGAAGTGTGGGGAGATGCATACTTTCTCATATGTCCATACACAAAAGGTGCAGAACAGGAAATGTTGTTGGCTCTGTCACTCCACAGAGACATGGGACTATAGGCTGTATGGAAGGTCCTGACTTTTCCATTCACATGCAAATCCTCAAACCTACATACATGGTTAAGTATCAGATTTATCTTCGCCTACTGCCAAATTCACACATACAACTAGATGTCAGTGCCTGCAGAGTACCAAATCCTGAATAGCAAAATCATATACAAATAAACCCACAATAAATATGGAGAGAGTGGGAGGTACAGGAAGAGGAGTTAACAACAGAAGACTTGAGAGCAAGAGAGAGAAAATTAGGTGTTTTCTCTCTCTAGATGTTCAAACACCCCCTCCCATACACACACAACATATTCTGATGACATATCCTGACATATTTGCCACTCATTTCCAACCAAAGCACTCTGTCTGTAACTAGGTATCATGAGCTTTAAGGTGTCCCCAGACTTACCAGAAATTCCCCATGCATCAAAACACCCAAAACAAGTGTGTTAGCAAAAATGAGCAAGCAAAGTAAATGCAGAACAGCAAGTGGGATTACAAAAACCTAAGTAGCATGTAAGAGTCCAGGACAAGTTTGGACCTCACCAAATGACCAATCCCATATTAATGGTCCACTGTTAACAGTTATTTAAACAAAATTTTATACCAAATATTTAAAATAATGACTGAATATATTCTGATAACTCAAACGTGATAAAATAAACTCATCATGCTTCAGGCAAACTAATTTACTTTTGGAATACCAGAGCATTATATATCCCAATTAGATAAATACTAAGGAAGCCTCTTTTTAGATAAATGGCATTTCTAGGTTGATTGGAGTGACATGAATAAAAGTACAAATCACATGAATAATAATTTACTGAGAGTACAGAGGACTATAATTGCTTTAACTTAGAGTCTTGAAAATAATTTCTGAAATGTTATTTTCAAGATGGAATGCCAGGGTTCAATTCTGATAAGCACATGACTTTTCACCATGTCTAATTTTTGTCTTTGTCATTGGTGTGTATGTGTGTATGTATATATATATACAGCCAGGCCAGAACAACCCCTTTAAAATCCTACTTACTAATTTACCTTCTGAGGTTGTATTGACTATGAGTACTAATGGACTGCTTGTTTTTCAGTGGAGCACATCTATGTGTACTCACTAACATGAGAGAAGAGTATAGCAGCTTCCACCACTTTAATTATAGTCAATTGTGAGGTAATGGAAGATGGCTGAGACGTGAACCTTGCTCTAAAAATAACAGCCATACACTTAATGAGTATGTCACAGCTAACCATGATAAATTTCACATTTTGATGCAAACAGGCACAATGCTGTATTGTTGAATATCCATCATAGGTGGCAGGAACGTGCAGGTTTTATTTGTACTCTTTCATGGTTAGTAAGCTGAAATTTGTATTTACTGAAAGACAGTGAGTGTGGTATCAATCAAGTCTTGAAGGTCAGAGTGAAGGCCTACAGGTGTTGGTGCTATCTTGTGCTCTGTGATTAGAGCACAAGCACTAATTCAAACAGACTGAAATAGAGAAGTCTGGAAATTTTCAGACTGGTGTGAAAGCAAAAAAAATATAGTGTAAATACAAAAGTGTCCACAGGGACTGTCAGTTTAGCCTTTGTTGCAATAATTAATGAGGATCACATTCATCCTCTTCGCTGAGGTAACTGAGAGATGATCATGGTACTACTCTTTAAAATACTTGTCCCAATTGATGTAGGATACAGTGATTGAATCGAAGTTCATTTCAAAGGAATTCATAAAGAAATGCAAGAACAGATAAGACTGGAGAATATTTGAATTTCAGGAGAAAGTCCATTAATTAAGATAATCTGTGACACACAACGTGTAAAAGTAAAGATGGTGAGAGAAGTGGTTCAGAACCTGTGAGAGTGACCAAGCAAAGACGGGTCCATTAAATGTAGCCCAGACTTTTCACTGCCTCAAGGGCAAAGACCCATAGTCTGGATAGACCAGACACCTAGCATAAAAGAAAACAATACCTGTAGAAAAAGTCAATGAAATGATTCCTAATGATACTCTGCTATACTGAGATTGGTGGCTAGCCTGTTATTCATCAGAGAGGATTCATTCAGCAACAATAGGAAAGAGATGCAGAGAATCACAGTGAAACATTAGTGTGAGCTTGTGGAATCCTGCAGAAAATGGAATGGAAAGATTATAGGGACCAGCTCAGTGAGGACAGCTAAAGACACCACAAAAATCAACAAAAGTGGATTCATAGTAGCATCTCATAGAGAGTGAACTGGCAACTAGGATAGCATTGTGGGACTGACCTGAGCTCTATGCACAGGTTACCCTTGTGTAACTAAGTGTGCTTGTGAGGCTCTGCCTCATTTGGGACACTTTCCTCATACGAGCTTGCCTTGTACAGCCATAAGGGAGATCAGGTGCCTAGATTCAAAGCCACTTAATATACCACCTCTAGTTGATATCATTGGGATGCCAACGTTTTATGAAGAAAAATAAAGGAGGAGTGGATTGGGTGGGGGAGGAACCTGCAATCACAGGGTAGATGCATATAAAGAAATAGACATATAAACTACACACAAGTGCATAAAGAAAAGAAAATGAAAATGCTGTGACCACAGCTGGTATAGGGAATCCAGGAAACTGAATAGATTATTCTGTTGGGGGAATATGGTCACAATGGATGGGACCTTTCTTGCCAAAGATGGTGGGGAGGAGCATGTGACAGTATCCTGTGAGCATCTTCAAGAACTCATGGCCACTAATTCAGTAAAGTTGAGCATCATCAGCAACTGACAACAGCTAATTTGGGCTTCTCATCTGACACAGTGTGAACAGTGGACTATCTCTTCCGATAATTTCCACATTGTGTTTGGCTACCCATACAGGGGTATTAAGTCTAATCTCTTTGCATACCAGTAAAGACCAAGCCTCAAATACAGAATCATACTCCATTCTAGGTCGATGATGCCAATAGTACATCTTCTTAATATTTGGCATGTAATATGTTTGCCATGGTTGATTATCCATGGTTTAGGATTTTATGGAGTTCATTTTTAAGATAAAAGTGCCAGCCCTCTCATTGGCCTGTGTCTTCCCCTTAGGAAATATTTCCCGGTCTTCTGGTTGCAGGGTCTTTATAATCCCTGGGCTCTCATCCAGAAATTACATCCTCTTGACCATGAATTCATTTTTTGATAGGTAATTGCTCATCACTGACAGCTGTCAACGATTGCATGGCTGTACCCTGCAAGCTTTAGGTGGCTGCATGAACTTTGCATCCAAACATCAGTAATCTCCACTAGAAAGCCTCATTTAATGGGCCACTACCCAGCTATTCCCACTCCTAGGTATTGTGAAATCTATGCTGGTATTTCATTCATGGAAGGTGGGAGCTGTGTCATTGCCATGTTAAACACCTCAGTTAAGTATATTCATAATCATCTGACCTAGTCATCCTCCATGATTTTACATAAGTGCCTAAGTCCATATAGTTTCCAGTAGCACAGGCTGACCCCATACTCTCTATGCAGTTAAGCATAATCTTGAATTTCTGTCCTTTCTACCTCCCATGAGAGCTTAGATTATAGGTATAGACCATTAACTCTGATGCATTTGGTGCTCAGAATTGAACCTGTGGCTGCTTATGTGCTCCACAACTTGTTCTGGCTGTTGATTTTGTTGGTATTTTGAAGTGTTCTATGTGCCCAGGATGGTGTTCTACTCTTGTTCAATTCCAGTGAGTATTCTAAGGAAGTATCCATTCATCTTTCGTGGTATAACTACTGAGATCGTATTTAGAAAAAATGAAAACCTTATATTTGAATTAGAAGTTTCTGTTCTCACTACATATATGTCTAACGGAGAACAAGTCTAGTATTAAAAACTGAAGCAACGAACATTGGCTTGGGAGTTCATGGACTGGACACCAGAAGAAAACTACAACTTCAATTTCCAGAAACCAATGCAATATCTAACTGTATTCCAAATGTATATGCTTATACCCACAGATCAGTAGAACACCTTCACATCATCAAAACCCCAACCTTTTGAAAACCAGACTATCACAGATGCATAACTGATCAAATGACAGAAAACAGAATATGTCATGCTAAATCTAGACTGATGAATGTGCATTAGGTTCTTTCATGGGGCTAGCTATGGGTGCCTCTCAATAAGTGGATACAAATACAAGACAAATATGACTATATGACAACAGCAGTTCAAATGCAAATGTAGACGGGGACATTTCTACATGTTGCAGTACCTGTGGAGACAGGAGAATTCCTCTTCTCCATGGAAATGCTCTCACTTGGTTGTTTGGACCACAGTGGTCTGCTCTGCACACACATAGGAATGAACAGAGGTAAATGTCCTCAGAAGGTTAGAATTAAAATTGTGTATGTATGTGAATAAAATCTGGCACATACATGCATTTAACTCATTAAAATATTCATGTTTTGAGGGGTATGAGGAATCAGCAGAGTCACAAGAGGCAAGGAAATGGGCAAGAGATTATTTGGAATATTCATGTGTGATTTTTTTTTCAAAAACACATGTAAACCAACCTATCTTCAAAGAATTAGCTACAGGTGGGTAGGAATACTGATAAAATGTTAAATCTTCATTCTGGCATTTGAGTATAAGTTCACCAATAAATTTACAGTGATTTCCCAAAATATGAGAAAACATCCTAATAGAATTAATTGTGAAGGGGTTACAACTAAGAAATAGAAATTTTTGGATGAGAATGGCTCATCACAACAGCAGTGCAATGAAGGAGAAAATTGATGGGAAAATAATGGTTTGGTTTGGTAATATTTGTATCCCTATAATTTCTGGCTATTGAAGCCTAGTGAAGATATGATAATCCATGACTAATTGATGATGTAACTTTAAATTTTACAAAGTAAAGAATTTAACACAAACATAAGCTATAGTAAAAAGATAGTGAGGGGTTTCAAGGGCAAATGTCAGCATGCACTTGAGGTACCTGACACATGAGAACACTGTCTTTTTGTTTTTGACAATTAGTTCTTTGAAGGCAGGGATTTCTGAGGTCCTGTTGATGTTCCAATTATGGGTGATCACAAGTCACCAGTACACAGATACTGCCAGATGACCATGGACTCAGGACAGACTAGACAATGTCCAAACACAAATAGGACCTTCAGAAACCAAGTCTATTTTCAGGACTTCCATGAGGCCATGAGAGGAAAGAAGTGTGGGGAGATGCATACTGACTGGGAAATGCAGAAAAGGCCCTGAGGCAGCAAAGCCTTGAGCTTTTTAAACCTGTTCCCACTGGACCCCCACGTGCAGTGCAGGTGGGCTGGTACGTGACTTCATTCTGACCAACCAGGGAGCCCTGAATGGCATCTCAATATGATTGGCTCAGTTCTGTAACTGTCACCATTCAGGTCACAGAACAGGATGCACATAGGCACGAGGTGGTGGTGGAGAGACGGTTGGTGCCAGTCTAGCGAGTGAAGGCAGAGCATTCACTTCACATTCACCAGTGCACAGTTAGTGCTTCAAGCCGTGAATTTGGAAGACGATTTTATGATCAACTCAAGCAACACCAGGTACAGCCACATTGGCTGCTGTCTTTCTTGACTATTTTGTTTAGATGGGACCCAGCATGCTGTCTTTGTCCAAAAGATTTGGGGGTTTGGAATCAGTCACTTGACTTTCTTCATACTGGGGGACTCTCAGAAACCTGAGCCTGGATTATAAACAACCCTGTTTTCTGTGCATCACTACTTTTTCTAAAGAGTCTGTGGAGGCTGCCACATACCAGGATGCTTCCCAGAAGGTTGTGGACCATCACAGGGTGACTGCTGTGTGCTTTGTTTTATTCCTTGTCCTTAGTCCTTAGTCACCTCTCTTTGTTCTCTCATTTTTTTTGGTTTTGAGAGAGGGTTTGTTTCTGTAGCTTTGAAACTTGCCCTGACTCTCCCTCTGTAGACCAGGCTTTCCTCAATGCTGCCTGCCTCTGCCTCCTGAGAGCTAGGGTTAAATGCATGTGACCCACTGCCAGTGCCCTTCTCTCCCTATGATTTATCTGCCATTTTTATACTAGAATTGCCCTTCTGTTTTTCTGTTTCTCAATCATGAGCACACCTTGAGACTGAACATAGCCTTTGTATTCTTTTAACTTGCAGAAAGTTTCAAGTGATTTCAATAAGGATTGCCATATTTAGGAACATCAATTGATGCTTTATAGTCTGCATGATTTACATTTGGGTTTTTTTGTTCTACTTATTTATTTTACTCTTTGTTTTTATCTGCATATCCTACTTCTGGATTTCTGAGGAAAATTAATGGGTGGAGGTCAGTGCTCTTTTTCCAACATGTGAGATCAAGATGGAAAGCTCAAACACCAGGTATGGTAGGATGATCCTTGGTAGAACTTGTTTGAAAGTTTCTCTTTTACTCCCTTATGAGTAGTTATGGATATATTAATGTAATTCATTTTAAATTCAGTTATAATGCATACATGAATGCATTCATATCAGATTTCATCACTGAAAATCTTTTTAAATTAATTTTTATTTTTTTAAATCAATCTTGTTTTACAAACCAATTCCAGTTCTCTTTCACCCAACTTCCCATGCCCACATCAATCTCCAATCCCAACCCATGCCCATTATGCAAGGAAGATAAAGCTTCCCATGGGGTATCATCAGAGTCTGTACAATCATTTGTGGCAGGACCTAGACCCTCACCATATATCTATCCTGAAAGATTATCCCTGCATAAGTATGGGCTCCATAAATAAAGCCAATTATTGCAATAGCGATAAATACAGATACATCTGGCAGAGGTTCCAAACACTGCCAAAGGCCACCAACTGACACCTACATTCAGGGTGTTTGGTTCAATTATTTGCTGGTTCCCCAGATGTCAGACTGGGGTCCTTGAACTCCCACTTTCTCAGGTCAGCTTTTTCTGTGAGTTTTTCAAGCATGTTCTTGACACCATTTCTCATCACTCCTCCCTATATACATCTGGATATCAGGAGTTTGAATGAGTGCTTGGAGGTGATTCTTTGCTTCTTCTTCCACCAACAATATGATGAATGCTCTTTTTCACACATTTGACACTCAAGATTACTGTGAAGGTGTGGAATATAAGCAGATTGAATTCTATCCAGAGCTGAGGGCTACTGCTAGCTGTATCTGCTTTGCTGTTGGCTCTCAAATACCTCAGCCCAGTGTAAACGGTACACTGAGCATAGGAAAGATGAGATTTCCTGGAGCTGGTAAGTCTCCATGCTGCTGCTCCTTCAGCACAGAAGCCTAGAGTGCACACTCCCATGCCTATTCCACACACACTACTAGTAGTGAACCCATGCAGAACACCTCACCCTCCTGCTGCCCTGCAATGAGTATTTCACACACACACACTGTGCTGAACACTCCATATTTCCTAAAACTGCTAGATGTCAGAGACTGAAAGATATGTGCAGCCCACAAGCCACACATGCATTTAGGAGTCAGGTCTTACCTGATACTTTTCTTACTGGTACACACTCATATATCCAAGTGTATATACAGTACTAAATATCAGTTTGGGATGCACCTTCCTGCCCCACACACAGACCAGTAGGAGTGGAGACCTTACAGACATGTTCCCTCCCAGAAGATATGCTCAAACATCATTGCTAGTAATTTTCACTTGCTGATATGTAGTTCTCTCACAGTTCCCCAAATTCACTGGATGCTGATAGAAGCTCCCCAAAAGCCCCATGTAATTTCCTCCATGTCAGGCCTTGCTGAACTCTAACTACGAAGCCAATCATTCAATCTGTATCAAATCTTATTAGAACACCCACAACCATCCCAACTACAGAGTCACTTCTCAGGCCCCATGAACACAAATTGTGCTTCAATGACACTCAGTGCCCAGTGATATTTAATTGGCCATGCAGGACTATCCCTACTACAGCCTGGCTGTGCATGTGTGATGGAAGTGAGGTCAGTGTATGTGAGCCTGTAGCAGCCAGGGAGAGGAATTCAACCAGGTTTGATAACTAGAAATGAATATAGGTGTCATCAATAGTATGTGTACCAGGTCCTCATACCTACAAGTCTAGAAGAGAAGATGATGGACACATTTTCCTCCCTTCTTCTATACCTGTAGGAATGAGGCCTTGATAAATAGCATTGATGCCTCCAATATTCACTGATAGTTATCAGGTATTCTGGATGGAAGTGGGACAAAACACTTGTACTAGAAAGCTTGACATATTACACAATATGTGGCTCAAGCTAAGCAGTCCAGATGGAGAGGATGTATAGTATGGGAGGGGCAGACTGTTTTCAGGGCCTAAAGGCATCCATTTTATCTATAGTGTCAGGGAGAATCAGGCATTTGACTTGGCATGGTGTACAATGTAATTATCATGACCCACTGGATACCACATATCTACAAAAGAACACCTGTTGGATATCAGACTTCGTGGGTATTCCAACCCTCCATAACAAATTCTGCAATGCTAGCTGATGGTTTTGAAAGCATATATCACCCCATAGATACCAACATGCACTGCTAGGTCTCAGGCTCTGCTGATTCTTTAACAGTCTCACACATACTCAGAAGTGTCAAACATTCCTGGATATCACATTCCACACTGCAGACCTACTACAATATGGCTTATTAGATCTTGTTTGACACCAGCTCACCCTTAAGCTAGCATTGGAGACAAACTGGGCCCCTTCTTCTTCTGCTCCCCTCTGACATGCAGTGTTGTTCATCAAACACATTGGACATGCCACCACCCTTTTCCTTCTTCCTTTTTCCTGCCCTTCTACCCCACACTAATTATCAGCTGTCACATCATGCTGGGACCTTCTCCTGCTGTTAGGCTTTGTACACTTGGGAGGAATTAGCACACCTACACTGCCAGAAATCAGGTTCTGCTGGACCTATTCCTGTGCTACTCAAACTGGTAGGTAGGTCTCAGGCTGTACTGTTAGTTATTGGAACTGCTGGACATTAACCAATTCCTAAGCCACAGTATCACATACTGGTCTGAAGTGTGATAGGTCATGTGAGGTTATCCCTACTGAACAACTAATGTACCCATAAATGTGCACATACACAAACACACACACACCTAGGAGTCCTTTTAGGCAACCCCTCTCTGACAGACAGATCACGCACACACACACACACACACACACACACACACACACACACACACACACACATACACGCACACACGGATCCATGTCAAATATACTAGGTATCCTGTGTGATCTCTTTAAGAAAGGAGATACCTAACAAAACTTGAAACATAGGGCTGACAATGAGGCTTCATCAGTAAGGAATAGGATACATATTATTACCTCATACATACCCCTCTTTGTGTGTGCATGTGTGTATATACATGTATGCATGTGAGTATTTATACTTGTGTGTGTGCATGTGTGTATGTGTGCATGTGTGTGTTTGTGCTCATGTCTGCATGTGTGATTGTGGTTGGTTTTTGTATGTCAGATCCTATTGTTGCATCAGTTGAAATACTTCACTAAAGCACAAGTTACCCACCCCCCCATACTCACACACAAACGCAAAATCACACATACATGGCAAGGTGTCAGACTCTAAAAGATACCTCTTCCCCTACAGCAGAACACTAGGCATACATACATACATACATACATACATACATACATACATACATACATTCACACATGTAAAGGGTTATCATTGGGAATATTATGTATTGCCTCATTACAGCTGAAGCCCCATACTCAGGCCTATGTTTCAGGTTTTGTTAGGAATCTCCTCTCTTAAACAGATCACATACATAGGACTAGGTGTCAGATCATGATAGGTACCTCATGCCCTAATCCAAAAGTTCAATATGCAAATACTCAAACACACTAGGGCACACATGTTGTATGAAGCTATTCACATAGTTATCAACCATACAATCAAAGCCCTGTTAACACACAACCATATATGTGCTTCTCCTACTAGTGTCTCCCCGCTGGCCTCCCGGTCCCGCCGCCACGTGGGCCCACAGCCACGCCAGCCCCAAATAACACTCAGAGACTCTGTATTTGATACAATCCTGTTGGCCAGTTACCATTACTGTTTATGGGCTAGCTCTGCCTTAATTATTAACCCATTTCTACTTATCTAAGTATTTCCACGTGGTCGTCTTATTGGTTAGCCGCGGCGGACGTCTTCCTTCCTCCCTGGGCTACATCTCGACTCCTTCTTCCTACTTCCTCTTTCCTCCTTGTCTACTAACCCCGCCTATCTTGCTATCTCATTGGCCACAGAGCTTTATTAACCACTAATAGAAACATATATACAGAATAACATCTCCCATCATCTCCTCTTTTCTGTCTAAAATAAAAGAAGGGGTTTAACCTTAACATAGCAAAATATACCCTACAACAGTTATCAAATAAGAATCACAGTTAACAATATTTAGTCCATTAACATTTTGTAAGACTTAAAGAAAATATCATCTATCCTATCTTTGTGAGTCTAAAGACCTATATGTAATTTATCTTTAATCCTTACTAAAGAAAACTATAATCATAACTACCTGTCTTCAACTCCTTCAAAGACCATAGAAGGATAATATATAAACTCTAGAAATGACAGAGACAATTCATTGCCTGGTCAGTCACCCGAAGTTCTTCTGTAATGTTCCATCTTCAGCCCACAGGCCATAGTGTGTGTCCAGACTCCTCAACAAGGCAGGAAACTTTTCTCTGTGTCCTGTAGACTGTCTGGGTGTCTGGCAGCCTCTTACATGAAGCAGGAATCGTGTAGCAATGTCCATCTTGCACCTTTTTGTGGGTCCTGCATGTCCAGTTTCTACAACATAAAGTAAAACAGTCCAGAAGAGCAGTACCTTGCCCAAATGGCTAGTCTTGCCATATTAGAAGCAAACTTCATAATGTGTTTCTTCGATGTCCATCTTCCTTTCTTCTGTAGGTGGTGTTACCAGGAGCAGTTGTGCCTCACTGTCAAGAAAAACCCTAAACCATTTTAAATGCCATATTCTGTAGGTCTTTGAATGGTTTGAAGAATGCCTATTCATCTCAAATACATCTCTGCATATCTAGAAATCCTAACTAACTTAACTCCAAGCTTTGACCATCATAGGTAACTCTCTATAATCTGTATTAATTTATACATTACATTTTCCAATGAGCTATATAAACACAATACCTAAACAAGAGGAGAAATATACATATTACAAAATCGACCTTAAATTGTATCAATAAAAGAAAATCCATTTCAAAGCAAAGTATTCATATCTATACCATAATTCCCTTTTTACCTTTAAAAAGATTGTTTGTGGTTATAGCCATTTATAACCAAGTCCATTTAAATGAAAACAAACATTTATAAACAATATTTGGGAATTTGGGCGTCGTTCTTTCCAAACTACTTCCTGCTGGTAGAGGGCGCTGTCATGGGGGTCCAAAGAAGACGCAGAAATCTTGGCTGTAGTGGGCTGAAATGTTGCAATGTCCCGTTGACGTTGCTTCAGGAGGTCTTGCTTGATCAAACTACATAAGTCTGGAAGAAATCCATAGCTTTTCATTTTCTGTGGAAACAAAAATAGAAATCCTTTTCCCCAGTAACTTGTCCTTATTCTTAAATTTTTGAGTCAAAGCATTTTTAAAATATATAAATTGAATTAATCCAGCAGCATTTCTTTTATCAGTAGTTGTTATTTTCTCAGCAATCAAATAATTTAAAGACAACAGAAGCGCGTATAGTATCCAAAATTTCTCTGTGTTTTCCATCTTTACGTGGCTTTTTTTATTACTCTATTTCTTCTACTTCTATTTTGAGACAGGGTTTCTCTGTGTAACTTTTATCTGTCCTGGAATTTCCTCTGCATACCAGGTTCACTTTGAAATCACAGAGATCTGCTTGCCTCTGTCTGCCGAGTACTGAGATTAATTCTACTTTCTTTTTTCTTTTTTAAACCATTGTATCCTGTTTCTTTTTCTCTCCCAAGCCAGCATATTTTTTAAAACACAGTGTAAACCTTCATTGCAGCTCTGTACATACCATTGAATTGTTAGTAGAGCTCTTTAAAAGCAAGGCGGCTGGCTTTTTTGCCGCTTATGCTAATTTTGGAAATCTCCCTTAAAGGAGCCGCGCAAATCTCTGTCTACAACAAAACAAATCAAACCGAGAAAATGTTGCTACCAAAAAGTCTTGCTGGTCTGTTCCCTTGTTTCTAAAAACTATTTTTTAAGCTTTTGTTAAATTTTAAGCGAAAGTTCTCAATCCCGCTTCTGACACCATTATTGCGGTTCAATAAGGGTCAGGATAAACAAATAGGTCGAATAGATGTTTATTAAGGGAGAAACAACTCATTCACTTATTCGCAATTTTCTGTCTGAAATCCTAATTTTCTCATTTACATTTTAATGCTTACTGTTGCCTTGCCCTAATGCATACCGTAAAATTAAAAATTTTACCTTGATATTGATATTTAAGTTTTCCACAAGGACTATAACAGTTCTCAACAACAATCTTTGAACACTCTGGAAAGGAGATGGGGCCCCAATTGGACATTTCCACTTGACTCAACCTGATGCATCTGGACTACAAACTGCACCCTAAACCGGTTTGAGACTGCTTTTCTCGAGAAAACTCATGACTAGCTAGCTGTATTGGTGCACCTTCTTATTACAACCTGGCCAAATTTCAATTAGAATTCCAGTCAAGCATTTTCTGCCATACAATGACTACCTACATATGTTACAGCCAGTTCTGTTTAGAAATTTGGTTGCTAAAAATTTTTTTTTCCAACAGGATCCCATGGAGAAATCATCATCCCATTTCAGCAGGAAGTAATCTTAAGATAACAACGCCCCCTTTCCCCACTCTTGGAATTTAGGAATAATATTCATCTTCATAGGGTGGTTTTAGTTACTTGGGGTTGGGTTTGGAAGGTAATACTTAGACTTGGTTATCTCTTTTAGACAGGAATAGGGTATGGTTGGGAAAGGTATGATTCAGAATGGATATAGGTAGATTAGCCTATTTTCTTGTGAATTATTCAGTAAGAATGAGACATTAGTATTACAGCTTACATTGTTATATATTATTATTTGTGGTAACCTATGTAAAATTAAGTTTATTCCCTTCCTGGAAGAATTGTATCTTATATTTGTTGTATTGTGTGAAATCTTTCCATTTATGATGTTTTATGTACATTATACTTGCCATATTCTATGTATGTATACTATTGCTTGTGTTCAAGACGTTTTGTATTTGTTACAATTTGGGATATTTGTCTTGCTGCCCTTTAGAGTTCTACCTCTTGTTTAGACATTTTTACTCTACCTCTACTTTAGGAATTTACATGTGAGTATATATATATATATATATATATATATATATATATATATACATGTACATAGTTATATTGTTTAGGTATTTATCCTTGCTTTACTCAAGGAAGTTTTATTCAGGTTTGTTAGCCAAGTTCCTGAGTATTACAGATTATCCTCATCCATGTTTCCTTTGCCTATGAGATTAGTCAGACATAGATGCTTAATCTTCAATCACTTCATAGACCTGCAGAACATGGCATTTAAATGTTTTATATATTAGTACTCTGTTGACATGAGACACTGTTGCTCCTGACAGCACCGTGCACTTTCCGAAAGTATGTTGGACACTGTTGTTGCTCCTTCTGGAGTTCATCCTCGCTTCGGCTAATGGCCTCTTGGGCAAGGAACTGCCTCAGCCTTGACCACTGATTTGGACATGCGGTCCTATATGCTTGCAGGAGACAAACTTAGAAGACTGCTGAACCTTGCCAAGTCAGGGTAAAACAGCCTTTCTACCTCCCTGCTTTTGTTGTGGTCTGTCAAATACTCCTGGCCTTAGTCATATCTGGCTGTACCAACATTGCTGTGAGACCTTGGGTGACTGTCCAGGTAGCTTTCTGTTTCTGTCCTCACTGCACCTTTTGGAAGTTGCCCATCTGCACTTCCCATCTACCCTAGTATTGTAATTTTCCTTCTCAGGTCTTGGTGAGGTTGTAGATTAAACTATCTTAGTATTATTCTCTCTTCCTAGTTAGATATTAAGTACTAGACTTAAGCTTTTCAGCTTAGGACAACTCTATTGTAACTCCCTTATGCCTTCACCCTAGGACTAGGTATGTTTGTGGTTTTGGTCTCGATTTTCCTTTTCTTAGAGCACACTTGTTATTCACTGTTTTGTATATAGTTTTGTATCAAGCTTAAATCTTTTCTTTAGACTAAAAGGGGAATTGTAGTGGGATATTCACTGTGTCTGCTTATGTGGCACTGACTACACCCATTGAGGGGTGGAGCCAGGGGCGGAAGTGACTTGTGGAGCTTAGTCTCGGGAGGAGGCGGAGAAAAGCTCTCTTCTGGCGGGACACGGAGAGAGGAGCATCCAGTTTTAACTGCTGTGTTCATCTGTCTGTGTTGTGAGTTGTTTCTCCCTTAATAAACATCTATTCGACCTATTTGTTTATCCTGACCCTTATTGAACCGCAATATACTAGGGTGTCCATCTCCCCATAGCAAAGCATGTACATACACATACACAGAAAGGGAAAGAGGAGAAAGACAGAGATATGAAGGCAGAAAGAGAGTTCTGTGACAGATCCATTTTTATTACTCCATTATAGCCAACACCATCTACTCAGGCCTAGGTGTCAGGGTCTGCTTGGAACTTCTTCCCCTATATGCAACTAGTTTACCAGTGTGCACAGCTTGCCCTATAATAAATATCAGGTATCTAGACACACACCCAGCAACACACTAGGGCATACACACTCCACAAACCCATGCACAAACTCAATGAACTTTCAGCTTGCTATCAGGTTCTGCAAAGTATTTCACATATAACACATGCCCAACATACTCTTTTCGCTGTCAAATCCTATTAGTTAGAGGCATCCCCTATAAAATAGAAACCCTACCTACACCTCTAAGTGTTAGGTTCAATGAGGTATCCCAAATGTAGGTGGAAGCACTAAAGTTACACATGTATACACACACAAATACACACAAATGCACACACAAACACACACACACACACACACAGGTACACATGACTGTATGTACACACATGCACAATAACATACACACTTGTGCACACACTCACACACTTGCATGCACACACACTCACACACACAGATACACACATTTGAATCCTTCACCTTTTTAGTGCTGGCTGTAAGTATCTAATATATACAAACATGGATGGACAGAAGATTTAAAATTAGATAGATATCATGGAAAAATAAATCAAGTTCCAGGACAATACAATTCCATGATGTGAGGATAATTTAATGAAGTTAATTATGGAAACTATCTGAAGCAGTTCAATTTGTGAAATCTCACTACTCTCATCTAAGCAACTCCAAGTTTATTATGACATTATACAGGAAACACATCATGGAACACTTTAAAAATGTACTTTTAAAGAAATATATGATATGAGGTCTTTGAGAAACCATGAGAGCACATGTGTTTGTACATTTGCCTCCATATGCAAGAGGAATTTCTTTCATTATTCCATACAGTTGATCAATCTGTGACTAAATCCATTCATGAAAAAATTACTTTGCTTGAAAAAAAATTACAAAAATACTGGGGCTGGAGAGATGGGTGTGCAGTTAGGAGTGCTTGTTCTCCCACTGTGAGGGGCCTCCCAATACATCAAGCCATTGTCATTCACACTCAGAGGGCCTAGTTAGTTCCCATGCAGGTTCCTCAACTCCAGTCCAGAGTCCATGAACTCCTATTTGCTTGGGTCAGCTGTCTGTATCATTTTATTTCCTCTTCAATTTAACTCAAGGAGCTCAGCCTGGTGCTTGGCTGTGGGTCACTACATCTGCTTCCATCACTTTCTGGATGTAGATTCTCTTATATGCTGGACTTTGTTGTCTCCCCAAAGGAGGCATTGCCTCTCTTAGGAATAGATGGTTTTGGGATGGGAAGGGAGGAGGTGGTAGGATTGGGAACAGTGGACAGAGGGAGGGCAGAGGAACTTGAGTAGAAATGAGAATAGTAGAGTTTAACAACAAAAGAGTACTTGTGTTCCAGTTTGGCTTAGTATTTATTTGTGTGTGTCTGCTTGTGTTTCCATCAGCTACTAGATGAAGGCTCTATGAGGGTAGATAAGTTAATCATAAATCTCATTATCAGGGAAGGGCATGTATGGCAGTCTTTTCACTGTTGCTCAAATTGTTAGTTGGGGTCTGTCTAATACATCTCTGGACTTTTCTGTAATGTTTGATTTCTCTTCAAACCTATAATGGCTTCCTCTTTTATTGTGTCACTGTCTCTCTCTTTATTCTTTCTTTTATGCCTAGCCCTGGCTCAATCTTCCTTGTCCCATGTGCTTTCCTCTACTCTCCTTCTCTTTCTCCTACCTCACTCTCTATTCACTGTCTTGCCCCCACTCCCAATATGCTCAGGATATCTTGTCCAGTTCTTCTTCTGTGAGGGACAGTGAGTGAATCTCTTAGTATTCTCCTTCCATCTTAGTTTCTTTGGTGTTGTGAATTATAGGCTGGTGATCCTTTGCTCTACGTCTAAAATCTATATCTGAATGAGTATGTATGTTCCTTTTTTTAGACTGGGTTACTCTATTCAGGATGGTTTCCTCAAGGTCCATCCATTTGCCTCGGAATTTCAAGATTGCATTTTTCTTTTCTGGAGAATAGTATTGCGTTGTGTAAATGTGCCACATATTCTTTATCTATTCTTCAGTTGAGGGGCATCAAGGTTGCTTCCAGGTTCTTGCTATTACAAATAATGCTGTTACAAAAACAGCTGAACACATGTTTTTGTTGCATGGATGTGGATCATTTGGGTATATGCCTAAGAGAGGGATTGCTGGATCCTGTAGTAGACTGATTTCCATTTTCCTCAGGAACAGACATACTAATGCCCAAATTGGCTCTACAAATTTGCACTTCCACCAGTAGTAGAGAAGTGTTCCCCTTTCTCGATATCCTCTCCAGCATAAGTTGTCAGTGGTGTTTCTAATTTTAGCCATTCTGTCAGGAATTAGATGGTATATCAGGTTTTTTTTGATTTGCATTTCCCTGATGGCTAAGGATGTTAAGCACTTAAGTGTCTTTCAGACTTTTTGATTTTCTCCACTGAGAATTCTCTCTTCCTTTTTGTACTACATTTTAAATAAGGTTGTTTGGTGTTTTGTTGACTAGTTTCTTGAGTTCTTTGTATATTTTGGAGATCAGCCCTCTGTCAGATTTAGGACTGGTGAAGATGTTTTCCCAGTCTGTGGGCTGCCATTTGGTCTTGCCAACTATGTCTGTTGCTTCACAGAATCTTCTAAGTTTGAGGAGGTTCCATTTATTAATTGTTGATCTCAGTGTCTGTGCTACTAGAGTTATGTTCAGGAAGGATCTTCTGTACTTTTTTATTCTTATAAGTTTTTTCTTCTTTGTGACTTTGCATGAGAAATAGAATACATTTTGATTTTATAAATAATTTCTCATTTAATTGTTGTACAGAGAAGTTTCACATAAAATATGTTTTTTCTGATTTTTTTTAAACTAGTTTTCAAGGTGTCCAAAGTAGGCTATTTGATCTAGTGGCATGGAAGATCTGAGCATAACTGTTTCATAGCACAGAAGCCTTTTTTGTGTCCAATGTATTTGTTGTTATGGTTGTGTGTTGTGAGTGTTTTTGTTTCTTGTCGGTCTGGTTCCACCACCACGCCAGCCCCAATAATACACAGAGACATTATATTAGACCTAAAGCTATAGGATGCTTACTAGATGCTTATTGGCTAGCTCTGTCTTAAATATTAACCCATTTCTATTAATCTAAGTATTTCCACGTGGTCTTAACTTACCGGAGAGTGGAGCTGGCATTCTACCCTGTAGGCCCCCATTCTTGGATCACCCTACTACTTCCGGAATGATTCTTGTTTCCTAGTCCTGCCTATCTTGCTTTCCAATTGGCCAACAGTTCTTTATTCATTAACTAATGCAAGAAATTATTTACAAAATGACATGTTACATCAGTTTTGTGTATCTATTTCCCTTTGTGTGTCTTTGTCCATTGCTACTATTATTCACTCACCTTATTTCTCTTCATATTTGCAACTATACCATATGGTTAAGTTGCCTTAAAGATAAAAGAATGAGGAAAAGCTTTTTTTAAATTTAAGTAAATAGAAATGGATAGAGGTACAACAATGCTATTGTCTCCATTCTGGAAATGTGGAAATTAGAGCATAGGAAATATGTTTAAATACTCATCAATCTCATTGAATAACATGAGAGGATTTCACTTTCATGATGGGAGCTGCTATGCTGTAAATATGTTTCTCATACTGGTTAATTAATAAAGCACTGTTGGGTCAATGAGAAAGAAAGATAGGCAGGGCTAGGAGACAAGGAGGAAAGAGGAAGTGGGAAGGAGGAGTCAAGATGTAGACCAGGGAGGAAGGAAGATGCCAGCCGCCACTCCCCGATAAGCTGACCACATGGAAGTACTTAGATAAGTAGAAATGGGTTAATAATTAAGACAGAGCTAGCCTATAAACTATAATGGTAACTGGCCAACAGGATTGTATCAAATACAGAGTTTCTGAGTTTTATTTGGGGCTAATGTGGTGGTGGAACTGTGGCGGCAGGACCAGGAGGCAGGCGGGGAGGAACAAAGAGTGGGTCAGGCAGCCAGTGGGAAAAACCTACCCATAACACTTTCATGTGTAGATTACTATAGAAAAGTATTTGTTTTGTAGGAGAGTTGAAAATAAGTATGACTTAATAAAGAGGCTTTCATTATTGGAAGAAAATCAATGAGAATATAATATGAGTCAATGTGTGGGTGGGGTTATTTTAGCATGTGAAAGGTGTAGGGGAATATGACAGAATGTTGGGTCATAACTGTTTCCTAGCAAACCTGCTGAAATTCTCTATTCCTATATCAGGGGCCCAAGAAGCCGAATGCAGTTTAGATATAGTGTTATCAATGGATATTTTACAATTCCAAGCTAAGTATCCCATACAGGCTTTGATGGCAGCATATATGGAGTTTGATTCTCCTAACAAGGACATGATCAAATCCGTAGAAGTTGGCCTGCAGCGATTACCCAATTCAATATTAACTAATGTCAGTCTGCTGAGAAACAGTTCAAGATTTTGTTGATGAATGTCATCTTCCCTAAAAATAAAACTGGATTAAGAATATAAAAAGATTCACATTTATCCAAGAAAAGTCAGTGTTTTACATTGCATACTTCCTTCATGACTGTGTTAACCTTTTTGTTAGGCTAGGCTGGGGGATAATTGAGCAGAGGTAATTCAGTTGTAATGAGACATCCAACAAACATAAACTATAAGATGTCCTTTAATATCCTGAAAACAGAATAACACTTAATCACTTTCACATGTTATTATCCAAAGCTATGATTAAATAATCAATGATCACTTAAGTTTGGCACAATCATGAGGAAGTCAAGTAAGAGATACCACTTGAAAATCTAGTGTGCCAGACCATGTCATCCTCTGATTATATAATTATTTAAAAATTAAAATAGGACTTCAGATATTCAAAGATCAGTGGAATTTTAGGATAACTAGTGGGAGTCAAGTACACAATACTATCAAATTATTTAAATTGATGATGACCACATCAAACATGCATCAACTCTGGAACTACCTTATAGGTGTATAATTACCTGTCATCATCTCATTATTTGATTATTTTGTTATATAAATATATAATTGTGCCATTAATGAAATGTGGAATTTAGCAACACCTTGTGAGAGTTAATATGCAAGACCACATAAATATTTCTATGATTGTTTAAATAAATCATTCTCTGTTTCACAAAGACTCAATGCTGCCTTCTTTTTGGGGAATAACCTATGGGGCATTATCACATTATTTGATTATTTCATTATTTAATAAAACATAATCGTTTAAATCTATAATAATGTCTATTTTTTATGACTGGAATCTGGGCAGTCTTCCTTGGCCATTAATTATGTGAGGGAAGCTGGGAGATCGAGTCCAGAAGACAAAATGGTGCCCACTGAGACAATGGACAAGTACTCCACCAAGCTGACCATGGCAGTCAGGGTGTTTTCCTCCCCCCTCTTCCTCCACATCCTTACCTTCATCAAGATATACTAGAAGCAGCTGCATAAGAGGTGCCAGCGCCATCATAGAGGCCTCACCAGGGATGATGTCACAAAAAAAATGAGTTGCTTTCTCTCAGCTATGCTGGTGAAGCTCCTGCTTCTATACCATAATTCCCTTTTTACCTTTAAAAAGATTGTTTGTGGTTATAGCCATTTATAACCAAGTCCATTTAAATGAAAACAAACATTTATAAACAATATTTGGGAATTTGGGCGTCATTCTTTCCAAACTACTTCCTGCTGGTAGAGGGCGCTGTCATGGGGGTCCAAAGAAGACGCAGAAATCTTGGCTGTAGTGGGCTGAAATGTTGCAATGTCCCGTTGACGTTGCTTCAGGAGGTCTTGCTTGATCAAACTACATAAGTCTGGAAGAAATCCATAGCTTTTCATTTTCTGTGGAAACAAAAATAGAAATCCTTTTCCCCAGTAACTTGTCCTTATTCTTAAATTTTTGAGTCAAAGCATTTTTAAAATATATAAATTGAATTAATCCAGCAGCATTTCTTTTATCAGTAGTTGTTATTTTCTCAGCAATCAAATAATTTAAAGACAACAGAAGCGCGTATAGTATCCAAAATTTCTCTGTGTTTTCCATCTTTACGTGGCTTTTTTTATTACTCTATTTCTTCTACTTCTATTTTGAGACAGGGTTTCTCTGTGTAACTTTTATCTGTCCTGGAATTTCCTCTGCATACCAGGTTCACTTTGAAATCACAGAGATCTGCTTGCCTCTGTCTGCCGAGTACTGAGATTAATTCTACTTCCTTTTTTCTTTTTTAAACCATTGTATCCTGTTTCTTTTTCTCTCCCAAGCCAGCGTATTTTTTAAAACACAGTGTAAACCTTCATTGCAGCTCTGTACATACCATTGAATTGTTAGTAGAGCTCTTTAAAAGCAAGGCGGCTGGCTTTTTTTGCCGCTTATGCTAATTTTGGAAATCTCCCTTAAAGGAGCCGCGCAAATCTCTGTCTACAACAAAACAAATCCAACCGAGAAAATGTTGCTACCAAAAAGTCTTGCTGGTCTGTTCCCTTGTTTCTAAAAACTATTTTTTAAGCTTTTGTTAAATTTTAAGCGAAAGTTCTCAATCCCGCTTCTGACACCATTATTGCGGTTCAATAAGGGTCAGGATAAACAAATAGGTCGAATAGATGTTTATTAAGGGAGAAACAACTCATTCACTTATTCGCAATTTTCTGTCTGAAATCCTAATTTTCTCATTTACATTTTAATGCTTACTGTTGCCTTGCCCTAATGCATACCGTAAAATTAAAAATTTTACCTTGATATTGATATTTAAGTTTTCCACAAGGACTATAACAGTTCTCAACAACAATCTTTGAACACTCTGGAAAGGAGATGGGGCCCCAATTGGACATTTCCACTTGACTCAACCTGATGCATCTGGACTACAAACTGCACCCTAAACCGGTTTGAGACTGCTTTTCTCGAGAAAACTCATGACTAGCTAGCTGTATTGGTGCACCTTCTTATTACAACCTGGCCAAATTTCAATTAGAATTCCAGTCAAGCATTTTCTGCCATACAATGACTACCTACATATGTTACAGCCAGTTCTGTTTAGAAATTTGGTTGCTAAAAAATTTTTTTTCCAACAGGATCCCATGGAGAAATCATCATCCCATTTCAGCAGGAAGTAATCTTAAGATAACAACGCCCCCCTTTCCCCACTCTTGGAATTTAGGAATAATATTCATCTTCATAGGGTGGTTTTAGTTACTTGGGGTTGGGTTTGGAAGGTAATACTTAGACTTGGTTATCTCTTTTAGACAGGAATAGGGTATGGTTGGGAAAGGTATGATTCAGAATGGATATAGGTAGATTAGCCTATTTTCTTGTGAATTATTCAGTAAGAATGAGACATTAGTATTACAGCTTACATTGTTATATATTATTATTTGTGGTAACCTATGTAAAATTAAGTTTATTCCCTTCCTGGAAGAATTGTATCTTATATTTGTTGTATTGTGTGAAATCTTTCCATTTATGATGTTTTATGTACATTATACTTGCCATATTCTATGTATGTATACTATTGCTTGTGTTCAAGACGTTTTGTATTTGTTACAATTTGGGATATTTGTCTTGCTGCCCTTTAGAGTTCTACCTATTGTTTAGACATTTTTACTCTACCTCTACTTTAGGAATTTACATGTGAGATATATATATATATATATATATATATATATATATATATACATGTACATAGTTATATTGTTTAGGTATTTATCCTTGCTTTACTCAAGGAAGTTTTATTCAGGTTTGTTAGCCAAGTTCCTGAGTATTACAGATTATCCTCATCCATGTTTCCTTTGCCTATGAGATTAGTCAGACATAGATGCTTAATCTTCAATCACTTCATAGACCTGCAGAACATGGCATTTAAATGTTTTATATATTAGTACTCTGTTGACATGAGACACTGTTGCTCCTGACAGCACCGTGCACTTTCCCGAAAGTATGTTGGACACTGTTGTTGCTCCTTCTGGAGTTCATCCTCGCTTCGGCTAATGGCCTCTTGGGCAAGGAACTGCCTCAGCCTTGACCACTGATTTGGACATGCGGTCCTATATGCTTGCAGGAGACAAACTTAGAAGACTGCTGAACCTTGCCAAGTCAGGGTAAAACAGCCTTTCTACCTCCCTGCTTTTGTTGTGGTCTGTCAAATACTCCTGGCCTTAGTCATATCTGGCTGTACCAACATTGCTGTGAGACCTTGGGTGACTGTCCAGGTAGCTTTCTGTTTCTGTCCTCACTGCACCTTTTGGAAGTTGCCCATCTGCACTTCCCATCTACCCTAGTATTGTAATTTTCCTTCTCAGGTCTTGGTGAGGTTGTAGATTAAACTATCTTAGTATTATTCTCTCTTCCTAGTTAGATATTAAGTACTAGACTTAAGCTTTTCAGCTTAGGACAACTCTATTGTAACTCCCTTATGCCTTCACCCTAGGACTAGGTATGTTTGTGGTTTTGGTCTCGATTTTCCTTTTCTTAGAGCACACTTGTTATTCACTGTTTTGTATATAGTTTTGTATCAAGCTTAAATCTTTTCTTTAGACTAAAAGGGGAATTGTAGTGGGATATTCACTGTGTCTGCTTATGTGGCACTGACTACACCCATTGAGGGGTGGAGCCAGGGGCGGAAGTGACTTGTGGAGCTTAGTCTCGGGAGGAGGCGGAGAAAAGCTCTCTTCTGGCGGGACACGGAGAGAGGAGCATCCAGTTTTAACTGCTGTGTTCATCTGTCTGTGTTGTGAGTTGTTTCTCCCTTAATAAACATCTATTCGACCTATTTGTTTATCCTGACCCTTATTGAACCGCAATATACTAGGGTGTCCATCTCCCCATAGCAAAGCATGTACATAGACATACACAGAAAGGGAAAGAGGAGAAAGACAGAGATATGAAGGCAGAAAGAGAGTTCTGTGACAGATCCATTTTTATTACTCCATTATAGCCAACACCATCTACTCAGGCCTAGGTGTCAGGGTCTGCTTGGAACTTCTTCCCCTATATGCAACTAGTTTACCAGTGTGCACAGCTTGCCCTATAATAAATATCAGGTATCTAGACATACACCCAGCAACACACTAGGGCACACACACTCCACAAACCCATGCACAAACTCAATGAACTTTCAGCTTGCTATCAGGTTCTGCAAAGTATTTCACATATAACACATGCCCAACATACTCTTTTCGCTGTCAAATCCTATTAGTTAGAGGCATCCCCTATAAAATAGAAACCCTACCTACACCTCTAAGTGTTAGGTTCAATGAGGTATCCCAAATGTAGGTGGAAGCACTAAAGTTACACATGTATACACACACAAATACACACAAATGCACACACAAACACACACACACACACAGGAACACATGACTGTATGTACACACATGCACAATAACATACACACTTGTGCACACACTCACACACTTGCATGCACACACACTCACACACACAGATACACACATTTGAATCCTTCACCTTTTTAGTGCTGGCTGTAAGTATCTAATATATACAAACATGGATGGACAGAAGATTTAAAATTAGATAGATATCATGGAAAAATAAATCAAGTTCCAGGACAATACAATTCCATGATGTGAGGATAATTTAATGAAGTTAATTATGGAAACTATCTGAAGCAGTTCAATTTGTGAAATCTCACTACTCTCATCTAAGCAACTCCAAGTTTAATATGACATTATACAGGAAACACATCATGGAACACTTTAAAAATGTACTTTTAAAGAAATATATGATATGAGGTCTTTGAGAAACCATGAGAGCACATGTGTTTGTACATTTGCCTCCATATGCAAGAGGAATTTCTTTCATTATTCCATACAGTTGATCAATCTGTGACTAAATCCATTCATGAAAAAAGTACTTTGCTTGAAAAAAATTACAAAAATACTGGGGCTGGAGAGATGGGTGTGCAGTTAGGAGTGCTTGTTCTCCCACTGTGAGGGGCCTCCCAATACATCAAGCCATTGTCATTCACACTCAGAGGGCCTAGTTAGTTCCCATGCAGGTTCCTCAACTCCAGTCCAGAGTCCATGAACTCCTATTTGCTTGGGTCAGCTGTCTGTATCATTTTATTTCCTCTTCAATTTAGCTCAAGGAGCTCAGCCTGGTGCTTGGCTGTGGGTCACTACATCTGCTTCCATCACTTTCTGGATGTAGATTCTCTTATATGCTGGACTTTGTTGTCTCCCCAAAGGAGGCATTGCCACTCTTAGGAATAGATGGTTTTGGGATGGGAAGGGAGGAGGTGGTAGGATTGGGAACAGTGGACAGAGGGAGGGCAGAGGAACTTGAGTAGAAATGAGAATAGTAGAGTTTAACAACAAAAGAGTACTTGTGTTCCAGTTTGGCTTAGTATTTATTTGTGTGTGTCTGCTTGTGTTTCCATCAGCTACTAGATGAAGGCTCTATGAGGGTAGATAAGTTAATCATAAATCTCATTATCAGGGAAGGGCATGTATGGCAGTCTTTTCACTGTTGCTCAAATTGTTAGTTGGGGTCTGTCTAATATGTCTCTGGACTTTTCTGTAATGTTTGATTTCTCTTCAAACCTATAATGGCTTCCTCTTTTATGGTGTCACTGTCTCTCTCTTTATTCTTTCTTTTATGCCTAGCCCTGGCTCAATCTTCCTTGTCCCATGTGCTTTCCTCTACTCTCCTTCTCTTTCTCCTACCTCACTCTCTATTCACTGTCCTGCCCCCACTCCCAATATGCTCAGGATATCTTGTCCAGTTCTTCTTCTGTGAGGGACAGTGAGTGAATCTCTTAGTATTCTCCTTGCATCTTAGTTTCTTTGGTGTTGTGAATTATAGGCTGGTGATCCTTTGCTCTACGTCTAAAATCTATATCTGAATGAGTATGTATGTTCCTTTTTTTAGACTGGGTTACTCTATTCAGGATGGTTTCCTCAAGGTCCATCCATTTGCCTCGGAATTTCAAGATTGCATTTTTCTTTTCTGGAGAATAGTATTGCGTTGTGTAAATGTGCCACATATTCTTTATCTATTCTTCAGTTGAGGGGCATCAAGGTTGCTTCCAGGTTCTTGCTATTACAAATAATGCTGTTACAAAAACAGCTGAACACATGTTTTTGTTGCATGGATGTGGATCATTTGGGTATATGCCTAAGAGAGGGATTGCTGGATCCTGTAGTAGACTGATTTCCATTTTCCTCAGGAACAGACATACTAATGCCCAAATTGGCTCTACAAATTTGCACTTCCAGCAGTAGTAGAGAAGTGTTCCCCTTTCTCGATATCCTCTCCAGCATAAGTTGTCAGTGGTGTTTCTAATTTTAGCCATTCTGTCAGGAATTAGATGGTATATCAGGGTTTTTTTTGATTTGCATTTCCCTGATGGCTAAGGATGTTAAGCACTTAAGTGTCTTTCAGACTTTTTGATTTTCTCCACTGAGAATTCTCTCTTCCTTTTTGTACTACATTTTAAATAAGGTTGTTTAGTGTTTTGTTGACTAGTTTCTTGAGTTCTTTGTATATTTTGGAGATCAGCCCTCTGTCAGATTTAGGACTGGTGAAGATGTTTTCCCAGTCTGTAGGCTGCCATTTGGTCTTGCCAACTATGTCTGTTGCTTCACAGAATCTTCTAAGTTTGAGGAGGTTCCATTTATTAATTGTTGATCTCAGTGTCTGTGCTACTAGAGTTATGTTCAGGAAGGATCTTCTGTACTTTTTTATTCTTATAAGTTTTTTCTTCTTTGTGACTTTGCATGAGAAATAGAATACATTTTGATTTTATAAATAATTTCTCATTTAATTGTTGTACAGAGAAGTTTCACATAAAATATGTTTTTTCTGATTTTTTTTAAACTAGTTTTCAAGGTGTCCAAAGTAGGCTATTTGATCTAGTGGCATGGAAGATCTGAGCATAACTGTTTCATAGCACAGAAGCCTTTTTTGTGTCCAATGTATTTGTTGTTATGGTTGTGTGTTGTGAGTGTTTTTGTTTCTTGTCGGTCTGGTTCCACCACCACGCCAGCCCCAATAATACACAGAGACATTATATTAGACCTAAAGCTATAGGATGCTTACTAGATGCTTATTGGCTAGCTCTGTCTTAAATATTAACCCATTTCTATTAATCTAAGTATTTCCACGTGGTCTTAACTTACCGGAGAGAGGAGCTGGCATTCTACCCTGTAGGCCCCCATTCTTGGATCACCCTACTACTTCCGGAATGATTCTTGTTTCCTAGTCCTGCCTATCTTGCTTTCCAATTGGCCAACAGTTCTTTATTCATTAACTAATGCAAGAAATTATTTACAAAATGACATGTTACATCAGTTTTGTGTATCTATTTCCCTTTGTGTGTCTTTGCCCATTGCTACTATTATTCACTCACCTTATTTCTCTTCATATTTGCAACTATACCATATGGTTAAGTTGCCTTAAAGATAAAAGAATGAGGAAAAGCTTTTTTTAAATTTAAGTAAATAGAAATGGATAGAGGTACAACAATGCTATTGTCTCCATTCTGGAAATGTGGAAATTAGAGCATAGGAAATATGTTTAAATACTCATCAATCTCATTGAATAACATGAGAGGATTTCACTTTCATGATGGGAGCTGCTATGCTGTAAATATGTTTCTCATACTGGTTAATTAATAAAGCACTGTTGGGTCAATGAGAAAGAAAGATAGGCAGGGCTAGGAGACAAGGAGGAAAGAGGAAGTGGGAAGGAGGAGTCAAGATGTAGACCAGGGAGGAAGGAAGATGCCAGCCGCCACTCCCCGATAAGCTGACCACATGGAAGTACTTAGATAAGTAGAAATGGGTTAATAATTAAGACAGAGCTAGCCTATAAACTATAATGGTAACTGGCCAACAGGATTGTATCAAATACAGAGTCTCTGAGTTTTATTTGGGGCTAATGTGGTGGTGGAACTGTGGCGGCAGGACCAGGAGGCAGGCGGGGAGGAACAAAGAGTGGGTCAGGCAGCCAGTGGGAAAAACCTACCCATAACACTTTCATGTGTAGATTACTATAGAAAAGTATTTGTTTTGTAGGAGAGTTGAAAATAAGTATGACTTAATAAAGAGGCTTTCATTATTGGAAGAAAATCAATGAGAATATAATATGAGTCAATGTGTGGGTGGGGTTATTTTAGCATGTGAAAGGTGTAGGGGAATGTGACAGAATGTTGGGTCATAACTGTTTCCTAGCAAACCTGCTGAAATTCTCTATTCCTATATCAGGGGCCCAAGAAGCCGAATGCAGTTTAGATATAGTGTTATCAATGGATATTTTACAATTCCAAGCTAAGTATCCCATACAGGCTTTGATGGCAGCATATATGGAGTTTGATTCTCCTAACAAGGACATGATCAAATCCGTAGAAGTTGGCCTGCAGCGATTACCCAATTCAATATTAACTAATGTCAGTCTGCTGAGAAACAGTTCAAGATTTTGTTGATGAATGTCATCTTCCCTAAAAAATAAAACTGGATTAAGAATATAAAAAGATTCACATTTATCCAAGAAAAGTCAGTGTTTTACATTGCATACTTCCTTCATGACTGTGTTAACCTTTTTGTTAGGCTAGGCTGGGGGATAATTGAGCAGAGGTAATTCAGTTGTAATGAGACGTCCAACAAACATAAACTATAAGATGTCCTTTAATATCCTGAAAACAGAATAACACTTAATCACTTTCACATGTTATTATCCAAAGCTATGATTAAATAATCAATGATCACTTAAGTTTGGCACAATCATGAGGAAGTCAAGTAAGAGATACCACTTGAAAATCTAGTGTGCCAGACCATGTCATCCTCTGATTATATAATTATTTAAAAATTAAAATAGGACTTCAGATATTCAAAGATCAGTGGAATTTTAGGATAACTAGTGGGAGTCAAGTACACAATACTATCAAATTATTTAAATTGATGATGACCACATCAAACATGCATCAACTCTGGAACTACCTTATAGGTGTATAATTACCTGTCATCATCTCATTATTTGATTATTTTGTTATATAAATATATAATTGTGCCATTAATGAAATGTGGAATTTAGCAACACCTTGTGAGAGTTAATATGCAAGACCACATAAATATTTCTATGATTGTTTAAATAAATCATTCTCTGTTGCACAAAGACTCAATGCTGCCTTCTTTTTGGGGAATAACCTATGGGGCATTATCACATTATTTGATTATTTCATTATTTAATAAAACATAATCGTTTAAATCTATAATAATGTCTATTTTTTATGACTGGAATCTGGGCAGTCTTCCTTGGCCATTAATTATGTGAGGGAAGCTGGGAGATCGAGTCCAGAAGACAAAATGGTGCCCACTGAGACAATGGACAAGTACTCCACCAAGCTGACCATGGCAGTCAGGGTGTTTTCCTCCCCCCTCTTCCTCCACATCCTTACCTTCATCAAGATATACTAGAAGCAGCTGCATAAGAGGTGCCAGCGCCATCATAGAGGCCTCACCAGGGATGATGTCACAAAAAAAATGAGTTGCTTTCTCTCAGCTATGCTGGTGAAGCTCCTGCTGTTGCCATCTTTGCATTGTTGCCACTATTAACTCCCTATCTGGGAACTCATCATCATAGCTCCTGCATCACGAGAGCAGAGACTCAGTGTTTATTGATGATGACTTCAAGACAGCGTTCATCAGGCAAGAAAGTTTAATAATTTCATTACTGAATTATTATACTTAAAAATTCCATGACGACAGCGTTTTCATCAGGTCTGGCAAGGCCTCCCAGGAATTGATGATGCAAAACAGTCCAACAACTTAAATATTTGATCGTTTAATTATTAAAATGGTTCATTATGTAATTACAGATAACTGAAGTTTGGAGCCACCTTGTGAGTGTCAATGGTAACAGACCATCTAATCATCTGTTTATTTAATTATTCAACTCTGCCTTTATCTACTTGAGGAAGAGTGAGGTCTGGTTCCACCTTGTTGGAGTAAATTGTGGCATGTCATTTCCTTATTTAATTAATTAGATAAATGATGATATAATTTTGGTATCTCCCCAGGGGTGAAATATGAAATATTATATTGTTATTAATTCATTTTATTGTTCAAATCAATGATTAAATAATCAATGATCTCTTGAGATTGGCGCAATTTTATAGAAGTCATATATAAAATGCTATGTAATTTTTAATATTTTAATCATTTAATTATTAAAATCTATAATTGTTTATTCAGTTATCACTGAAGTTTGGAGCCTCGTTGTGGAAGTCATATGTGGCAGACCGTCTCATCAACTGAAGTTACACTTATTTAACTATTAAATTAATTAATCAAAGAATACTGTAGTCTGATTCCACTTTATGGGATTAAGGATGGCAGATCATCTAACTATATAATTAAATTATTTAAAGAGACAATTACCTTATAGATCATAATTCAGGTTTAAAGTCAGCTGTGGGAGTTGATGAGGAGACATAATCTCATTACATGGTTATTTTGGCATTTAAATAGATAATTACCTCAGCCATGATACCCAGAGTTTTGTGCCACCTTGTGGGTGTTAATGTACAAAGCCATCTATTTATTTGTTTGTTTGATTGTTTGTTTGTTTAAATGAATCATTATTCCAGTAAGAGTTCAGTCTGACTACACCATGAGATATTTATGTATGCAACATCACCTTATTATCAATTATTTTATAATTATATGTTAATTATTTAAATTGGCAATGATGTCTTCCTTCATGACTGGATTCTGGCCAGTCCTACCTGGGAGTTAATTGTGTGACTTTATTTGATTATGTAAGTTTTACATCCCTGACAGTCACTGGAGTGTGGTTTCATATTATGGTAGTTAAGTATATAGGACCATCCAGGTATTTATTTATTTATTTCATTAATTAAATTATGATGGAGTCATCAATTAGTTTTAATTATGATGGAGTCATCAATTACTTTTGCTTCCACCTCATTAGACACAGTAAATGATTGGTGCTAGAAGCAGCACCTCGAGTATGAAGGACACTGGGAGATCCAGGGATTACTGATTATATATTCATAATAATTAAATGGTTAAATAATTTAAATAACTGGATGTTGTCACATCATTAATTCTGGAGAGGATGCACCAGACCTGACTGAAGGATGCAGTTACCACTGATTTTAAAAATTCAATAATTTAATATTACATGATCAGAGAATTTTGTCTAATGAACTCTGTTGGGCTGACCTCATGACACTCCACCATATCTCTACAGTCATAATGATGTTGCTGTGGATGCTGTTAATACAGCAGCAGTGGTAGAGGTAGCTTCACCTGCAGAGCCAAGAGACAACAGCTCTTTATACTCTGTGATAGTATTCACACCTATGCTGCCTTGGAAACCACTATTTTTCTGCAGGTTCATCTCATGCTGCCCCTTGACCTTCTCATAGCAGTAGCCTGGGCAGGCAAGGATGTGAAAAGAAAGAGCTGCAGTCACCTTCTGTGACTGCCACACTCCACAATTGATTTGGTCAGATTGTGGAGCTTATTCTAGGTGGGAATCTGGCCTCTTCCAGATTGAATCTCCCATTTGGGGAATATACTTTGCAATGAGAGAAAGAGAGGGGGTGAGGGAGAGGAGACAGATTTTTCTGTGTCTATGTAAATCCAGGTGTGTCTAGGAACTCATGGCTCCCCACATATCATATGGTCCTTTGTAATCTCACAGCAAGTGTCCTCAGGAAGGTTTGTAGAGAGTGGTAATTAAAACAGATTAGACAAGGTTGTCTTCAGGACGATGGGGCATAAGTATTTATCTAGCTGCCATATTAGAACATACTAAATAAACATGAATCAGGAAAGTGAGTGTGATTGAAAACTAGGTAACCCAAAAAGACATGGATATTTGGCCAAATGAAACTATTCCCATTTCTTTGGGCTTACAATTATTTGATCCTATCATGTAAGTCTCTGTTAGGGCTAATTTTGACATAGAGAAAATACTGATTCTTTGCTCTTTATAGCATAATATCAACTAACAAAACCAAATGTGTTTTCTTCGTACCAAGCTAAGGAGCACCATCAAAAACTATATTAATAATTAGCATGTAGATTACTTGAAGAAACACTTCATGACATAAAAATATCAGTCAGTGTCTTTAGCAATCACAACTTTTAGTGATCTAAATTTAAAATTGTTAAATGAAAGGACATAAAAAATGCAAGGAAGCTGTAAAAACCAGATGTTAATATTAATAGGAGGAAATAGGAAAAGATCAAATAACAGAAAACAAAGGATGGATAAATTGAAGTATGGACAGATATTGAAATAGGTCATATTTATTGAGCCAGGTTTATATTTCTATTTATTTAACATTTTATGTAACAATTCATGATAAATGTGGCCATAAGTGGTCAAGGGAAGGAATACAGGTGTCCTAGTAAGCATGTAATTAAGAACCTTATAATTTTATTATTTAATATAAAAAAGAAGAAAGAATGTTGGATAATGAATTTTTTCTAAGCAATACAGTTTCTACAACTCCCAACATTCCTCCATTTCTTTTATATTTTTGAGTAGGATTAACATCGACATTCAGATATTTGATTTAATATTTTGGTTGTCATACTTGAAAATTTTATCACATGTGAGTAAAATTGCAGAGGTAAAATGGGAGTTCTTTGTTTACTGAAAAGGAGCAGAAATAAAATAAGAATATTTTGCTCTCAAAAAATAAAACAAAACTGAGAACTAACTGGAAGAACAGTATACCATGAACTCCAGGGAAAGAGTCTAGACTAATCAGGACATGATGTGCCTTTGGGATAAGACACCTGGATTGATTAGTCATGAAACAGCATCAGTTCTCAGACAGGAAGACAGAGAGTGAGAAATAATATGTTTGCTGCTTTTTGCAGTACCTCGCCTAGACTCCTAGCAATTACTATTTTGTTTCCATAGAAAGCACAAGCTCCAATGAAAAACTGTAGTTTTAGTTTCAATATTTATATATGTAACTATGACTCAGGAAACAGCAATGTCCTGGGGGTCCATAGGTCTTAAGCTACATGGACTTTCTCATAATGTCCAGATAAAGTAAAATGGCTTAATTTCATGCCCTTACAAGAAATTCAAAGAAATGTAAGGGAAGCATAATTAAGACAATTGTGCTTAAAGGTAGTATTTTATCTAGAGAGCCAAGCTCTCTTCACTCTACATTCACTCCCAGTGTCCTGTGCTTTTCAGATTAGCTAATCGTCCTCCAACCACAGAACTCCAAGGTGGCAAGGTACAAACATTGACAACGGCAGCCAGAAAGGTTTCTCCCAGCTTGATTCACTAGAATGTCATTGATAGTAAGGTAGGACAACATTGTCATTTACACTAAAATGGTGCACTCAACCGGTACCATTGGCATCAACTCATTCCTGAGTTTACATGCATATAGAAAGCGGAAGAGAACCTCATTCTTAGTTGTCATGAAGTCTATAAAGCTCAGCACAAAATTCATTGACAGTGGAACAACAGCCATGTCCAAAGACTTCTCAATATGCAACAGAAATATATCAACATGGACATTAAGCTGTCATTTGAACAACAAGTATAATGGTAGCCAAAATAGAGTCTACAAAGCTGGCATTTACATTGTATATCCATGATTTTTGAGGCCAGAAAATAGATGAAGTTTGGCAGCTGCCTCATTAGAGATAAACACCCTTCCCTTTTTCCCTGATTGTATTATAAGAGGTAGAATAAAACTCTGTACTGAAAGAACATTCACCCTTTGAAAGGTACATTTGAGCCTTAATTTTGTGATTCTATGGATGTAGATCTTAGGAATGAGATCATTGACTAAGAGATATCTTTGAGAGCTTTTTATTCTTCACAGACTATTTACCCTGAAATTAGCTACACTTTACATGGTTAAGGCTATTAACATTTGGAAAGCTCCCAGGGCCTTGGACCTTCTCTTCTTTGGAGAATGAAATTCCAAATATACTTTCTTTGAGGTTTTATAGGATAATTATGTTGGGAGAGTATTCAATGATAACACAGCATCTCATATACTCTTTTTTCTTGAGGCCACAATATGGCAATTGAGAATTCTACCAAGGTTACCAGGCAGAAATTATGTTATACCCTCTGGTCACATTCTAGTGCCCAACAAACTCATAAACTCACATAAATATTCATTTTTTCTTCCCAAACTGAAAGACTCCGTGTGACTTATAAGTATTTTTCCTTTTCTTAACAAGCAACTACATGGCTCAAATAACTTCAAATAACATAAAAGTCACACAGCATCACATCATAATTCAATTATGTAGATTTATACTTAGATATATTTCATTTGCTTCTATTTTCCTGTGTCCACAATGGGAAAAAAATCCGTTCTAGTGCCACTGCCTCAATCAAATTCATGTTAAATTAAAATAAATTTTTCTATATCCTCTTATGTTTAAGACAACTTTATATCATGGTCTAGGTGCAAACTTGGGGAGAAAGTATGTGAGTGAGTCTTAATTCCGGTAAATAAAAGCACACACAAAGGAAGAAAAAATATAAAAGACAGAAAATAAAAAACACATTGGACACAAAAAACGATCGCAATGCTAACAAACACCCAGCTCACAGAGATTCCATGCAACAAAAAACAGAGCAAATAGGTTATTCTCAGCTCCTGGAAAGTAACTCTTCTTTAAGAAATTGCCTTTGATTCCCCCAACTGGCAGCATCCACCTCAACAGGTAATGAACGTATATAGAAAATCTCAAGGTATCAAGAATAACGGCATGGATTTTGACATAACCTTATTAAGAGTCACCTCCTATGTATGCAGCCATTAAAGATTGTACAGAAAATGTATAAGTAATACCAAAACATCCAGGTAAGCACAGTATTTCAGCTTCTACCTTCTTTTTGGGCACTTGATAGAAATGGTGAAAATTCCAAACGGTGTTGCCTAGTATCAGGTATGATCTCACAAAAAAGCACAAACAAATATATCTGCCAGTATTTGAAACAAACTGCACCCTTCTATAGCACACATTATATACCTTAATCACACCATACTAAGAAAAAAAACTTGTGTGAGTTATATTTATTTCTATCTCTCCAACCACACAACAAACTATTATACCTGAGAAAGCAAACATAGAAGAACAATTGCCACTATGTTTTTGTAATTTATTGATGATAAATTTGGCATAGTTCACATTCCACAGATCTATTTATGAAGAATGTAGAAAAGACCAACCATGCTCCTTTGCCCTATGCTGCACAAATTTACTCACAGTTAAAAAGGCAAAACTAATCCTTCTATGTAATCCTTCTGTGATTTCTAACCATGATTAACCTATAGACTTTAATTTTCTCATTTTTCACTGGGCACATGATTCTCAGCCAATGTTCTTATCTGATAATACAGAAAATTAGACACATCTCCCTATAAGTGAAAATGCCTCTACTAAGCCATTCATTGATTATAATATGGATTAACCTGTAATTTTGATAAGAGTACTGACTGCATTCCACTCAAGACATGTCTTATTCTGTGTTACTACATGGAAAAGGCTAGATACATGTGTGCCATCCTATATTGACTAATCACAAAAAATACTCTGAGATGTATGTTGCAACTTTCAATGTTTTTCTTTCTCTATATTGAACTGCAAATAATGATCCTAGTTGTTTTATTTGATTTATTAATCCATACTTTTCATTCATCCTATTTTTACAGTATGCTATACATTGTTCCTCTTGTGATTACACTGCCACCTCAAAGAAGAATGTGATGCTATGGAATAAAATCGATCCAAGGTTTTCACAAATACCAACCAAATGGATTAAAGACTCAACATAAACCCAGCCACACAGAAACACTTAGAAAAATATTGGGAGGCACCCTTGAAAAAACTGACTGAGGAGACTGCTTCCTGGACATAACACTAGTAGCACAGACACTGAGATTGACAAGTTAGAAACTGAGAACTTTTTTAAGGCAAAGGACACATTCAAGGAGACAAAACCACAGCCCAGAGCATGGAAAAAGAAATTCACTAACTCCAATTCTGACAGAGGGCTAAATTCCTAAATACACAAACAACTCAAGAAGATAGTTGCCAAAACTACAAATAATTCAGTTAAACATTTAAGACATAAAACTAAATATAGAATTCTCAAGGGAGGAATATAAAATTGTTGAAATACATCATCTTTAGTCATTAGTGAAATATAAATCAAAACAACTCATATATACCATCTTACTCCTGTCACATTGCTGGAGAGGGTGTTGAAAAAGGGTCACATTGCTCATCTTCTGGTGGGAGTGCAAAATTTACAGCAAATTGGCAGATCAGTAAGTCACTTCTCAGGAAAATGGAAACTAGTCTATTTTAAGATCCACTAGTTTCACTCTTAGGCATGTACCCAAATGATATACATTAATACAACAAGGACATCTGTTCAACTATGTTTATAGCAATAGCAACATTATCTGTAATAGCCAGAACCTGGAAGCAACCTAGATGACCCTCAACTGAAAAATGGCACAATGGCATACTATTCAGCAGAAAAACACAATGGAATCTTGAAATTAACAGGGAAATGAATGTAAATAGAAGAAACCATGTTTTGTGATGTAAGTCATTCAGTAAAAGACAAACATCGTATGTATTCACTCATATTTGGATTTTAGAAATAGTGAAAAGTATTACAAGCCTATAGTTCATATCGCCATAAAAAGTAGGGAACAGGGAGGACCCAACATGGTACTCTGGAGAAAGTGAAAGAGACAAGATTTCCTGAACAAACTGGGAACATGGACGGAAGGGAGAGAGATTTAGGAGAAAGAGAAAGGGAAGAGAGGAGCCGGAAGCTTGTCTTGAGGCAACAGGATGATTGTGACATGGGCAGAATAAAGGGCAAGAAGAAAAAAGATGTCATAATAGAGGCAGCCATTATATATTTAAAGAGAAATCTGCTACTACAGAAATGCTCAGAGATCATTAGCAAAAGGCCTTAGGATTAAAAGCAGGCAGAGTGGTAACAAAATAGGAATATGCATAACTAAGTGGGTGAATGGAAAATAAAGGTTTAAAAACAAAATATCCTAGGGACAAAAAAGGAAAACATAACTGGAAAAAAAATAACATATATTGGTTGCTATAGCACTTTATCATTTGTTTAGGATATACCTCAATCTCCAGGTAATATGATCCCCTCTCTGCAGCCACCTGTGTCCAAGAACACATACACAGATCCTCACATACAAAAATGAGTCAACATTTTCAAACACAAAAATCACAAATGACACAAATTCCCAAATGCAATGTGATAATTTATCTCTGATTTCAGGTAAGATGGGCATGGATTTACCTGAGACACGCATCTGTAGAAATATTTTTGAAGGTATTCACCATGCTTTTAGGCTCACACAGGCATATTAGGGGATTGTTAAAACTTTCTCTTCTCAGGGAAAGAAAGAAAAAGAACAGCTCGCTCACATATCTGGTCCTCTCATTGCTTTTCATTCTTCAACAAATTTTCTTCCCAAAAGTTTTTTTCTCTAAAGCTCTCTTAAATATTTCTCCTCAAAAGTTCTCTCTAATAATGTTCCCTGTATAAGCTCTCTCCTAAAGTGCTCTGGCTCCAGATTCCTGTGATCATTGACAATGCAATGAGAGATTTTGTAATTAAGTAATTAAATAATTTGATGGTGTCTCATAGTTGACTCTCACTCGGGTGGGTCAAATTTCAGTGATAATTAATATCTTCATCATATATTTGAATGATAAAATAACTAAATAAATAATGATATGACAACCCATAATTAACAGCAACCATGTGGAACCAGACTCCTTTGTTCCTCGAATAGATGATAGATTTAGATAACTAATCAGATATTGAGATGATGTGGCACTCTTGGCACGAACAAGATGGCTCCACAATCCAGTGATCACAGATTAGGTAATTAATTACATAAATAATAAAATGGTTAAATAATTTGACGGTTTCACACTATCAATTACTGGGAGGATGTGCCAGACATGGCTCATGAAAGAAGACAACATCAAAGATTTTAAATATTCCATAATTTAATAATGAGATCATCAGATGATCTTGCCTAATGAATTCTGTTTGGCTAATGTCATCGTGTGGTGCCAGCTTCTGAAACTGCTATGCTTGGAGTGACTGCTGCTGCTTCACTTGCAGACTTAAGAGAGAAGCTAGTTGCACACTGTGATGTCATTCCTGGCAATGCCTCTTTGATGTTGAGGGGCCTCTCGTACTGCCACTTCTTCCTCCCATAGCAGAGCACAGTGAACGTGGAGGAAGATCAGCACCCACAATGACTGCCACACTCAAGTCGGTAGAATAATTAACAACTAAATACTTAGATGATTTATTAGGTGATATCACATAATTGACTCCCATGGAGTAATGGCCATACTCCGTCATGAAACAGGACATCATTGATATAAATAATTAATTAAAATATTTAAATAATGTGATTAAGTCACACACTTAACTCTTCCAAGTTGAAGACATACTGAATTATTCCTGGAATAGATAATAATTGCTGTAAGTAATAAAATGAATAAATACATATTTAGGTAGACTTGCATATTAAGTCTACAAGGAGTTGTCAAACTTCAAGTCTATACCTGACTTAATAGTTATCACTTACTTAAATAACTAAATAATCAAATAATCTGTTAATGTCACATCATCCACTCCTTCAAAGTGAAAGCAAATCTGACCCATGATCAAAAATATCATAGTCTATTTATATAATTTAAACACATGATTAAAAAATTAGATGGTCCTGCAGGTATGACACTCACAAGGTGGCACAAAACCCCAATGGTCATCGGTTATCTAATAACCTGCTTTAATAATTTAATAATTGTGCCAAAGTCTAGTGATCACTGATTATTAGTCATAGATTTGAATAATAAAATGAATAAATGGTTAAAATGACATTGTGTATCAAGAGTTTCATAGGGTATCAGAAAATTAATGTTGTACAGTGGCTTTATTAGAGATGAACTCCTTTCCAATTATTTCTCAATCTGGACTATCAAGTGAAAGAAAACCATGTGAAGGAAGGCAATGATGGAAAACTCATCTATTTTGGATAAACTGTGAGCCTTTTTTTCCCTTAATCCATAGATCATCTTCTATTGAATAACTGTGAGAGCCTTTCTTATTTTCTTGATCCATAGGTATGTTGGAAGCAAAGATCATATTCATCAACAAAAATGCTTGAACTGTTTTTTTCACAGACTATATTCCATGGCATTAGATAATATTAAATTTTGTAATATTAATGGCTCCAAGACAACTTCCACAGATTTGGCCACATAAGCTGTCATTAAAGGTTGTATGGGACTCCTAGCTGGGGAAAATAAAATATCCAATGGAAAGACAGCATGTCAACTGCTCTCTGCTTCTTGGGTCTGATGGGAGATGTTATTCTGTATATATGTTTTTCATACTGGTTAATAAAGCCTTGTGGCCAATAGGAAACAAGATAGGTGGGGCTAGGAGACCAGAAGGAGGAAAGAGGAAGTAGTAGGGAGGAGTCTAGATGTAGCCCCGGGAAGAAGCAGGATGCATGCCGCGGCTCCCCGATAAGACGACCACGTGGAAATACTTAGATAAGTAGAAATGGGTTAATAATTAAGACAGAGCTAGCCCATAAACAATAATGGTAACTGGCCAACAGGATTGTATCAAATACAGAGTCTCTGAGTGTTATTTGGGGCTGGCGCAGCTGTGGGCCCAGAATGGCAGGCTGGCAGAAACATACACGCTACAGATGGTGCCCAACATGGCTATAAGAACTTTCACTTAAACTTAACAAAAGCTTAAAAAATAATTTTTAGAAAGAAAGGAACAGAGACTAGCAAGACTTCTTAGTAGCAGCGTTTTCTCGGTTGGATTTGTTTTGCTGTAGACAGAGATTTGCGCGGCTCCTTTAAGGAAGGTTTCCAAAATTAGCATAAGCGGCAAAAAACCGCCTTGCTTTTAAAGAGCTCTGCTAACAATTCATTGGTGTGTACGAGAGCTGCAATGAAGGTTTACACTGTGTTTTAAAAAGTACGCTGGATTGGGAGAGAAAAACAAACAGGATACAATGGTTTAAAAAGAAAATAGAATGGATGGCTATGGTGGCACATGCCATTATTCCCAGTACTCGGGAGATAGACGCAAGCAGATCTCTGTGATTTCAAAGTAAACATGGTATGCAGTGAATTCCAGGAGAGATAAAAGTTACACAGAGAAACCCTGTCTCAAAATATGTAAAAATAGAAGTAGAAGAAAAAGAGTAATAAAAAAAGCCATGTAAAGATGGAAAGCACAGAGAAATTTTGGATACTATATGCTATTCTGTTGTCTTTAAATTATTTGATTGCTGAGAAAATAACTACTGATAAAAGAAAAGCTGCTGGATTAATTCAATTTATATATTTTAAAAATGCTTTGACTCAAAAATTTAAGCCTAAGGACAAGTTACTGGGGAACAGGATTTCTATTTTTGTTTCCACAGAAAATGAAAAGCTATGGATTCTTTCCAGACTTATATGGTTTGATCAAGCAAGACCCCCTGAAGCAACATCAATGGGACATTGCAACCTTATAGAAGATTACAGCCAAGATTTCTGCATCTTCTTAGGATCCCCATGACAGAGCCCTCTACCACCAGGAAGTAGTTTGGAAAGAATGATGCCCAAATTCCCAAATATTGTTTATAGATGTTTGTTTTCATTTAAATGGGCTTGGTTATAAATGATTATAACCACAGGCAATCTTTTTAAAGGTAAAAAGGGAATTATGGTATAGATATGAATACTTTGCTTTGGAATGGATTTTCTTTTATTGATACAATTTAAGGTCAATTTTGTGATATGTACATTTCTCTTGTTTAGGTATTGTGTTTATATAGCTCATTGGAAAATGTAATGTATAAATTAATACAGATTATAGAGAGTTGCCTATGATAGTTTAAACTTAGAGTTAATTGAGTTAGGATTTCTAGATATGCAGAGATGTATTTTGAGATGGATAGGCATTCTTCAAACCTTTCAAAGACCTACAGAATATGGCATTTAAAATGGTTTAGGGTTTTTCTTGACAGTGAGGCACAACTGCTCCTGGTAACACCACCTACAGAAGAAAGGAAGATGGACATCGAAGAAACACATTATGGAGTTTGCTTCTAATATGGCAAGACTAGCCATTTGGGCAAGGTACTGCTCTTCTGGACTGTTTTACTTTATGTTGTAGAAACTGGACATGCAGGACCCACAAAAAGGTGACTGCTGATTCAAGATGGACACTGCTACAGGATTCGTGCTTCATGGAAGAAGCTGCCAGACAGACTACAGGACACAGAGTAAAATGACTGACAAACTGCCAATACAGGTGGACAGTTTAAGTTTCCTGCCTTGTTGAAGAGTCTGGACACACACTATGGCCTATGGGCTGAAGATGGAACATTACAGAAGAACTTCAGGTGACTGACCAGGCAATGAGTTGTCTTGATGGAGTTGAAGACACATAGTTATGATTATAGTTTTCCTTGGTTAGGATTAAAGATAAGTTACATATAGGACTTTAGACTCACAAGGATATGATAGATGATATTTTCTTTAAGTCTTACAAAATGTTAATGGACTAAATATTGTTAACTGTGATTCTTATTTGATAACTGTTGTATGGTATGTTTTGCTATGTTAAGGTTAAACCCCTTCTTTTACTTTAGACAGAAAAGAGGAGATGATGGGAGTTGTTATTCTGTATATATGTTTCTCATACTGGTTAATAAAGCTCTGTGGCCAATAGAAAACTAGATAGGCAGGGCTAGGAGACTAGAAGGAGGAAAGAGCAAGTAGTAGGGAGGAGTCAAGATGTAGCCCGTGGAAGAAGCAGGACGACTGCCACGGCTCCCCGATAAGACGACCACGTGGAAATACTTAGATAAGTAGAAATGGGTTAATAATTAAGACAGAGCTAGCCCATAAACAATAATGGTAACTGGCCAACAGGATTGTATTATATACAGAGTCTCTGAGTGTTTTTTGGGGCTGGAACGGCTGTGGGCCCAGACTGGTGGGCTGGCGGGCTGGAGGAAACATACACGCTATACCTTACCCTATGGTCAAATACAATATGTTCCTAATCTAGTTCCAACTACTAATTACAATCTGTAATAGTCTTACCTATAGTAAGCTTGGCATACATCTGACCATTACTCAAAGAGGATGGTCTGCATTGCTCTCTGGGTGGCATTTTTAACCTTCAGTTCAGCTGCATGGAGTATGATGAATTCTGGATTCTCATAATTTTTGGTTATTAACTTCAAGAGATTCCATATAAATCTCAGGCTGTCCATGTCACACCAGACTCATCTTGAGATTCACTTATATTAAGTTGTATTAATCATACCTACTTCAGTGAATAAAGGTTTAATTCTCTTTTTTTTTTTACAGCAGTATGCATGGAGATTCAGCATGGATATATAGGGTCAAAAGTAAAAGTATGGCGAGAAGATATTAGTCAGACAAGCATGTCTAATGTTACCCAGCCCTTAACAAATACATCAGAGAAACCTCATATGATGATAATAACTTTATATAGAGAAAGTTAGCATCTGATGTAACACTGAAAAGGAGGAAAATTCCTGAAGCCCTCTCTGCACCACAGAGTGATGGAAGATTGCTCATTTCAGGGAGGAATATCTGAGAATCCTTAGAGAGAAAATTCCACAAATCCTCTGTCAGACTGGAAAATTGAGAGAGTATTTTGGGTAAGGGAAAATTCCTGAATCCCCATTTTCACATGAGGGAATCCCCAGCAATAGTTTTTATTTTCAAAATATGGCAACCAATTCACACTGGGCATAAAGGTGATAGTCTTAGGTTATGATGATTAGTCCTGCATGAAAGTGGAACAGACTTCCTGCTTGAGACACTGTCAATCAGCGCTGTTCATTCATGAAAGTGGGAAGAACTTCCTGTATGAAACAGTGTCAATCAGCGCCATTCATTCATAAAAAGGATGAGACTTCCTGCCTGACACACTGTCAGTCAACGCTGTTCATTCATGAAAGTGTTCCTGCCTAAAACATTGTCAATCAGCGCCATTTATTCATAAAAGTGGGCAGAACATCCTGACTGAAACACTGTCAATCAGCACCTTTTATTCATAAAAGGGGTGGGACTTCCTGCCTGAGACCCTGTCAGTCAATGCCATTAATTCATGAAAGATGGACATCGAAGAAATACATTATGGAGTTAGCTTCTAATATGGCAAGACTGGCCATTTGGACAAGGTACTTCTCTTCTGGACTGTTTGATTTTATGCTGTAGAATCAGGACATGCAGGACCCCCAAAAATGTGACTGCTGATTCAAGATGGACATTGCTACAAGATTCCTGCTTCATGGAAGAAGCTGACAGTCTACAGGACACAAAGAAAAAATGGCTGACAAACTGCCAATACAGGTGGACAGTTTAAAAATTCCTGCCTTTTTGAGGAGTCTGGAGACACACTATGGCCTATGGGCTGAAGATTGAACATTACAGAAGAACTTGAGGTGACTGACCAGGCAATGAATTGTCTCTGTCATTTCTAGAGTTTATATATTATCCTTCTGTGGACTTTGAAAGAGTTGAAGACAGATAGTTATGGTTATAGATTTCCTTAGTTAGAATTAAAGATAAGTTACATATAGGACATTAGATTCACAAAGATAGGATAGATGATACTTTCTTTAAGTCTTACAAAATGTTAGTGGATGAAATATTGTTAATTGTGATTCTTATTTCATAACTGTTGTATGGCATATTTTGCTATGTCAAGGTTAAAACCCTTCTTTTTTTTTAGACTGAAAAGAGGAGATATTGGGGGATGTTATTCTGTAAATATGTTTCTCATACTGGCTAATTAATAAAGCACTGTTGGCCAATAGGAAACTAGATAGGAGGGCTAGGGGACTAGGAGGAGGAAAGAGGAAGTAGTTAGGAGGAGTCGGGATGTAGAACATGAAGAAAGAAGATGCTGGGAGCAGCTCCCCAATAAGATGACCACTTGGACATACTTAGATAAGTAGAAAAGGGTTAATAATTAAGACAGAGCTAGCCCATAAACAATAATGGTAAGTGGCCAACAGGATTGTATCAAATACAGTTTCTGCATGTTATTTGGGGCCAGAATGCCAGACCGGCAGTGGTCGGGCTGGCGGAAAACATATAAGATACAGGGTAGTTCTCTAGATCAGAATTTTTTTTTCCAACAGGTCTCAGTCACTAAAAACTCCTGTACTCTAGATAAAGGAGAAAACCATGTTTAAAAGAAAATTTAAAAACACCAGACAGATGACTTGGAAAGGATGGCAGTGATGGTGTTATGAATGGCAGAAATCTGTCCTCAATTACTATGTGACCCTGAGACACTGAATATAGGCCAGTGATACTGGGCACTGTGTGTGCTTTCAAAAAGTTAGGTGTGGATTGGTACTGCTGGGGATGTTCATGAAAAAGATGAATGGGGGCAAGTGATACTATGCTCAAGCTCCAGGCAGTAGGGTGGCAAACCCCTATATCATGCCAGATGTATCCCAGAATATAGTAACCTTGTAGACATGTCCCTGATACTGCCCGATATGACCACTCTAGACAAAAAAGTCTGAGTTCCCTGTTCACAGCAAGCCAAGCCCACGGTGTGGCATCTGGGGCCCCTGAACCCTGCTTTCTCTCAGTGCTCACCTATTGCAAAGACAATGCAAAAGGCCTGTTTATGTCCTGTGATGTCCAGAACTTACAGCACCTCCCTAGACAGGAGCCTGCAGCCATGACCGAGAAATGTCAGAATATGCTTGCTTATTCTGCAAATACATTGTTTGATGTTTGATGCAGTAGTGCCTTGAGAATGGCAACTTCCACAAGACATTGGTGAACACACCCTCAGGCCTTTCTAAAACAACAACAACAAACAAAGAACAAACAGATAAAGAAACAGAAGTCTATTGCAACACACTCAAAAATAGCCACCAAACAACCAGGGCTGCTTGAAATTGCTCTCTTGGACTGCTCTATGGGATGAATATCAAGGGTGTGGAGGGCCAGTGTATTTTGTAGAGATAGGGTTTGAATCACATAACTCATTTACTTCACTGCCCTGAAACAATCTGCTTTTATATCCTTCCACCCCTCAGAATACCCCAAGAAAGAACACAGGGAGGCTCACTGGCAAGCCTGCACAGTAATCTTACTGAAGCCTACAGAAAACCCATGGCAGTATGTAGCCTAAGAGCAAATCTTCAGGACAAAATGAATGGAATTGGGAAAAGGGACCTGAGTATTACCTCTAACTGCCCATCCAGGTTATTTTGAAGGAGACTCCCCACAATTATCTGAGATACAGAAGGGATATTTTTAACCATGATCAACCCTAATCATCTTAGCTTCCAGGCTGGATTTCATTCTGTTAGGTCCTCACACACTGGAGAAAAAAATGTCTTAGTCAATCTTGCCAGTTAAGAAGTGCCCTCCCAGGTTGACACAGAACTAATAGGGAAGCAGGGCAGTAGTATCTCGGAGTACATGGTATATAGAAATGTGGACAGGTGTCATTAGCGTGAGCACAACTCAGCTCAATTTGGCCCTATACTCAGCACTGGCTTCCAATATGGCAGAAGGTCTGTCTGGAATAGACCAAGCCAAATTTCATGTACGTGTGTGCACTCATGTGGAATCCAGTTCCTTTATGTACAGATGAAAAAGAAGAATGGCAACTAAAACACTTGGTCTTCATGTTCATGTTACCCTTCCATCAGGGTTCAGATTGAATGCTGCCATAAATCATCTGCATCAGGCAACAAGTGGCTCAAAACATCTATGACCTTGTCCCAGGCTGCCCAGTTCCCTAGATGTGGGCAAAAGGAAACATTGGAATAATAAACATTCCATCTCACTCACCCCCTTGAGTACCAGGGGCTGGCTCAGTATCCATAACACTGCAAGAATTCAATAGGAAACCATTCTTAGATACTTGCAGTTCTGTTACAATCTATCTCCTGTCCACAGACTCCTACATCCCGCCCCTCTCCAGACACTGCTTAGCAAAATTCTCTTTCTTGTCTCAAAAATTTTCAAGTCCACCTCATATATGGGACTTACTGCCTTGGCAACCACTGTGATGCTGCAGTCAAATGATGATATAGTTTGGCACATTTGACTCCCACAAGGTTTCTCCAAACTGTAGTGATCACTCATTAAATAATGATAGATTTTAATAATTAAATGAATAATAATTAAATAATTGGATGGTGTTTTATATTTGACTCCCACAAAATTGCTTCAAACTCAAGAGATCCTTGAATCTTTAATCATATATTTGAACAATAAAATGAATTAGTAAATAATGGAAAATGTCACATAATTTACTCCTGGGGAGATACCAAAATCGTGTCATCATTTATTTATATAATGAAGTGGCATGTCAAAATTAACTCTGGCAAGGTGGAATCAGACTCCACACTTCCTTTAGTAGATAGTGATCCAGGGTTTTATAGGACATCAGATAGTTGATGTTGGGTGGCTGCCTCAATAGAGATAAACTCCTGTCCAATTATCCTTCAGTGTAGCCTAACAAAAGAATTAATACATTCCTAAAAGTAGCTCACAATGCAAAACTCACCTTTTGCTGGATAACTCAGACTTCATCTTTCTTTAATCCATGGTTTTACTTCTTATGGAAGACAACATTCATCCACAGAAGTATTTGAACTGTTTCTCCACAGACTATACTCCCTGATGTTAGATAATCTTGAATTGGGTAATGTTAAGCTTTGCAGTCCTAATTTCTGGGATTTGACAATGACCTGGTTAGGAGAACCAATTTCCACATATGCTGCCATGAAAGCTTGTATGGGCCACGTATCTTCTGAGAGTAAAATATCCAATGCTAACAATACATCTATGCGGCTCTCTGCTTCTTGGGCCCATGGTATCAGAATCGAGAATTCAAGCAGGGTTGCCAGGCAACAGTTATAATCCAACATTCTGACACATCCTAGTAATCCTCCCACATGCTAAAACAAACTCACTCACTCATAGACTCTTTACTGATTTTTTCCCAAAAAATGCAAGCTTCTTTTATGAGTTATATGTATTTTCAAATCTACCAAACAACTGCATGGCTATAATCATATACAAATGAGAGTTAAACCATCATTATTCCATTCAACTTGATTGCTGTATAATTAAACATATTTCCTATGCTTTAATTTTCATTTTTCCAGAATAGAGGCAACACCATTCTTGTACCTCTATCTTAGTCCATTTTAGTTTACTTAAATCAAAATAAGGTTCTCTTCATACTCTTATCTTAAGGAACTTGACCACATGGTATAGGTGCAATTGTCTGTAAAAAGTAAGTAACTGCATAATTTCAGCAAAGACACACACACACACACACACACACACACACACACACACACACACACACAGAAATGAATACACACACATATGCACAACAGCAACAACAAACACATAAGACACAAAAATGTCATTCATACTAAGGATCAGGCATTCTCACAGAGCTAACATGCAACAAGAACAAGCAGCTTAGTTGGGATTCCTGTGCCATGTTACCTAGCTACCCATTATTCCATGTGTTCAGAACTTAAATAAACAGACTCAAACAAAATTAAGTCAAAAGGATACCTAAACTGTTCTGCTTCTGACCCTCCAAATACTGATATTTGTTCCAAACAGAGACATCCCATAATCTCTATAAAATGGGGGTAATATGCTGCTATGATTAAGATATTTATATTTTAATTTAATGAACATTGTTACAAATTAATGGATTCTGTTTATTACATATATATGCAAAAATAATTGGTATCCACAAATAAAGTTTTTAAGAAGACTGATCCCAAAAGCACACACTGAGGTCATACAGTCACTTAATTTAAGAAGGGGTAATCAAGAGAAGAGGACACTGCCCACAAAAGTTAAGAAATAAATAACAAAATGTCTCTATAATGACAAATTGCATTCATTTCCGGCTAATGCTCAAAGAGGAGAGACCTACAACACATGGTTATTTTTTGTTCTTATTGTAGGGTTTTTTAGAGACAGTGTTTCTGTGTGCAATAAATAAACTTAGGTGTCCGAAGTGTAGACCACACTGGCCTTGAACTTACATAGAGGTACTTGCCTGTGCCTCATGAGTGCTGTGATTAAAGGTGTAGACCACCACAACCTGGCTCTAAAAACAGATTTTTAATTCCGGATATGTTGGCATCTTTCAGTTCTTTCAATGTCTGACTCCAGTTTATACTTTCAGGAATTTATATAGGGACAGGATACTGCAAGTTGGGCCAGTAAGGCATTATAAGCCTTCAACAGAAAAGATAGCACCGTAATTATTTCATAGTCCAGGAGTCACATGAAACAGCAGGTCACAATTTACTGACAGGTCATGAGAAAGAAGTGCCAGAAGATGAGAAAACTAGGGAATGCAGAACAAAGAAAACATAAAAGCTTGGTCAGGGAGGTTATGCTGAAACTGTGTCTTATTCTAAGTAAACTTCTTGTGAGGAATTGTGTCTTGTATACTACTTCTATGGGAAAATGGAAGGAAGAAGGGGACTTCTAGGAAGTCAAAAGGAGTTACCATTCAATGAGACAAAAACTCTGGAGAAAGCTACTCAAATAGTGAAGCATAGGAGGAACGTAGGAAACCCCAATAGCATTACTGACTAAGCCATCAGTTGTTATGGGCCCAATAACCACAGCTCCATGTGGTGGGAAGTGTTGTGTTCTTGGGATATTAAGCAACCCCTCTCCAAAGGCCCTGAACATAGATAATTGCATTCTCTCAAAAGCATCTTCCTTGTTTCAAGGATAAGCTCTATTTTATTGTCAATAGCTCAAAGCCTAATGGAAAACACCTAGCGCTAGAACCCCTAGGGTATTATTTGCTCTGCCAAGCAATGTCCTGTGTTTCAGAAGGAGATATGTTACTTCTCCATGAGTGATGACCTAGGAAAAAGTACTTGCTTGTTCAGTCCAGCCCTCAACACATCACTGTTTTTCTTTTACAACAGTTGTCACCTGGGTTCATCTTGCCCATATGACAGAGCCATGATTTTCTCTAGAAGTTTATGGCACACGAGGATCTAATGTTCATTGTGTCCCACTAATGCATCCTTGAACATCTTGTAAAAACAGGACTCCATGGAAAGGAGATGGGCATTGGGGCTTTTTGTAAATCAGTGGTTAGTCCATTGCCATGGGTTGGAGCCAAACGTCTGGACTCTCCTGGGAATCAAAATATATTTTAGCATCCTAATCTCTAATATGACTGGTTAGTAAGAAACTCTCTCTCTCTCTCTCTCTCTCTCTCTCTCTCTCTCTCTCTCTCTCTCTCTCTCTCTCTCTCTGTCTGTCTCTTTCTCTTTTATTTTAGGGAGAGCACTCTCTAACCTAAATTTTATTTTGACAGACTAACTATGCACCAAGAATTGGTAAATATTTACATCAACAATTCCACTCTTCCACAAATTAGCTCAATGGTGGAGTGTTATCCAACAGAAGAATGACATTTATACATGTCTTTATTGACACTTGCCTTTAACCTAGCACTTGGGAGACAGAGACAGACAGATCTCTATGACATTGGGGCTAGCCTGCCACTCTGGAGAAAATTCTAAGTCAGGCAGCAAAGCTTCACGGAGAAAAGCTGACTCAAATAATTATATACATACATACATACATACATACATACATACACACAAGCATACACACACACACACACACACACACACACACACACACACGTGGGTTTTTGTGAAAAAGAATTAAAAATGTCATTTAGAGCATGCACAAAATTAACTTCAAATGTAGATAATCCCTTAGCTTAGTGACAAAGGTGAGTGCCTAGGCCAAAACTCAAATGACTTGACAGATTTTGATAATCCCTCCTTGAAGACCTCAGCCACCCTGAGGAATATATGGGAGTTGGGATGGCGTGGTCCCTGGGGGGGAATGGGAGGATGAGAGTGAACTGGAACTGGGATCGATATGTAAAATAAGATCTTTTTATTTATTTTGTTTTAAAAACAGAAGAAATACTATTTTGATGGCAAAAAATAAAATGTAATAACTCCACATAGATCTGACCCATAAACCTTAGATGTAAAAGGCAGAACTTCTCTAGAAGGCACTGGAATAACTGAACCTCTTCTTGTTTTGTAAATTGCAATCCCTGTGCAGCAAAAGCATAATAGAGCTGACTACAAAAAGTTTCTACAAAATGCTCCATGACCGACATCCTTTCCTCAGAAACAGCCCACTGGGTGAAGTATTAATAGGCTGCACTCTGGTCAGGGGAGCTGCTAGGACCACAATGGGCCAAACAGAACACTGAATGTGGCAGCACATTTCAGCCGAGCCTCCTCCTGGAGGACCTGCCAAACAGATTTTCATGACTCCCCATTCCACAATCCCCATCCCCTCACCATGCTGCAGCTTCTGTGCTCATCCATGCTTCCCACACAATTCCCACAGCAGCAATCACAGAGCAGCAATCAATCCTCTGGCACCTGTTCTGACATAAAACCAAGCCTTGTCCTGGAACAAGCTCAATAAACTGCACTGATCAATTCCTTTTTAATGATTATTATTAATCTTGTTGTTGTTTTCTAGTAGATTTTTCTCATTAATTATTTAATATTAATTAATTATTCAAATATTTACTTAATTCATTTCTTTTGGTGTTTGTGACAGTTTCCCTGTGTCCTGTATGTTATTCTGTAGACTAGGCAGTCCTCAAACTCACAGAAATCCACTAGAGCAGCTGAGTCCAGGCCACGAGTCAGCATGCATGGGATTTGCGGGGCGATAGCATGGGGGCGGTAGCTGCCATCTTTATAGTGGGCAGCATTGGGCAACTTCCTGTATTTGCAGCAGCAGGAAGAGTGGACCAGAAACGAGGGGTGGGACTTCCTGGAAAAGTGAAGCTGGACCTTAAAGTCTGATGTCAATCAATGGTGCAGAGGCGGAACTTCCACTTGAAGATCGCTGCATGTAAGGACCTGAGCCATGACTATCAAAGAATTTTTTAAGTCTGGGGGACCAGGATTCCGTTTCCCAGAATCCTCTGGGGCCGCTTTCTCTTTTTCCATCTGTAAACTTCCGGTTTCAAACTTTGGGCCTGCGGACTCTATTTCCCAGGGTACTCAGGGGCTGCGTCCTGGTTATTGACCCAAAGACTTCCGGTTTCGTGCTCTAAAGACATGGGACTACATTTCCAAATATGCACAGGGTTCACTTCCAACTTTTAAGTAACTAAACTTCTTCTTTTTGATTGTGGGTCGCGGTACTCCATTTCCCGGGTCCACTTCTGGCTTTTCAGCCCAGGGACTTCCGCTTAAGGACTCTGGGGTCTTGGGACTTCATTTTTCAGCACCCTCTGGGACCACTTCCTTATTTTCGGCCAGGCACTTCCGGTTTTGGATTCTGAAGGCTCTGGACTACATTTCCCAGAATTTCCTAAGGTCACTTCATGTTTTTGAACCCAGTACTTAAGGTTTTTATTTAAATCTGTTGATTTTCTACAAGTTTCTGGTTTTCTGTTGTCTGTGTTTTCCCGGTTTCCCATGAGGGCCCTGCAGTGTGGATTATGGTTCGCGGTCCAGGGCGGGATATTGTTGTTGTTGTTGTTATTATTATTATTATTATTGTCATCACAATCATTATTCCCAGGGCTCTATGTCACTTCCCTTCCCCCTCACTCTTCTTTCTAAATAAACTCATTGAAACTCTATCTGCCTGGTGTGTTATTCCCTCCTGTCTTGGTCATCCTCACTGCTATGGACCCTGCTATGCTCTCCCATGTGGTCCTTTACCTTGCAAGCCCACTCACTTGGCATCCTCATTCTGATTCAGCTCAACCCCTTCTCCAGCTTTTATTCTTATAACTCTAAATAACAACACTGACAGTTCATAGACATGATCCTCTGCTCCTCTGATTAGAATATTATTGAAATTTTAAAATCTGTGATGACTGTGTCCTTCTGTTCGTTTGCATATTCTGGGAATTGATGATGCAAAACCACCCAGTATTTTAAATTATTTAATCACTTAATTATTAAATCTATTATTATGTAATCAGTAACCACTGTGTCTCCCAGTATGTCTCATGCTCTGGGTGCTCTTTCTGTCACCAATCATCTTCTGTGTCCATTGCACAGTAGCCAAACCCCTAATTGATGACCCCATCATAATTTAGGTACTCAAATAAGTAAATATTTAAATGGTCCTGCATATTACCTAAGATAGAACCAAACTCGAGTGATTGTCATAGAAGTAATACTTAGATAATTAAATAATGCCACACATTTAACTCCCTGGGAGAACTGGCCAGACTCCAGTCAAGAAGGACTACAGCATCACTGATTTAAATAATTAATATATAATTGTAAAATAATTGAAAAATGAGATGGTGTTGCTTACTTAAATCCCACATGATGGAGTCAGACAGAACCTTTCCTGGAATAATGATATTTTTAAAAAATTGAATAAATTAATATTTGGATGAATTTGCTTATTAACTCCCACAATGTGGCAACAAACTTGAAGTACCATGGCTGATGTAATGATCAATTTAAATAACTAAATATTCAAGTAAGGAGATGATGTCATATCATCAACCCCCACAATCTGACTCCAAACCTGACTTATAGTCCATAAAGTCCTCAGCGGTTTAAATAATTTACTTATATAATTAGATGATCTGGCATACTTGATCCCACAAAGTGGAACCAAACTCCAGTGGTCTTCGATTATTTTATGACCTAAATTTATATTTAAATAACTAAAACATCTGATGATATGATGGTTTTGACATATTTATTCTCCCATAAAGAGGCTCCAAACTTCAGGGACAATATAATAAATAATGATAGATTTTGTAATAGAAAGCAAGCATGAAGGATTGGGCTTAGAGAAAACAATTCATTTGAATGAGGTTTTATGAAAATAAAGAAAAGTGTTATGATGAAACAGGGATCCCTTATCAGTGAACTCCTAGGACTTATGTTCATATGAGTTTGCATATGTACATTGTAATTCTTGAACTGATTGTTCACACTTATCAGGTATTTTTCACTGCAGAATCTTATATAACTCAATATGTGTTGGCTGAAGGTTATACCACATCCTTATGGAAAGTAAGACCCTTTCCATAAGACTTTTCTTAGGCTCACAAACATTACTGTGATAAGCAAAGTGCACAACTTTACCACAAGGCTTACATGTATAGGGTTTCTATGCACTATGATTTTTTTTTGTGATTATAAAGACAAATGATACATACAGAGTTTTTACCACATGAGACACATTCAGTGTTTTTCAAGTACACATTATTTTATGACTTAATAGAGTGCTGGGATGTGCAAAGACTTGACCATATTGATACTATTCATAAAGATTCTCTCCAGTATGTGTTCTTATATGATTTTAAGCATGTCATGTGTTGTAAAAGCTTTACTACATTGATTACATTCTTAGCATCTCTCTCGAGTATGTGTTCTTTTGTGACATACCAGATTGCCCTGTTGTGAAAAAGCTTTACCACATTGATTACTTACATAGTGTTTCTCTCCAGTATGTGTTCTTTTATGAAGGTCATTATGGCTTGTGAATGCTTTACCACAGTATGTGTTCTATGTTGAGATTGGAGATGACTGACACGGGAAAATGTTCTACCACACTGATTACATACATAGGGTTTCTCTCCAGTATGTGATGTTTTATGACATACCAGAAGGCTTTGCCGTGAAAAAGCTTTACCACACTGATTACATACATAGGGTTTCTCTCCAGTATGTGTTCTTTTATGACATACCAGATGGCTGTGCTGTGAAAAATCTTTACCACATTGATTACATACATAGGGTTTCTCCGCAGTATTTGTTCTATGATGAGATCGGAGATTACTGACACGTGAAAATGCTCTATGACATAGATTACATCCATAGGGATTCTCTCCATTATGTGTTCTTATATGACTTTTAAGCACATCGTGTGTTGTGAAAGGCTTACTACATTGATTATATTCATAGGTACTCTCTCCAGTATGTGTTCTTTTAGGTTTTTTGATATGATATCATAGTGAAAAGACTTTACCACATTGATTATACTCTTGTGTTTTCTCTCTAGTATGTGTTCTAACATGTCTTTTAAGTACAGTATGATTTGCAAACATTTTACCACAGTGATTACATTCATAGTTTTTCTCTGCCATGTATATTCTTTCATGGAGTTGGAGGAAACTGTAACGTGCCAAGACTTCACCATATTGAAGACTTCTACATGGTTTCTCTCCAGTATGAAATTTTTCAAGCATTTGAAAATACCTGTAACATACAAACTTTTTCAAACATTCATTGTGTTCATTCACAGGATTTGCTCCCTTATGGCTTATTTCGTTCCTGCAAAGATAATTAGCATATGTAAAATTTTATCACATTCAAGATACTAAAGAAACTTAGTACATGTATGAAATAAATTTATACTTAGGCCTAATTTTAAACAAGAATCAGATCTGGAGTTTTACATTCATAATGCTTCCCTCATGAGGTATTGTTTTGTTTTATTTGAAGATACCTGTTAGTCAGAGGAAGAGCATTTATTTTGTGGCCCATATTTATGGCATCTATTTACATGAGATTTCCCACATAACTGAAAATAACTAAACAAACTCAGAGCTTTGCCTTATTTATTGAATATATCAGTTTTTCCAGAGTATAAATCATACCACATGGACCAAATATAGCAGTTCAAATGGAAACATTCACACATTCCAATGGTCCTGTGGATTTACTGCAGTGTGAGTTTGTTGATATCTTTCAGATAATGATGGAATACTGATTAATTTTAAACATGTTTCACACTCAACAAATATTCTCAAAATGGGGACTACTAAATATCTTTCATTTCTTCTTGCTGTCCTAAGAGAGGTATGTTGCTTCTTTCCATATTATAAATTATAATGGCTTGCATTTAGAGTCACATATATTATTTTCTGTGTTTTCTGATAAAGAACACCTCTGTGTAGACCTGGCTAGCCTGGAACTCACTTTGTAGACCAGATTGGTCAGAAACTTAAGGGATACACCTTGCTCTTCCTCATTAATGCTGGAATTAAAGCCATAGGCCACAACTACCTGACTGAACTTATGATATACTTATTAAAGTAACAATAACAAAGAAAAGGTTTCCACTTGGCATTCACACACTTTGACTTTCTTTTCCTCACAGGCATTTGTTATACGGATTAAGCTTTCTGCACAACAACAGTCTTAACAATCATAAACTAAACATTTCAATATACATAGCAAAGTCAAATATATAAGCAATGCCTAATTAACTATAGATTTTTGAGAAGGTTTTAGCATATACTTATCACCAATGCAACATGTATACTGTTTCAAATATTTGAATAATATGAAACTAAACAGACTGGCATATCTACAGCATAGATCTGTGGGTGCTATAAATCAAAAGGTGGTTTCTTTTAAGGTTTGTGTCCTTCTTATTTTTACATGAATGCCTTGCAAACACAGAAGAGCTACCTTTCACTGAGGTACACGGTTTTGTGAGAAAATGAGAACCATCAGTACACTTTAAGCTGCACATATTTTCACTGTTTATCTCCATAATTTTTTTAATTTTTTATTTGTGTCTCTTCAATAAAATTTCCAGGATGCATTTAAATCTATTCCGAGCCAAATTTGCATAAATTTGCACATGAAAATTTACCTTCTATGTCTTCTATAAGTTTGACATTGATCTTTCATATTATGTTCATCCCAAATGTAGCCTAAAATAACAGAAAATATATGATGTATTATTTTACATTTTACAAAATTTAAGTTAATAACTTTAATGAACCTTACAACTATGCCTCATTCACTCAACTTTTCCTTTTCTCAATTAAAATTGCAGAATAATATCAATAACCAAGAAACATTTCATCCCGTATTTTAAAACATGAAGGAAAATTCAGTCTTACCTATATCAGTGAGGTTCCTGTAAGTGTCCAGCATCACATCTATGTAGAGACATTTTTGAGAAGGATTTAGCAAAGCCCACTCTTCCTGAGTAAAGTGGATGTATCCATCATCATAGGTCACTGAATCCTAAAATAGCACATACATATGTGACAAAGAAGGATAATACATTGTAAATGTAAACTTCTTTGACAATATAGACATATATTTCTGTTGCTTCCTTCACTTACTTTATACATGGACATTATATTGCCTTCACACATTCACGTTAGAAGTACACTGAATAGGAGGTCAACATGCACCATGTCTTACCCATTTAAGTAGCATATAGCCCTGAGAAAGAAATCTTAGTAAGTAGACATAAAGGGAGATGTTAAGAGTAGATTTTTCCCTGCTGCCTGGTCAAATCCTACTACTATGCCAGCCCCAAAATAACACACTGAGACTCTGTATTTGATATAAAGCTCATGGCCAGTTATTAGTTTCTTGGTGGCTAGCTCTGTCTTAAATATTAACAAACTGTAGGGAGCCGTTACAAGTACCGTTGGTAGACAGGAGAGATGCGCATGCGCTGGGTAACTGTCAAAAACGTTGGTAGACAGGAGAGATGCGCATACGCTGGGTAACTGTCAAACCCTGGGTCCCTGCCTCTCCCGTGGCGTCATATGGGCCGATGAGCAGCAGCCAGTCAGGGGGTGACACGTCCAAGGCAGAGGCTGCTAGCCTATATAAGGGATGGGTTTTGTGTGTTTGGGGTCTCTCTTTCCTGTAAGCTTATGCTCTCCCTCTCAAGAGCATTAAAGCTTTACTGCAGAAGGATCCTGAGTGTGCCGCGTCGTTCTTGCTGGCGAGACAGTAGCGCGGGACAACAAACTTCTACTATTCTAAGTATTTCCATGTGGTCTCATGTTACTGGAGAAAAGGGCTGGCATTCTGTCTCCTGTCTCTCCATGTTGACTCCTTGCTACTACTTTCTCTTTCCTACATGTCTCCTAGTCCCTCCTATCTTCCTTTCCTATTGGCCAAGAGTGTTTTATTCATTAACCAATAAGAGAAACATATTTACAGAATGACTTCTCCCATCATCTCCTCTTTTCTGTCTAAAATAAAAGGAATGGTTTTAACATAAACATAGCAAAATATATAACAAGAAAGTTTTTAAATAAGAACCATAGTTAACGATGTTTAGTCCATTAATATCTTGCTAGATTTAAACAAAATATATCATCATCTATCCTATCTTTGTGTGTCTAAATTCCTATATGTAACTTAACTTTAATTCTAACTGAAGAAACATATAACCATAACTATCTGTCTTCAACTCCATCAAAGACCACAGAAGAATAATATATAAACTCTAGTAATGACAGAGATTAGTCACTGCCTGGTCAGTTACCCTCAGTACTTCTGTAATGTTCCCTCTCCTGCCTATAGGCCATAGTGTGTCTGGCAGACAGATCAGTAAAGCAGAAAACTTTAAAGTGTCCACCTGTATCTACAGGTTGTCAGTGATTTTTTTCTGTGTCCTACAGACTGTCTGGCAGACACTTCCATGAAGCAAGAACCTTGAAGCAATGTCCATCCTGTATCAGCAGTCACTTTTCTGTGTGTCCTGCATGTCTAGTTTATACAGCATAAAGACAAACAGTCCAGACAAAAGCAGGATGTTACACAAATGGCTAGTCTTGACATATGGGAGTAAACTCCATATCATGTTTTGTCAATGTTCATCTCCCTTTCTGACCCGGGTGGTGTTTCCTGGAGCAGTTATGTCTCATTCTGAAGAAAAACCCTAAACCATTTTAAATGCCATATACTGTAGGTCTTTGAATAGTTTGAAGAATGCCTATTCATCTTAACTACATCTCTGTATATCTAGAAATCCTAACTAACTTAACTATATGTTTTGGTTATTACAGGTAAATATCTATAATCTGTATTAAATTATATATTATGTGCAAGTTTTTCCCGCCACCGCCACCAGTCGGATCCCATCACCACGCCAGCCCCCAAATATCATGCTGAGAGTCTATATTTGATGTAAGGCTGTTGGCCAGTTACTATTATTGCTTATGGGCTAGCTCTTTCTTAATAATTACCCTATTTCTACTTATGTAATATTTCCACATGGTAATCTTATCCGTGCGTGGCAGGCCAGCATCTTGCTTTCTCTCAGCTCTCCAAGCTGGATCCTCCTTACCACTTCCTCTTTCCTCCCTGTCTCTTAACGCTGCCTATCTTGCTTTCCCATTGACGACACTGTGCTTTATTTATTAACCAGCATGAGAAACATATTTAGAGAATAGTATCTCCCATCAGTTATACATTACATGTCTAAATGAGCTATATAAACACAATACCTAAATAAGAATAGAAGTATACATATCACAAAATTGACCTTAAATTTGTATCAATAAATGAAAATCTATTCCAGAACAAAGCATTCATATCTATACCATAATCCCCCTTTTACCTTTAAACAGATTGTTGTGGACATTAACCACTTATAACCAAGCCCATTTAAATGAAAACAAATATTTATAAAAAAACATTTGTGAATTTGTGCTTCGTTCTTTCCAAACTGCTTTATGCTGGTAGGGGGCACTGTTATGGGGATCCCAAGAAGACACAGAATTCTTGAATGTAGCCTACAAGACTCTCTTATCCCAACTGTTTTGAATGTTGTATCACCTGGAACACTGTTTTAGGGGGTTTGGCTTGATCAAACAATGTTAGTCTAGAAGAAATCCATAGCTTTTTATTTTCTGTAGAAACAAAAGTACAAATCCTATTCCCCAGTAACTTGTCCTTAGTCTTACATTTTGGAGTCAAAATATTTTTAAAATTTGTAAATTGGATTAATCCATCAGCATTTCTTTTAACAGTTGTTATTTCCTCAGCAGTCAAACAATTTAAAGACAACAGAATAGCATATTGTAGCCGAAGTTTCTCTGTGCTTTTCATCTTTATGTGGCTTTTTTATTAGTCTATTTTTTCTACTTCTATTTTTTTTTTTATTTTTGAGACAGGGCTTACCTGTGTAACTTTTATCTCACCTGGAATTAACTCTGTATGCCAAACTTATTTTGAAATCACAGAGATCTGCTTGCCTCTGTCACCTGCATGCTGGAATTAAAGGTGTGTGCCACCATACCCAGATACTCTCTGTATTTTTAAAACCATTTCATCCTGTTTCTTTTTCTCTCCCAAGCCTGTACATATTTTAACATACACTGTAAATCTTTAGAATTTTTTTATGTGAATCCGTCTTTTCTGTAAATCTTTATTTTATTATTTTTTTATTTTTATTTTTATTTATTTATTTATTTATTTATTTATTTATTTATTCATTTATTTTGGCCATGAGTCTTTTTTCTGGTAAAAAACAACATCCATAAAATGAAAGCCACAGTTGTTTCAGCCACAGTCTATCAAAGATTGTGACAGGTACTTTTACCACCAGATCTGAGAGCTGTCTCATTGCCTTGGTGTACAGTGCCATCCAGCAGCATGCTGACGGCTTGGAGATATATTCACTGCCATTACCAGAATTCGTACACACCCAAAAATTGTTAGCAGCACTTCTTAAAAGACCTTAAAGGAGCTGCGAAAGTCTCTTCTAGTCTCTCGCAAAACAGTCCAATGTAGAAAAATGCTGTTAGCAAGAAGCATTGCTTGTGTTTGTTCTTTTGTTTCTAAAACCCTTTTTTAAGCTGTTGTTAAATTTTAAGTGGAAGTTCCTATTAGCCATGTGGGTGCCATAATGTTAGGAGTAGTTTTTGCCCTGATGCCTATCCAGGTCCCACTGCCATGCCAGCCCCCCCAAAAACACTGAGACTCTATATTTGATATAAAGCCATTGGCCAGTTATTAGTTTCTTGTCGGCTAGTTCTGTCTTAAATATTAACATATTTTTATTAATCTCAGTATTTCCATGTAGTCTCATCTTACCAGAGAGAAGGGCCAGTGTTCTCTCTCTATCCAGTCTCTCCATGTTGACTCCTCCCTACTACTTCTTCCTTCCTCCTGGTCTCTTATCCTCCTATATTCTTTTCCTATTGGCCTAGAGTGCTTTATTCATTAACCAATAAGAAAAACATATTTACAGAATGACATGTCCCATCATGGAGAGGCAATCTACCAGAACAATACTACTGGGAATGCATCAAAAATAAATTGTATGATAGGGGCAGCCTATCACAGAAATATCCCAGGCCCTGGAACCAACTTCTGTTTTTATTAGGTTTTCATTCCATTAAGAGACACCATGGAGCAGAGCAACACTTTAAAAAAAAACATTTAATTGAGGTGCCACACTAAAAATTTCAGAGGTTCAGTTAAGCATTGTTATGGCAGAGGGCGTGTCAGCATTCAGGCTGATGTGGTCCTTGAGGTTAGAGTTCTTACAGCATGACTCAGAGGCAACAGGGAGTTGTCTGACACATTGGGCAGAATTCTGAGAACAAGAAACCTTGATGCTTGACCCTACATTGATATGCTTCCTCTAAAAGGGAGGAAACATATTTCTTCTAAAAGGGTAAAGCCCACTTCAACACAGCCACACCACATCTACTATCACTAGTGGAACTCACAGAGTATGAATTGACAGCAGGGGGACCTTCATTGCTATAAACAAGACCATCTTGTTTGACTTGTGGTTGACAAGAATGTGGTTGACACTTAGGTGTCTTGATCTGTTAAAAGGCCCATGACAGTGAAACCAGGATTCATCCCAGTTGCTTGTACTGTGTTTTTGGAGTTCATACTATATAGTGGGATAGCTTGCTCAGTATTAATAAAGGATAGAGTTGCTTGGTCCTTCCTCAGCTTTGTATGCCAGAATTTGTTGACTCCTGAATAAGGACCATACACTCTTTTACTATTAAATGGTGGAAGGTAAGGGAAAGATATTGGGGAAGAAGATAGGAAGGGAGGGAGGGTAGGTTTGGTATGTAAAATGAAAACAAAAATTTTAAAGAAATTAAAAAGAAACACTATATTATTAGAATCAGGCACTCAAAGTGAATGGGTTTGCTATCTTTGTTTCAGTAACAAGGATTTTGAAAACAAACTCATGCCCAGTTTTTGTATATTCAAATTTTGTATGAGAAATATTTCCCATAAGTATGTGTTACATACCATAGTAGAGGTTGTTAGAAACTCTGCATCTGGAAGTGAGGTTGTATTGAGCCTAGAACTTTGAGTTTTGGGATCTGATCTCAGGTCATGACCAAGTAGAATATGTGCTGAGCCACTTTCCTAGACCCATAGTACTTCTTATGCAAAACAGTTTATGTGATTTCCAGATTGAAAACAACAAGAATAAAAGAGAGTACATAAATAAATAAGAAAAGAAATAATGAGGACTTGGTGAGTTAGAGTGCATATTCTGTATAAGATAAATTTGTAACATGAATCAAATACAGTTCAAACTAAATTGCTGATACCTTATAAAAGGGCATCTGATTTCAAGGATTCATGCAAATGGGAAACAGTTAGAATCTCAAGATTATTATGAAAGACATAGTACACAAATTGATGCAGTGTGGCTTTTATGCCTACAACAAATGTGCAGTGATCTTGAGGTGTACAATATTTGGGAAAGAACAAGGGGGGAAGAGATAAAGAAAAGTAAATTAAGAGGTAAATACTGTCAACTTTTTGTCAAAAAAAACAAGGGAAACTCATGAAGTTAAACTCAGATCTTGCACAATCTTATCTAGCTAACCATGAGTATATATGTTCAAGACTTAAATACAAAGACTTTAACAAAGTCAATGCAAATGGGCGCTTAAACAGTTCTGCTTCTGACCCTCCAACTACTGATATTTGTTCCAAACAGAGACACCCCATAGTCTAGAGCTCTCTAGACAAATGAAGGTAATGTCCTGCTATGGCTCAAATAATTATATTTTAATTTAATGAAGTGTTACAAATTAATGAATTCTGTATATATATATATATATATATATATATCCATAAAAATAATTTGTATCACAAATAAAGTTTTTAAGAAGCTTAGTCCCCAAAAAAAAACACTGAGGACATACAATCACTTCATTAAAGAAGGTGTAATCAAAAGAACAGAAGGACATTGCCCACAGACTTAAAAAATAAATAAAGAAAAATGTCTGTAATGCTCAAAGAGGAGAGAACCTACAACAGATGGATATTTTTGTTGTTACAGTTGTTTTTTTTTGAGAGAGAGAGAGAGAGTTTCTTCGTACACTAAATAGCCTTAATTGTCTTAGGAATAACTCCGTACACCATGCTGGTCTTCATCTCACATTGATCTACTTGCCTGTGCCTCCTGAGTGCTGGGATTAAAGGTGTGGACCACCACAACCTGGCTCCTAAAATAGATTTTGCATTCCACATATGTTGCCATTTTTAGTTCTTTCAATGTCTGACTCCAGCTTATATTTGAGGAATTTAAATAGTGACAAGATACTGCAAGTTGGGCCTGTTAGGCAATATAAGCCTTCAACAGAAAATATAGCACTATAATTATTTCATAGTACAGGAGTAACATGAAACATCAGTTCACACTTTACTGGCATGTACTGAGGGAGAAGTGTCAGAAGATGAGAAAGATAGGGTAGGCAGAACGAAGAAAAGATAAAAGCTGAGGCAGGGAGGTATTGCTTAAGCTATGTCTTATTTTAAGTAAGCTTCTTATGAGGAAAAGCATTTGTGTACTACTTCTATGGGGAAATGGAAGGAAATGGTGACTACTAGGACAGCAGCAGGAGTTAGCATTCAAAAGGACAAATTCAGGAGAAGGCTACTAAAACAGTGCAGTACAAGGCGAACACACGGAATCCCAGGAACATTACTGAATAAGCCCATACTGTCTATGGGTGCAATAACCACAGCTCCATGGGTAAGAAGGGATTTGTTTTCAGGATCTGACGCAACCCCTCCACAAACACCCTGGCCCTAGACAACTGCAGTCTCTCCAAAGCATATTTCTTATCTTAAATAGGGACTTCTGTTTTATTCTCATAGCCCAAACCCTGATGGAGAACACCTATCACTAGCCCCCCAGGCTATTATTGGCTCTACTAAGCACTTTCCTGTGTTTCAGAAGGACCTATGTTACTTCTCCATGTGTGCGAATATATTTTGAAAGTTTTGCTTGCTCAATATAACCCACAACACATTATTGTTTTCCTTTTTAAACAGCTGTCCACTGGGCTCATAATGCCCATATGACAGAGCCATGATTTTCTCCAGAAGAAAACTGGATGTCTATGGCACACCAGGACCTAATGTGTCCCAGGAATGCTCCTTCAAATAGCTTGAAAAAAGCCCTAATCTGTTGGAAATTTTAATTACTTGTCCATTACAGCTCTATTCATCCCAATCCAGATATAGAATTTCCATGCAAACAAGGTTGAACAAACAAGGCTGTTTTCAAAACTTTCCAGTGAGCAGTACAAGTGTACCTTGACTCCAGGTGTAAGTGGTGCATTACTTCCTCCTATGCTTAGCCCATCCCCTGGCTTGGATATAAAAGCCCATTACTCTGTGTAATAAAGAGTGGCAGCAGCTTCTTCTCAACTTCTCATGGTGGTCTCTTAAGGATTTCAATCCTGGCACCCTCTGCCAATTTCTGTACTATGTCTGTGAAGGCACAGCACTACTTAATAGGCTTTGGGACTGTTTGTAAGGCAGTGAATTCTCCATTCCCATGGTTTGGAGCCAAATGTTTGTACTACCCTGGGAAAGAAGTGTCTATTTTAGCATCCTACTCTCTGACATGCTTGGTTAGCATAATAATAATCTTCATTTTATTTTCCTAGTGGCTGCACTCCCTCACGCAAATTCTATTTTGAGTGACAAACTATACCCCAAGAATTGGTAAACCATTTATATCAATAATTCCACACTTCCACATCACAGCTCAGTGGTGGAATACAATCTAACAAAATGAAATTTGCAGATGGCTTTAGTGGCCCTTGGCTTTAACCTAGCACTTGAAAGGCAGAGGCAGGCATATCTTCATGAGATTGATGTATAGAGTGAATTCTAGGTCAGGATGCAAAGTTACAGAGAGAAAGTCTGTTTCAAATATATATATATATATATATATATATATATATATATATATATATTGAAGAAAAGAATGTCATTTAGAGCATGCACACAATTAACTCCAAATGTGTATACTTGCTTAGCCTGGAGACATGAGGGATGGCCAGGGCCAACACCCAAATGACTTAAATGATTTGGCAGATTCTGATGATCCCTCCTAGAATGCCTCAGTCTCCCTGAGAAATGTATGTTGGATGGGATGGGAATGTTGCTGGTGGGAATGGGAGGATGGGAAGGAAAGGGAACTGGGATCAATCTGTAAAGTAAGGCATTTTAAATTATTTTTTAATGAGAAGAAAAGATATTTTGATGGCAAATATAAAAACTTAACTCCTCATGGATTGACCTCTAAATGACAGATGTGAAGGGCAGAATTTCTAGAAGTCAGTGAAAAAACTGAACCTCTTCTTGTTTGGTAACTTGCCATTCCAGTGCACCAAAAGTGTGATAGTCCTGACTATAACCATGTTTCTACACAAAGCTCACTGATTCAAATTCCATTCCTCAGTTGCAGCCAAGAGAGTCAAGTCTTCATAGGCCACACCCTGGTTGGGGAAGCTTCGAGGACCACAATGGGCCTCACAGAACACTGATGTAGCAACAGACTCCAGGAGGGTGTGCCACATTGTCTAACATGACTCCCAATCATGCCCTCCTCATTCCTTCAATCACTATGCTTCAGATTCTGTGCTCACTCACACTCCCCTCACAATACCCTAAAGCAGCCCTCACAGAGCACCAATCCTCTGGCACTGGTTCTAATGTACATCTAAGCATTCAGCATGGATCCAGGGAGTTTCCTCTAAGACCTGAGACTTGTGGTTTGGCCCAGTGATCCTGATTGACTAGTTAGGATTGATTGACAAGTGTTTCAAGGGTTACATTGTGCTTAAAGACACAGCACAGCCCCCGGGGCCTGGCTTCTTTTCTAGAGCTAAACATTTCAGAGATAAACATAGAGAAGTATTTCATTTTTGTTTTTGTTTTTGTTTGTTTTGTTTTGTTTTTGAGACAGGGATTCCCTGCATGGCCACTGATATCCTGGAACTCCCTCTGTAAATCAGGCTGATCATTCCATTAGTAATTATTATTAATAATCATATTGTTATTGTTTAGTAGATTTTTTTCATTAATTAATTTAAGTATATTTGTTTATTTTTGTTTTTTGAGACAGACTTACCTTGTTTGACTTCTGCTGTCCTAGAATCCACTGTGTAGACAATGCTGTCTTCAAACTCACACAGATCCACCTGTCTCTGCCTCAGAGTGCTGGGATTAAACTCGACAGACACCACTCCCCGTCAAGACACAAATTTCAATGTTGCTTAGTCTGTCTTCAAACTATGACCCAGCTTTCTTCCTGAAGTGCACACATTCATTTTCTCCTTCCTTCTCCACACAATGTGCAGATCTTGCACAGAGTATTACACAATGTAGATTGAAATTATTGTCTTATTCAACAGATAGAAGGGTTCCCAGAATATTAAAAAATAAAGAGAATTTTTTTTAGGACGTAAAAGAAGATGTTTGTTCTGTGCCTTCTTGCTGAGGTAGGAGACCTGAGGTTACTATTTTCCTGGTTGCCACAGGCCTCTCGGACAACAATGAGAGAAAGGCATGAGCCATATCACAAACAAGATAATATATCTTTCTCCTGACATGGCATGGGGGTTTTATTCCTGAAATTTGTGTCAAATACTTGAGAAATGAATAATAATTCAAAGTGTCATCTCCAAGATAATCTGAATAGTCAGAGAGAGTGAGGCTCAGGAAAATGAATTCATGAAAACTATGATGAGCTAGCACGGCCACCTCAGTGGGCAAATGGGCAAACAGCTACATTATTCTATATTCTCTGCTCAAACAGGACTGGTAGAATTGATCTCCCTTTGTTTTTAGAAAGAGAATGTTTTGGAATGTTGCAAGATGTCTCTATCAGCTAGTGCAACAATGACAGCCTAGCAATGGAAATTTGAAGAACTTGGAAGTTGTCTGTGTTATAGGTGTGGATGATTCAGCTGGTCTGCTGTATACTTGAGTAATTGAAAGAAATAGGCTCTATAGCTATAAACTACAATACTCTCCAAGTCAGGTATTCTAAACCTAGTCTCCCCAGTGACAAGAAGGGATGGGATACTCACCACTCTGCTAGCAAAGATGAGATACCCCAGAAATTTTATAAAGAATAGACTTAATTGGATTGGCTCAGGGTTTCAGAATATCAATCCATTTTCATCATAGCAGGGAGCATGATTTGAAGAAGAATATGGTGCTGGCTACATCTTGATAGGCAGGCCACAGTAAGACATCTTATATACTTGGACATATCCAAAGCATAAGGAACCCAAAAACCCATCACAAGTGACACTTTTCTTCACAAAATGCCAAAGTCACTTAAACATTGCTCCAACTACTACTTCTACTAGTGCCATTCCCTATGAGATTGTAGGTGGAATCTCATTCAAATAATCACATTGCAGCAATCATGGCCTATTTTATTATGGTGACACACACAGCAGGTGCTATCCTAACCAGTTTATTCTTGTAGTGCATGCAATAAACTATGCTTTCTACTCTGCTCTGAAGGCAGCACCAGTGTTCCACATGCAATTTTTTTTTTTTGCTGTAAGTGCAATGGACACTCATGACTCATGGACAATTTTAAAACACTGGGTAATAAATTTTTATCTTGTCATTTAGATCTTTTGTGAGGTAGAGGTTGATTATATTTTAAATCAATGTGCAGTGTTACAGATTTATGAGTTCTGTTAATTAAATATGTCCTTAAAATAATTGGTATTCTCAAATTAGTTGTTTAAGCTGCTTGTTCAAAAAAATACACAACAACAACAACAACAACAAACCTACCTTCTGAGGGCATACTTTCACTTAATTTAACAAGGAGAATTTAAGAGGACCGAAAGGACATTGCCCTGTAAAGCAAAATACTGGGGTCAAAGCAACCTTTGTCAATGAGAAAGCATTTCTCAGAAACTTCAATCTAAAATTCTGGGAGTAAAACTGTCCTAGATTTTGCCTTTCAAGTGAGAAATAATTTCATAGACTAAAGAGGTAACTAAAGAAAAGAAAAATCTCTGTAAGGATAACATGCAAAAATCACTGCCTAACGTTCAAAGAGGAGAAAGCCTACAACAGATTTTTTTTCTTTTTCTATTTTTTTTTTTTGTGACAGAATTTTTAGGTTTGGGGCTAGATCTGTAGAGCACACTAATCTCAAACTCACAGAAATCTGACTGCATGTGCCATCTAAGTGCTGGGAATAAAGGCATTCATCTTCACTGTATGGCTTATAAAATATATTTTGCATTTCACAAATGCTTTTATTTTTAAGTTCTTCCAGGGTCACATCCAAGCTGACACTTTGAATAATTTAAATAGGGTCAGGAAATTGCAAGTCGTGCCAGGAAGGCAATGAAAGACTCCAACAGAAAAGATAGTACCATACATAATTATTTCATAGTATACCAGTGACACATGTCACACTTTAACGACAGATCCTGACTCAAATGTGCCAGAAGATGAGGAAGATGGGAAAGGCAAAACAAATAAAAGATAAAAACCTGAGGCAGAGAATTCTTGCTCAACCTATGTCTTATACTACCTAAACTTCTTATGAAAAATTGCCTCCTCTTCAATACTTTCAGGGGGAAATGGAAGGAAATGGCAGACTTATAGGAAGTCAGCAGTCGTAACCATTCAATGGGACCAACTAAGGCAAAGGCTATGTAAGAAATTCAGCAGAAGGGTAATACATAGAATCTTAACAACAGTACTGAATAAACCAACAGTGACCATTGTAGCAAAAACCACAGCCCCATGAGTTAGGAAGAGTTGTGTTCTCAGGGTATGAAATAACACCTAAACAAAGGTCCTGGCCAGACAATTGCATTCTCTCATATGCATCTTTCTTATTTTGAAGAAGGAGCCCTATTTTATTCTGCACATCTCAGGGCCTGATGGAAAGATCCTATGGCAAAGCCCCCAGGCTGTTACTCTTTCTGCAAATCAAGTTTTGAGAAGAAGATATGTTCCATCCCCATGATTGAGGGCCTAAACTGAAAGTCTTGCTTGCTTAGTCCAACCCTCACAACAACAATATTTACCCTTTCAAACAGTTGTAACTTTTATTTATCTTGCCCATCTGGCAGGGCTCTGATTTTCTATAGAAAACTGGCTCTTTCTGGCATACCAGGCCATAATATTCACTGTGACCATTCAATGTCCCCTGAGCACCTTCTAAAAGCCATGTATTGTGATAAGGAGATGGGCCTGGGTGCTCTTTGTGAATCAGGAGTTTCTCCTTTGTCATGGTTTGGAGCCAACTGTCCTGGACAATCCTTGAAATCAAATGTGTATTTTAGCATAGCACACTACTCATCTTTGGGTTATTTTACAAGCAGCACTCCCTCATCTAAATCTTATTTTGTGGGTATCACTATCTCCCACACATTGGTAAGTCTTTTATATGAAAAATTCTTCTCTTCCACATCACAGTTTAGTAGTGGAGTGCAATCCAACACAAGAGTGCCATGTATGGACAAGTTCATTGTCCCAAGCCTATAATATCACTCTCAGGAGGCAGAGTTATGTACATCTATATTGGATTGGGACTAGCCTGCTCTACAGAGAAACTTTCATGTCATGCTCCAATCTATACATAGAAAAAAAATTGTCTCTCTGAAACAGGATGTGTCCCTGGTATAGGAAATGAACTTGGGAGAACATTTCAAATGGAGCAATACTAACTTATCCTAGAGGCAGGAAGGAGGGCCTAGTCCCTACTCCAAATGACTTGACAGATTTTTGACTTCTCCTGGAAGGCAACACCCTCCCTGTGGAGTGGGAACAGGAATGGGATTGGAGGGGAATTGGGATGCATGGTGGAAGGGAGAGTAAACTGTGATCAATATGTAAAATAAGAAAAAATATAATAAATATATAAAAAAAGCAAAACCCACCACCACACCAGCTCACAATAACATACAGAGACTATGAATTTGATACAATACTGTTGGCCAGTTACTATCATTGTTTATTGGCTAGCTCTGTCTTAATGATTAACCCATTTCTACTATTCTAACTATTTCCACGTGGCTCATCTTACCGGCCAGAACACCTGGCATTCTACCTCTCTGGGCTTTCCATGTTGACTCCTCCTTACTACTTCCTCTTTCCTCCTAGTTTCCTAGCCCCACCTATCTTGCTTACATATTGGCCAACAGTGATTTATTCAATAACCAGCATGAGAAACATATTTACAGGATAACATCTCCCATCAGAATGTGGCCAGTTTCCCACCAAGCCACCTAGATGGCCTGCGACTAACTCCCAGGCATTCCCATCCCATCCTCCCAATCTTAGGATGGCATCCCCTTACTCACCATGTAGTGGCTTCTGCATTCATCCGACCTCCACTCAAAATTTACTACAGTAGCACTCCCAGAACAGCAATCAATCCACTGACGCTTGTTCTGCTATATAATCAAGCATGCAGTATACATAAAAGCATGCAGCATGGCTACAGGAAGTGTCCTAAAATGCTTGTGACTGGCAGATTGGCCTGGTGTTGCTGACTGGCTAGTTAGGCTTGAGCAACAAGAGCACTTCCTTATGGGTTAGACACACCTCAGAGTTCCTTGGCCCTGGCTTCAACTCAAGACCCAGAACTTGTAGACACCTGCTTGAGTAATAGCTCCAATGCATTGGAATTTTTATTCCTGAAATTATTGAGAAATTAATAATAATAAAAATTATTGTTTTCATTGTAATTTGAATACTCTGAGAGAACTAGGCTGGAAATTTTGCCTCTAATAGCACTGAGCTGACCCAGCACAGCTTTGTCAGGGTACAGGTGAGAAAATAGCAGCATTATTCAATGTACTCTTCTTGAACAGGACTGTTTTCCGGCTTCTAATCATCCAGCCTTGAGATTGAAAAAAAAAAGACTTATTTTCTTTTTTGAGATCTGTCTCCTGTTTTCTGCTTGTCTGAAGCCCCAGTGACAACCAGAAAATAAGTGCTTTCAGGTCACCTGACCTCAGTGGGAAACTACAGATAATACATCTTCTTTTCTGTGCCAAAATCTCTCGCTCATAGTTAGGACAGAGAATAAACACTCCGCATGATTGTGTAGGGGCTTGTGCAAGCTAGCTAGCTATGTTGTTTTAAGGAGAAAGGAGTGAGTGCAGAAAGAGAGCAATGTTTCAAGAAGGTAAAACTAGAAAGAGCAGAATTTCTTCTAATAGATAAATTTCTTACTTTAGAGTACAGAGGCCATATGCTATTTTCAGGAGAAACTGGAAAAAACAAACAAACAAACAAACTCTAACTTTGCAGGTGTGCTAATCAAGCTTGCCTATCCATGATGATCTTGCAAAAAAAAAAAAAAAAAAAAAAAAAAACCTTTGTACTCTATGAAATGCTGTAACCTTGAAAACCCTATCAACTGAGACTAGTGGTCTCAAGCCTCTCTTTCACTTTTCCCTTTTGAAAGCCCTTCACTATTGTAACTAGGTGCCTTAGTCTTCCAATAGAGAAAGGTCTGAGACTGTGTGGTTCTTCCCAGTAAAACCTTTTAGCTTTGCACTTGGGAAAAACTTCATTGAACGTTGAGGAAACCTAGGAGTTACAAGGTTTGTGGGGTCATCCTGGATTTACCACAATCTCCCATGAAACTTGACCCCGAAAGATTGAGCTCCTGGCCAGGTTGTGTGTTCTATGTCCATCTTTTATACTATTGAATGATTCTTTTTTCTGGTCCAGCAGTGCATAGTTGAATCTCTACACAGGTCAATAGCACCTCAGTGGATGCACTAAAGGAATCACATCTGGAGAATTTTGGGGATACCTCAAATTCTCATCTGGGCAGGGATCCATTGGAGGGATAGATCAATCTGCTATCTTAGTGTGAAGACTTGTTCTAGAACTGAGTCATTCTAATGTGGAGGCCACCTCTCATATATACAGTGTTTGACATTACAGACCCTCCTGTGGAAATGGGGGAGTCAAGCCATCTGAATCTGAGAGGACCCAGTGTATGTAAGTCGCTGTATTTGGCCCTGTGATGTTTGTTTATGTGATATTTTTTCCATTGTTTATCACCTATAGAAGCTACCTCAGACAAATATTATTATAGGACTGGCTCCTTCCTTTCATGTGTAAAAACATGAAAAATTTTGCTTCTTCAACTTCCAGGCCAGGAAGTTACAAGCTGGTGGTAATTCATAACACCAGGGTAAATAGCACCTGACTCCTGGTACAGAACTCCTAAGCCATGGAGACATGGTGGGTCACTGATGGCCTACGTGCATTGGGCCATCTGGTGGGCAGTCAGAGAGGAGAGGAATTCTGTATCCCTAGCAGCTAGTGATTGCATCAGCACCTGGCCCATCCCTCTCTTCCTCAGGTGGCAGTGACTGTGACTGGAAGGACAACAAAGAAGAATGCATGTACAGAGGTGGTGGAGAGGGTGGTGAGGTGGTGTATGAGGGAGTTTTGGGGATAACAACTTGATAAAGATTTTTATGTCAAATAAAATATGACAATAACAACATAAATGGCAAACAGATGTGATGGCTATGTGCAGACTTGGTACAATCAGTCTGAAGCAAAGAAGACAAAATAAGATAACCATGGTCTAGTAGACAGGTCAAATGGGGCTGCTGATTTATAGGTCAACACAACTCACCAAAGCAGCAGAGAGGACATCAGAAGGAGCTTCAGGTGTTACGAGGACAACTCCACTTCTCTGGGCAATAAAAAGTAGAACAGGAAAAATTATTAGCCAGGTCCAGAAGGGTCGAAAAGAGATTTAAAAAATTATAATAATGAAAAATAACATAAAAAGAAAGCTGGTGTACCCCACATAATCAGTAAAATGAGCCAACAGTAAAGAGAGCAGAGAGTGCAGAGAGGCTCAGGGGAAGGCACCATAGTAAGATTTAAGTCAGGATTTAAGTAAAAAAATAATTTGTTCGCTTCAGCCAAGCACCTCTGACTATGAGTCAGTGACAAGAAGAAAATAGAAAAAGAAAAAGAGAAAGGGAGAGATTTGTCTAAGATAGGGATGTCTGAGAAAATCAGAGAAAGAGACTAAAGGTAATGTAAAAAGATATAGAGGTTCAATGAAAAGTCATAGAAGTGTCGGAGCAAGATATAAACTGATGTGGGCTCTCATATCTACAAATACTAAATTTAAAATTGGTAATATGAGTTAATATTTTTGACCATACCATTTTAAGTGTTTAAAAGTTACATTTATTTCTCTAAAGAAAATTATATGTACTTGTTAAAAAGCTCTATCTGTGTTTCCTGTTATAAACCTAAGTTTTAATACAAGAATAGAGCTAAAACAAAATGGTTTAAACATTTTTTTTTTGCTGTCTATTGGTAATAGCCCTCAGCTCAATATTTATCTCTGAGCTTTGCAAATTCAGACTGTGAGAAATTCAGATGTCCTTTTAATGTAGATGACATTAATACTGTTTTATGGCTAAACATGTTAAAAATTGAAACTAGTTAAAAGGTTACAATTAATAACACTGGAAATTATCATAAATTTAAGTCACCCAGGTGAAAATGGGTTTAAAAACATAAAGGGTGCTTTATTTTTGATATTACAAAAGCACATTACACGAAGTTTAATTGTTTTTAAAAAGCAGTTTTTAAATGTTTAAATTTATAAGGTTACAGGATATTTGTGCTTTTATTATACTTTTAATGTTTGTATTTAAATCAAAAGGCTAAAATTTAAGATCACAGCCATAAGCTCTATATACTAAACAAAAGTTGAGATGCTCATTTTTTATGCTGCAGAAGCAAATGCGTCCTTGTTTTTGATATATTTGGTAAGCGTAAGCTATTTAGATAAACTGAGTCACATAGCTGTTTGATGTTTCCATAAAAGGAGTTTCAAATTAAAATCATTATTTTTAAAGCTATACCTGACAATGCAAAGTTCTAGTTTTATAAAAGCTGTTAACCTATTATAAAAGGTTAAGAAACACAAGTTACTTGCCATCCTTATAAATAAACTCTCACTAAATTAACTAAGTATTAATGATTAATAACAGGGATAAACCTCACTCTGTCGCCTACAGATGTTCTAAAAGGTTGAGCTTAAAACAAGTAAGTGAAACAAAGTTGTGTATTCAGACCTACATAGACAGACTTCTCATAATAAGAGATCTGTAGAGTAAGGCATTTAAAATGTTAACTAAAGAGCTGCACTCACTGCCTCATTTGCATACTATCTGAATATGCAAACAGGCCTTGCAATAATTATGGATCGAGGCCTCATTTGCATAGCTGGGTGCCAGCATAGAACACAGACCTAATTAGCATAAGTTTAGCAGCAGCCACTTACTTCTTCTATCTCATTTGCATGTAATTTACATGTGATTCCCCTCCCCACCCTTGCTGGTGACACGGGTCATTTGCATGTCTGTTACTCCCACAGCATCTCATTAGCGTCCAGGGAGCAGCAAGCAGGCCCCGCCCTCTCATCTGCATACAGGCTAACTGCCCTCTCTGCTCTCCCTGCCCCCAGGTTCACCATGAACCCCTTCGGATTTGCTCCTCCTCCTCCTCTTCCCCTCCTGCCTGCCTGGGACCCCTTCTGCTGAAGGCATATCTGACAGCCCCGCCCTCCTACCCTTAGTGGGCGTGGCCTTGGCTGAGGTGACCTCATAGGGCACCAGCCCCTCCTCCTTTAACATCACAAGAGACATTGGTCACCCTCATGTGCTTGGCTCTGCCCCATTGAAGTCATAGCCAACGCCTGGCCCCAACCCTCTTCCCTACACTGGATCCCGCCCACCAGCGTGTGACACCAACATGCCCGTCCATCCTTCTGCCATTTTTTTTTTACCATGTCGACCAGCACAATTTGTGCGTGGTTGAGCGAGGCGGGGCTTCCCTGGTTTCAGGGAGAAAGAGGGCGAGGCCCAGAAATCCACAACAACACATTTCCTTCCGAGGCCTAAAGGCTCGTGTTATACCTTTACTTCCAGCTCCTGCAGCTGGGAATGGCATCTGCCAGTACCGGAAGAGCCGCGCCCGCCATCTTTTCTGTCGGTACTTTCAATTTTTTTTTGACCGAATAGGGCTACTGCACCATCTGTTGTGCATGGAAGGGAATTCACATGTTCCGGCCGGCCCCTGATCCCTGGATAGCGATGTCGCCTGGTTTCCAGAGTTCCTGCCCAAGTCCTGGAATTCGGCCTTTCTACAGTTCCAGGAAAAGAAGACAACCATCATGGGAAATGTAGTTCGTTTTTGTGATGCTCCGCTATGAATACGGAAGCGTCCTGTCTGCCATGTTTAATGCTGCAGTCAACGAAGCTGTGCATGATGGGAAATATAGTCCTTTCTGGCAATGCTCCAAAATGAGAAAGTTGCAGGCAGCCATGTTTAATGGTAGTTCAGATGCAGCTCTGTATTATGGGAAATGTAGTCCTGTCCTGTGATGTTTCGCGGTGACAACTGGAAGTGCCCAGTGTTTTACTGGAACTCCAGTAGGCTCTGTGTAATGGGAATGGTGGTTGTGCAGGGATTCATGGGAAATGTAGTCATTCGCAGATCAGTGAAACAGTTGACAATTTATTTTTGCATTAAATAATTCAAGATTTTTGAAGAATCAATCACAGATTCGTGAGAAATATGAGCACATTAATGTTTTTTGCATCGCACAATTTATGTCTCTGATAAATCATCATCAGATTTGTGAAAATTGTGGTTAAAAAATATTGTTCTATTAAATAATTGAGATTTTTGATAAACGATTTGCACATTCGTGATAAACATGGGAAGTAAATGTATTATTCTATTAAATAATCTTGACTTTTGGACAACCTTGGACTGGTTTGGGGAAAATGTGGGACTTTAATGTTGCATCTGCATTAAATAGTATAGAATTTTGGAAAATCATTAGCAGATTATTGAAAAATAATTTTTTTGCATAAATGATGTTTATTTTGGACACTCTGGCAGATTCTGTGGAGAATGTGATAACAAAATTAGTTTTCTGTTGAAAATTATATTTCTGTGAATGTAATTGGCCGATTCATAAAAAGCCAAATTTTTTTCCGTGTTAAGTAATTTAGATTTTTGGAAAATCTTTGTCAGATTTGTAAAACCTGTGATAATTTGAAATTATTTTCTAATAAATAATTTATGTTTTGGGGAAAAAGTGAAAAACTATTTGTATTAAATAATTTAGGATTTTGTGCAGTCATTGGCAGATTCGTCAAAAGAGTGAAGAATTAACTTTTTTGAAATTAAGTAGTTTTGAGTTTTGGATCATCATAGGCAGATTCGTGAAAAATGTGACAATTTTTTATTTTTATTAAATAAATTTGATTTCTGGAAGGTCACTGGCAGATTCGGGAATCATGTAATAAATAAAATTATTCATCTATTAATTATTTTACATTTCTGGCAAAGCCATTAGAGCATTAGTGGAAAATACCAGGAAGTAAATGCTTCACATTGAATTATTTAGGTTTTTTGAAAGTCATTGGCAGAATGTGAGGAATGATTTTTTTTTTTAAATGATTGAGATTTCTGGAAATTTCCTGCCTGGTTGGTTAAAACTATGGGAAATAAAATTATTTTTGTGTTCAATAATTTATTGTTTTGGACAATGATAACCTGATTTGTCATGAATATGAGAAATTAATATTTTTTCATTATTAATTCATTTTGAATTTTGGGCAATCATTGGCAGATTGGTAAAATATTTTAGAAGTGAAATCAATTTTCTATTGAGTGAATTAGAAATTTGAGGAATGGCGGGCAGATTCCCAGTAAATGTGAGAAATTTATATTTTTAAGCTTCAAATAGTTCAGTTTTTGAGCATGAAATTGACAGATTCTGGAAAATTGTGAAAAGTAAAATTATTTTTCTATTAAATAATTTAGATCTTTGGAAATCAATTGGCAGGTTCGGAATAAACGTGATACAGAAAATTTGTTTTTTATAAAAATGTTAAAATTCCTGGAAAGCTGTAGGCAGATTCCTGGAAACTGGGGAGGTGAAGTCACTTCTGCTCCAAATAATTTCAGATTTTTCCAGCAATCTTTTCACAAAGTCGAGTAAATCCCCTGCAAACTTCGACCCTGAGGACAACAGGAGGTCACCAGGTCAGAGCTGGGCAGTCTGGGTTGCCAGGCATCACGAGTTGCTTGTCACCCTGGGGTATGGCAGTTCATTTGCATATCATGAATGTGTTTGCATGCACCACCTCTAGTACAGGAAGAAATTGCAGACATGCAATTGCTATGCAAATGACAAGTTGGGCTGTGCAGGTCTGATGTGCTCTGCATAACCCCTCAAGCATTTACATATCCATGTCCTCATCTGCATAGACCCTGCCCCCACAGTGAACTACCGGCCCTGTGAACCCGCCTCCCTGTGGTTTCCATTGCATATGCAAATGAGACTCATGAATATTCGGGGTCGATCTGCATTAACAAGAGTACCAGGCACAGACACACAACATGCAAATGAGCCAGGGATATGCAAATGAGGAGATCATATGCAAATGAGCATTGTATTCAAATGAGGAGGGGGACATGAGGAAAGTCACTGGTGGCCACGCCTCCAATGGCAAGTGTCCCATCCAAACTTTAATCTATGAAAGTTGGCCTGGAGCAGTTAATATTACAAATTTCAAAATTATCTAATACCAGAGAATATAGTCTGTGGAAAACAGTTCAATGACTTTTGTTGATGGACGCCTTCTTTACTATGAAGCATATCTATGGATAAGGAAAATAAAAAAGAAAGGCTTACAGTTGCCAACAAAAGGTGTTTTTTCCATCGTTGGCTTCCTTCAGCAAGGTTTTCATCCATACGTTAGACCATATTGGGGAATAATTGGAGAGGAGAGCATCACTAATGAGGCCAACACTATCTGATATCCTATGAAACTCTTTATACACCATGTCATTTTAACCATGTATTCATTTTATTATTTAAATCTATGGTTACATAATCAGTGATCACTGGACTTTGGCCCAATCTTGTGAGAGTTTAGAAAGTGACACATCCTGCCACACTATCTCTTCTACTGATTATATAATTATTAAAAAAGTTCATTAGATAATCAATAATCACTACACTTTTTTGCAACCTTGTGCCTGTCAAATATGCAGGATCATCTAAATATTTAATTATGTGTTTCAATTATATGAATATACTATGGCATCATTGATCAGCTGTCAGATTGGTGTCACCTTGGTGGAGAGAATGATGTGACATCATCTCATTATTTGATTATTTAGTTATTTAAAAAGGTGATAAATATTAAGTCATCCATTGACCTGAATTTTGGCACCTCCTTGTGAGAATTAATATGGAAGACCATCTAAATATTTATTTATGTATTTATTTATCTTATGACATAAAGAAAGCATTATCTATTTCAGTGTCTTCAACTTGGGGGAGTAAAGTGTTGTCGCAGCCTGCGCAGTTGTCTCGCCAGTGTGTTCTCACAATCGGCACATGCCCTCCAGAACTTGTTTACTGACTGCGGGGCCGGATGTCAGCGCCATCTTGTAATGGCAACTGCAGTATCACAGCTCTCCACATCTTCCCCTTTATTGTTTAATTAATGGTAAGGTCTCAAACTAACAGTCATGTACCAAATATTGGAAGGGTGGTGCCAACATCTGAGCCTGGTAGAAGGCAATGCTCGGCCCTTACCTGTCATTGGTTCAACCTCCTCCTGGCGAGGTTGTCCTATCTTAGTTGGGGAGAGACTTATTTGCAATCTTCCCTCATTGACTTACCAGCTTGGCTTGTTCGAAAACAAGACAACTTTGACCTACACCCATCCTGTGCAATGGGAAAATTCCCAGGGAGTGCAAGGGCTGTAGATCTTGTCGTAAAACATTGTGACTAGTTAGTGGTTCCTCAGCATTTAGAGCCAGACCATGGGAGATGATCCTTGTTTCAGAGCAACTAGTGCTTGTGCGATCACTACCTTGTCTCATTTTTGTTGGGTTTTGAATTTGCAAAACAGCCAGAGTAACAACAGCAGGCCACAGGATAGGGCTGCACCAAACAATCCTATCCACATCCATCCCTTAAATAGGAAAAAATCGAAGAGATCCAAGTGGAGAATCCCTTGGTCAGCAATAGGTCCATTCGTGTTGAATTGACTTGAAGAATGGCAAATCTCAGCTCTCGAAGCATCTTTTCAAATTCAGCGGTCCAGTTTAGGAACCCAGAGTGGCAGGATCCAAGTCATCATCAGGAGCATCCGCAGGCATGTCCTTTGGGAAGTCATCTTTAGGCGCTAAAGTTTGCGGTAGCTAAAGTTCTGGTAGCTAAAAGGGATTGTCTTCGTCTTGTGAAAAAACACAAACAGCTCCCCTGGATCTTATTAAAATAGTATCTGGGCCTTTCCACTGACCTGTCAACATGTCCTTCTATTTGACCATTTCCTTGGGCCTATCCAGCTCCAGGCAATGGCGATCAGCCGCCGAATGTCCCTGGTTGTCCAGGTTCAAAAAATTGAGAGTGAAAATCGCCAAGGAAACAGTCACACGTGGTACAGGGGCAAACCTCTTCAACTCCCCGTTTTTGTTTAATTAAGTAGGTTTTTAGAGTATGGTGAACATGTTCAATAATACCTTGTCCTTGAGGGTTATATGGGAGGCCCGTTAAATGGGTCATTCCCATTTGATGACAGAATTGTCCAAATTTTTGAGAAGTGTATGCTGGCCCATTGTCAGTTTTTAGGATTTTGGGTTTTCCCCAGGCACTCCATGCTTCCAAGCAATGTTGAATAGCATGGGCCGCTTTTTCCCCAGTCAAGGGAGAAGCATACATCATTGGAGTCATAGCTGTAGAACCTAGCCTTTCAAGTTGCATTATAGTAAAATTAGCATCTACCACATATTTATTAACTGATTATGCCAATTCTTTGACTACGGGATAATCTATAGGGACATGGACACAGCCTCCTTCTACATCCTCAAATACCAGAAAAGTTTGAAAAATTTTGTGCCTGTCCTTCGTTGAAAAGAAAGAATCAGGACAGCTTCTCTGGTTGTAGGGCGGAGGGGCTCTAGGAAGGACGGGAGCGGTTGGTGGAGGTAACGTAGGCCTCCAATTTCCCCAAAAGGATTGCAATGGCCGTTCATCCAGGTGATAACGCTCCTCCTCATAACGGGCAGCCTCCTTCTCTAGGTCAGATTCCTCAGAGGGGTTCAAAGCTTCTAATCATCGAGCCCCTAACCCTAACCCTAACCCTAACCCTAACCCTAACCCTAACCCTAACCCCTAACCCTAACCCAGAATCATTGAGCCCCAAAGCCTCTAATTCCCTTGTTGGGTAAAGAGGCCTTTTATTTCTGCTCAAGTTTCCTTTTCCGTCTTTCTCTCCCAGGGCATTCTTTCCCTTATCTATTCTATCTAAGGACTTGCTACCCATAGATAAGCCTTTATTCTTGTTCTTTTCCTTGTCTTTAAGAGCTCTTAATCTTTTATCTCGTTCTGTTTCTGACATGCTGTCTTCAAGTTCCTCTAACAACCCTTGGCCAGCTGCTACCAAAGAGCGACATTTCTCATCTTCCAAACATGATTTTACCAAAATCCATAGCAACCGAGTTCCCACCTTTAAAAAAAACAAAACCAAAAGGAAGATCACCAATGCTGCCAAAACAATTGCAAAAGCCAAAAGGGGAATGGGAATCTGATCAAGAACAAACATACCTCTCAGAACTTACCTGAGTGCTGCAGTTCTGAATCCTCCCCACAAATGGGGGGTCTCCTCGGTACCAACGATGACAGGTCCCCGGCTTCCCGGGTTTCGGCACCAGATGTCGCAGCCCGCGCAGTCGTCTCACCAGCAAGAATGCACACGGACAACAGGATCCTTATGCAGCAAGCTTTATTGCATCCGAGCGATGAAAGGAGGAAGACCCCAAGCCCCAGAGTGGTGCTGTATTTATAAGCCCTAGCCGCACCAGGATGGTACGAGGTGGCATATTGCCCTCTGGTTGGCTGCTCACTCATCACCCTATGTGATGCCCCAGGCTGGGCAGAGACTTGGTGTGTTCTCACAATCGGCACATGCCCTCCAGAACTTGTTTACTGACTGCGGGACCAGATGTCAGCACCATCTTGTAATGGCGACTGCAGTATCACAGCTCTCCACAAAGTGTGTGACTTAATCACATTATGTAATTATTTAATTTAATCATTGATATCAATGATGTCCTCATTCATGATTGAACTCAAGCCAGTACTCCCTGGCAGTCAATTACATAATATCACCTAATTAATTGTCAAAGCATTTAGTTGTTAAATAGGCCATTACTTCATCAATTTTCACTTCAGTTTGGTGTCAACTTATGTGGGTCAACTAAGCAGGGCCATCTGAATATTGACTTATTTAATATATTTAAATGCAATGACATCATAGATTTGGGGTAGAGCTGGGAGACTAGGGTTTGGCTATTGCAGATTTTACAACAGATGCCCAGGAATATGAAGCAGTGATCAGAGATCCATGATCACTGGGAGATAGAGTTCAGAAGATGAAAAAGTACGAGTAAAAGATATGATGGTATGGCAGAAGGAAGGATTCTCTCTGTGTGTCCTTTCTGTTAACCATTGTCTTCTTATAGCCTAGTTGACACTGTTATTGTTGAGGGAAAGTAAGGGCCATTGATTAGTAATTCTTTTTTGTTTTAGATTTGTTGGTGGTGATGGTTTAGACAAGTTATTTTCCCTGCTTTTTCTTTTCAGTTCTGCTAAAGTGGGATTATATACTGCCCATGTCTTTGTGAGAGTAGTGAACATTGTTCCTTAATCAAGGGAATTGTGGATATATATATATATATATATATATATATATATATATTGTGAAAATCTGTCTTTGTTATTGAATATCTTGTAATTTCTATCTATAGTGACTGACAGTTTTGCTCGGTGTTTTAACCTGGGCTGGCATCAGTGGGGTCTTAGTATTTGTAGAACATCTATCCAGAACCTTCTGGCTTTGAGAATTTCCATTGAGAAATCAGTTCTTATTTTGATAGATCTGGATTTATATGTTACTTGGCTTTTTCCTTTGCTGCCCTTAATATTCATTCTTTATTTTGTATGTTAGTGTTTTACTACATAGTGAGGGAACTTTTTGGGTGGTCCTGTCTATTTGGTGTTTGGTTGGCATGTCCTTCTTCAGATTGGGAAGTTTTCTTCACTGATTTTGTTGAATGTGTTTTCTGAACCTTTGACCTGGGCTTCTTCGCCTTCTTCTTTGCCTATTATTCTTAAGTTTGGCCTTTTCACTGTGCCCAATATTTCCTGGATGTTTAGTGTTAAGTATTTGTTAGACTTAAGATTTTATTTGGTCGATGAATCAACTTCCACTAGTTTATCTTAAGTGCCTGAGAGTCTGTCTTCCATCATTTTATTCTGTTGGTTATGCTTTGGTTTGTAGCTCCCAATCATTTGCCTAGATTTTCCATTTTCAGCATTCCTTCAGATTGTGTTTTCTTTATTGTCTCTATTTCAGTTTTCTTGTGTTAAACTGTTTCCTTCACCTGTTTGATTGTTTATTCTTGGCTTTCCTTATTTTCTTTAAGAGATTTGTCCATTTTTTGCATTTTTACATTGTTTTTCCTGTATTTATTCCAATATCTTGTTTGTATATTCTTCTATTTCTTTAAGGTATTTTCTCACATGGTCTTGTATGAAGATACGGTTTAAGTCAATCTCTTCTGCCTCATGTGCTCTGGGGTGCTTAGGTGTAGTTGGTGTAGAATCCTTAAATTGTGGTGGTGTCATGTTTGTCTTTGTATTGTTAGGTGTTTTCTTGTATTGCTGTCTTCCCATCACTTCTTCCCATGGGTGTAGGTGAGGTCTCTCTTTATGTTACTCCCCCAGTGGGCTTAGTTGGGTCAGAAATTCGATGTTTGTAGCTCTGGGTGCTTCAAGCTCTCTAGGATGTCTCTTTTCAGACAGGGCCCCAGGGATGGGGGTCAAATATCAGGCAGGTTGTGATTCATGGTGGTCCTCCTCCAGCAGAGGCCCAGTGATAGGGGTCAAAGATCCAGCAGGCAGGGACTTAGGACTGTCTGGTGGGGATAGGCAGATCTCTGGCATGTGCTGGGAGCTCTGGCAGAGGACCTGCAATGGGGGTCAGACATCAGGCAGGGGGGTGGGATTCAGGGTGGTCATGCATGAATAGGAGGGTCTCATGTGCTCAAGGAGACGCTCAAGGACATTCCCCTAATGGGACAAAGGTGTTGGATCTGCCCCATGTTCCAGTGCTCAATCAGAGCAGTGGGGCAGTGTGCTAGGTAGGGCATAGGGTTTGAAAAGGGCAGGCTCTGTGGGGGGGTGTAGGGGGTGGGCAAGGGGGAGGTTGTTTACCAGAGCATCAGGAGTACTCTTGCTTAGGAAAGGACACAAGGGGGAGCAAGATTCTGGGCCAATCCAAGGAGTTCCCAGGGGAGGGTGTGTGTGTGGCGGGGGCCCGGGGGGGCATTCAACCTGAAGTAGTCCCAGACTCACCTCCAGCAGAGGGATGGAAATGAGGGTCAAATATCTGGCAGTCAGAGTCTCAAGATCCTTGTAGATAGAAAGATCTCTTGCATAGGGCCTGGAGTTCCTGCAGAAGACTGGCTGTGGGGGGTCTGCTCTCATGAATTATAAAAAATGTTTCTCGACCACCTTCATATCTCTCCTTTCAAAATCCCCCCGCCCTCTACCCCAAGTAGGGCCTACTCAAGAAACTCCTCTATCTCAAATGTCGCCAATTCTCCTTTCAGGCAGAGAAATTTCTGTGTCATCTGTGGCAATATATCTACTTGTAGCCACGTCTAGGGTGCAAGTAAAGCAATGACTACCCTGTATTAACATACAACAGAATAGATTCTTTTATGTTAAAAAAGAAAATATGTGACAGTATTACATATTATTGATAAGACTTACACCCACAAAACATACATAATATGTAGGTGACTAAATTTTTCATTGGAGGAAACTTTTGCATTCTTATGATACTAGGCATATATATCAGTAGCCAACATTAGAAAAAATGGGATGCTTCACATATTTTATCATAATTGGAAGGTAGGGTAAATGTTTCAAAATATCTTTTCCCAAAGATTTTGTGGGGCTAAAGGGATTTGTGATGCCTTTGGAAAAAGTTGATAAATTGAAGGTCCCCATATGTAGTTGGCAATTTTGTGAACACACCATGTTCTGCCTTTTAAATCCCTAGCCTCCTTGATGGGATATGTGTAGTCCTTATGTGAAGAAGGGTATATGTCCAAGGGCATTGTTGTAGATCAGAGGCCTGCTTGGCTACTAGCTTTTCAGGATACTCTCATAATTAAGGGGACTTCTTAAGTGCAAATTAATTAGAGAGGATTTGCAGAATTTATAATTGTGTACTGAAGTAGTGGTTTAGGAACCATTTGACAAATATTTGTCACAAGTTCTTCGTAATTAGTGGAAGAACAAGGTTTTCAAATAGGTTCAATGCTGTGTGGCCATCACTGGGAACAATCTACAAAGCCAACAAGCATGTGCAGACAATAATGGAGACATGCTGGTGTCATTCACAAAAGCATTCTCCTTATTGGCAGTAATGCACAGACAATGCCAGGTTCAATAGGCTATAGGTGCTCTCCCTCAGTCCTTTCCAAAGCAAAAAATATCCATTGGCAATAAGCACAAAGATGGTAAACAAACAAAGTTTAAGGCCAAGACTTTCTACCTTTGGGCCTTCTGCAACGGATGGATTCCAGGAGTTGTAGAGGTTACAGGGAGGTGTGGTGAATGGATTCACAGGTCTCATTGAGTCTTCTACTTCCTGCCCCATAGACAGTCAGAAGTAGGGATCTGCCAGCCCATGGATGCCCCAAGATAGCCCCTTGTGAGGGCTCAGAGGGGCTCACTGGCAAGCCTGTGTCCTCCCTTAGTAAATCCTCAGAAATCTCACACCAATCTGCAGACGACTAGAGAAACATCGATACCAAATTCATGGACTTGGGGGCTAGAAGCTGAGTGTCACTCTCTAACTATTCAGCCAGGGTATTCTGACAGCCACTCAAATGACGTTCAGCTATCTACTTGAACTTGGCCACAAAGGTGACCACTCAAATTGCAAGGCCTGTTTTGGATCTACTGGAAACTTGTGCTCAAACAGTATCATGCTTCAATATCTACACAGCCAGCCAAGAAGCATGCTCCAAGGCTGACTCAGGGCTGGTAGGACAGTCAGGTGGTGGCATCAATGAGTTGATGGAACAGGAATAGGGCAGGCCACAATGTTGTGAAGACAACCCGCTTCAATGGGGTTCTAGTCCAAGCACTGGAATCACACCTGGAAGAAGGCCAGTCCAGCATGAAAAAAGTCAAAGACTAGGCAACTCTGAGACATGTGAGGGATTGAGATTTAAGGGACAATAGTACCTTCATTCTGACATTTAGATGAGGAAGGTAGAAGGCTAGTGGAACCTTTGCTCTTGCAGCCAATGGTACCCCCTCCCTCTGAGTTCACATGGATGCTGTGCCACATAATATAATCAGGGGACACCATATTTTTTAAATGTGTAAATAAGGAAACATTGAAAAAATAAACATTCCATCCTACACCCCTCCTTCCCAACTAGAGCCTGGGCACAGAACTCCAAACTAACCATCTCCTAAGCATCACAAGGCTAACCATTTTGAGCTACTTCCAGCACTCTATCAATCTGTCTCCATCCCACAGCCTTGCACTCCCACCACTCACCAGGTACCATTCAGGAAACTTCCCTTTCCTTTCTCCAAATCTACCAGTCTCCCTCAACTTGGAATGTTTTGAATCGCCTAGCTATTGATAAGCTGAGCATAAAATGGTCTCAGGAGTCTCTGAAGAAATTCAAGTCAACTGATGAAAGGCAAACTAGAAACTGAGGGAGAATAATCAGTTCTCACTTTTTACACCATGTAAAAAAAATAAAGCACATCTAAGATTCAAAGACAGACCTTACGTCAAGTTACAGCGTTGTGACACTATCTTCCAATCAAATGGACCCAAGTAAGTATAGCTTTTCTAATATCTAACACATTAGACTTCAAAATCAATCAAAGGGATGAAGAAGGGCATTTCATATTCATCACAGAACAAGTACATCAAAATTAAGTATCAATTGTGAACATCTATGCTCCAAAAGAGAAGGCAACAACCTTCATAAATTCAATGCTATTAAAACTCAAAACTCATATAAAACCTCACACACTTAGAGTGGGAGACATCCATCACCCACCCCTACAACAATACAGGACTACCAGACAAAAAGTTAATAAAGAAACAAAATAACTAACAGAACTCACATCCAAATTCGTATTAACAGACATTTATACAATATTCCATCCAAACATAAAAGAATATATCTTCTCCTCAGCTCCACATGGACCCTGTTCAAATATTGGCCACATACTAGGGAAAATAACACGTGTCAATAAATAAAAAAATTGGAGTGGTCCCCTGTGTCTTTTCCGACCACTGAACTATTGGCAACTGCATCATTCCTGGGTCAAGAAGAAATAACGAAAGAAAATAAAAGATTTACTAGAATTCAATTAGTATGATGACACAACATACATGAACTGATGGGAAACATTGAAACCAGTGATACAAGGAATGTTCATTGTATTATGTGCCCATATGAAGAAAATGGAGGATATTCACATTAAATAATTACTAGCACAACTGAAAGCCTTAGGGCAAAAAGAAACAAACTCACCCTGGGCGAGTAGAAGACATGAAATAATCAATTTGAATGCTGAAATCAATAAAGTAGAAACTTTGAGTATATAAGTGGGTTGGGTAGTAGAATGAGACAGAATGGTACATCATAATTGTTGCCTGGCAACCCTGGTATAATTCTGTATTCCCATATCATGGCTTCAAGAAGCAAGAGTACCTGACATACTGCATTATCATTGGATAATTTACTCTCCCAAGATAAGTATTTTGTACAGCCCCTAATGACAGCATATGTGGAATTTAATTTGGCAAAGAACAGCTGTACCACAGTCATGGATGGTGTCCTGCATTTACCAGAATTACCCAAGTCAAAAGTAGCTAATTTCAGGGAGAAGAATCAGGAATAAAAGATCAAAGACTTTTTTTGATGAATTTCGTCCTCCTTAAGAAGTAAAACCATGAATTAAAAAAAATAAAAGACTTAAAGATATTTTTCATGGGGTAACAGTAGCATTGCTAATTTCTTTCAGCAAGGTTTTAATCTACCTCTTACACTAGAATGAGGAAAAATGTGGTAGGTATTTATATCTGATGAGGCAGCTTCATATTTCATATATTGGCTTGCCTCAAACAACATGGATACACAAAGTCTATACCAACTTTGAAGACTTTACTCATTGTGGCTACCATAAAACTTGTTGTCAATGTGACAACTTAAGTACAGAAAAATTGTCCATGCTAATGTATTACTCCCGCATAATGAAAAGTCTTTGGTTCTCACTCGTAGCCAAGTTTTAATGAGATTTTTGCTGATATATCTAGACTCTCTGACAACTAAGAGGGAGTTTTCTTCAGCTTTCTGTATGTTTTTACCCTCAGGAATGAGGCAATGCAATTTGTATTGGATGAGTGCCCATTTTGATGTAAATGAGAATGTTATGCAAACTTCAATACCAATACCAGTCTAGTGAATCAAGCTAGGAGAAACATTTCTGGTTTTCATTTTCTAAATCTGTGCCTTGCCACATTGGAGTCTTAAGGTTGGAAGATGAACGGGGATTTGAAATGCACAGGACCCTGTGAGTGAATGTAAATTGAAGACAGCTTGGCTTTCTATGTAAAATACTACCTGTACATTGATTTGTTTAACTGTTAAATCACTTACAGTTCTCTGATTTTTTAGTAAGGGCATGAATTGAAAGCCATCTGAATTCATCTGGAAAGGGTATTGGCAAATCCATGGAGTTTTAAGATCTATGGATCCAAGGGAATTGCAGTTTCCTAAGGCATGTGTACCTCTAGAAGTCTTGACCAAGGCAAAACAGAAAACACATTTTCCCATCTCCACTGGAGCCTATGCTTACTATGGAAACAAAATAGTAATGGCACAAGAGTCTATGCATGGTGCTGCAAAAAGAGCCACACCTGCAATTGGTCAATCCCTGTCTTCTTAGCTTAAAACTAATACTCCAATTCCAGTGAGGTGCACTTAGTCTCCCTAGTGGTTTCTACGCTATCTTAGGACACCCAGCCATCAGGTCCTGAGTTCACAATATGACCTGTCAGTTCAAGACTCTCCCCATGAAGAACAAGGTGAAATGTTCTTCCTATCAAGTCTCAGTTATTTTCAGTTTTTTTTTTTTTATTTTAGAGGCCATAATATTCTTATTTTATCTCTTCTCTTTTGCAGTAAATTTACATTTGCATTTTTTCTCCAGTTTTATAAATTTACAATTATGACAATATAAACATGAAATCAAATATCTGAATGTAGATGAGAACCCTACACAAACATCTAGAAAAAAATGAATAATGTTGGGAATCTTAGAAACTGTATTGCTAAGAAAAAACGATTCATTACCCAACGTTTTTTCTGGATTTTATATAAATAATAAATTTTTTAAAATTTTTATTCATGTGTTTATTAGGACACCTTAATTCATGCCTTGATCATTTATGGCCACTTTATCATGAATTGTTACACAAACCATTAGATGTGCACTAATATTCACTACTGGCTTAATAAATATGATTTATTTTAATATCTGTTCAACATCTGGTTTGTCTGTCCCTGGTCCTCTCTTTAATATTTTCCTGTGTCCTCTCACTAATGCTGAGGTCTGACTTTAAACAGCTACATTGTATTTTCTCCTTTTACTGCATTTCACTTTTCGTTTTCACATTTCCTTCAATGCGAGATGAGATTATTAATGTCATTGCTCCAGGCTGTCCCCATGGTGACCCTGGGAATGGCTGGGCACCAGGGAGACCTGCGTGACCCCATGATGTTGGGAGAAAGTGAGGTCGTTGTCTCATTAATATGATAATTAGTGTGACCCTGGGTGACCCCGTATGAACCCCATGACCCCAGGTGACCCCACATGAACCTGTGATCCCAGGTGACCCCGTATGTACCCTGTGACCCCTGGTGACCCCATTTGAACCCCATGACCCCGTGTGAATTTGTATAAACCCCATGACCCCTGGTGACCCTGTATGAACCCCATGACCCTAGATGACCCTGTATGAACCTGGTGACTCTGGGTGACCCCATATGAACCCTGTGACCTCGGGTGACCCTGTATGAACCCCGTGACCCCAGGTGACCCCATATGAACCCTGTAACCTCTGGTGACCCTGTATGAACCCCGTGACCCCAGGTGACCCCGTATGAACTCCGTGACCCTGGGTGACACTGAGCACAGAGGGACCTGGTAGTATCAGCTTGAAGCATCTGGCACCAGCCTGGCCTGCGGCTCATTATTATGGTAATTAATATGCACGTATGGCCCTGGTGACCTCCATTATGCTAATTAGTGTGAGCCTGACCCCACTCTGACACCTGGGTGACCCCCTGGTCGAACCGCCCCTGCACGACCCCATGAGGCTGGCAGAATTCACAGGGTGGCAGAATTCATGTGATGAGCAGATTAGCTCACCTGTGACCCCGAGTGACCCCGTACCCCAGTGCCCTTGTGACCCAGAGTGTCCCCTTGACACAGAGTGATTCCGTGACCTCGACTGAGCCATGTGACCTCGAGTGACCTCCCCCTTCGTGCTATGGTGACCACAGTGACCCCTGGTGACACCAGTGAGACTCCCCCACAACAGAAATTCCTGTGGAACAAGAGGAAGTCAGAGACAGGAAGTAGATCCTAGAGGAAGTCATGGGACAGGAAGTGGGTCCTGGAGAAAATCAGGGGGCAGGAAGTGGGTCCTGGAGGAAGTCAGGGGATGGGAAGTGGGTCCTGGAGGAAATCAGGGGACGGGAAGTGGGTCCAGGTAGAAGTCAGGGGACAGGAAGTAGGTCCTGGAGGAAATCAGGGGACAGGAAGTGGGTCCAGGTAGAAGTCAGGGAACAGGAAGTAGTTCCTGGAGGAAATCAAGAGACAGGAAGTGGGTCCTAGAGGAGTCAGGAGACGGGAATCAAAGATGGCTGTCCTGCCCCCCCACCCCCTCACCCACACTCCCACCCCCGATAATTGACATGACACTCAGAATCGACACCACCTCATCTTTATTTAATTATTTTGCCCCACCCTCTCCACTTTTGGTCTCTGGGCCGCACTTCGCGCCCCGCCCTCATCACTTCCTGGCCAGCATGACGGCGTAGAGCCCCCCAGGTTGGTGGAGGCAGAAGTCGGGGAAGCCAGCGTGACTCACAAGCATCTCAATTCCAAGCCCCGCCCCTCCTGCCCCACCCACCTCCCAGGAAGCACATGTGGGGCTCCTCTCCCTGGACACGGGCGATGAGGGGGCGGTGGCAATAGGGGCCAGGATGTAGGCGGGGCCTGGGGAGGGCAGAGCCACGGGCGGAGTCAGAAGGGTGGGGTCAGATGCGCGGTGTCCAATGAGCAGGTTCAAATGAATGAGGTAAGATGGGTGTAGCCAGGACAGCTGACTTCGCCCCATCCCCGCCCCTGAGGTAACACAGAACCTGCCCATCCCGGTCCCCGCCCCTGACACTACCCTGGCCCTGCCCCTGACATCACCATCCCCTCTACACACAGGAGGCTGAGAGTGGTGCAGGCATAGAGCAGCAGCCCTGTCTCATGCGAGCTGAGCCCCAGAGCCAACGCCAGGGAGGGCCAGTCCAGTGGGGCGGGGTCCAGGGCATCAAACACTCCCAGCTCACATGCGGAGAAGAGGAGCTGGGTGGGGCGTGGCCGTGGGGCGGGGTCATAGTGTGGGTTGGGTCAGGTCAGGGTGGGAAGGGTGGGAAGGGTTCGCAGGATGGGTGGGGCAAGAAGATCCCCAACATTGTCACAGAGATCACACAGGGGTCTTGGGGTCACCCTGCCCCAACCCATCAGCCCCGCCCTACCACACCCCTTCAGCCCCGCCCACCTGAGACACCATGAAGCCCTGTGCCAGCTCTGTCTGCCACTGAAGGTCCCTTTCCAGTGCTACCTCCTCCTCCGCCTCACATGGGGCCGCATTGCTGGCCATGACCAGCCCCACCGTCACCTGCTCTGCCCATTCAGGGACCCTGGGGTTTAAATCTGCTCCAGGTGGGCGGGGTGGGCAGGGAAAATCCACTTAGAGCTGAGGGCTCAGGGCTGAGCTGGGCTGATCCAGATCAGCAGAGGGCGGGGCGGGGCAGGGGTGGGGTTTGCATCCAGCCCCAGGGTTCCCTGCCCCCACCTCCTCTTTCTGGTTTGACCCACTTCCTGCTGCTCCTGGGATTCTAATCTCATCTGATCCCGTTTAATCCAGATAGGTGCTGATGTCATCCTGGCGAGGACCAGGGGTCATGGTGTCACGATCGACGTCATTTGTGATGTCATTGTTACGGATCTGGGGAAGCCGGGCCCACAGCTGAGAATGAGAGACAGAGCCCAAGTGACAGACAGGATATCAGGCAGGAAGTTCTGCCCACTGGTATGAATGATGGTGCTGATTGACAGGTTTCTATGCAGTAATTCCCGCCCTTTTTATGAATGAAAGGTGCTGATTGACATTGTCTAAGGCAGGAACACTTTCATGAATTAACGACATTGACTGACAGGGTCTCAGGCAGGAAGTCTTTTATGAATAAAAGGCGCTGATTGACAGTGTTTCAGGCAGAAAGCTCTGCTCACTTTTATGAGTAAACGGCGTTGATTGACACTGTTTCAGACAGGAACACTTTCATGAATAAACGGTGTTGACAGTGTATCAGGTAGGAAGTCACGCCCTCTTAATGAATCAACGACGTTGATTGACACTGTTTCACACAGGAAGTCCTGCCCGCTTTTGTGAACGAACAGCGCTGATTGCGGGACTAATCATGGTAACCTAGGGATTTCACCCTATGCCAAGTGTGAATTGGTTGCCATATTTTGAAAATAAAAACTGTTGCTGGATATTCCCCCATGTGAAAATGGGGATTCAGGAATTTTCCCTTACCCAAGCTATGCTCTCAGTTTACCAGTCTGACAGAGGAGATGTAGAATTTTCTCTCCAAAGGATTCTCAGTTATTCCTTCCTGAAATGAGCAATCTTCCATCACTCTGTGGTGCAGAGATAGCTTCAGGGATTTTGCTCCTTTTCAGTGTTACATCAGATGCTAACTTTCTCTATATGTACAGTTATATTATTATCATCGTATCAGGTATCTCTGATATATTTGCTATTGGCAGGGAAACATTAGACATGCTTGCCTGACTAATATCTTCTTGCCATACTTTTACTTTGGACCTTATATATCCATTCTGAATCTTCATGCATACTTCTGTAAAAAGAGTGTTAAACCTTTACTCTCTGAAGTAGGTTACGATTAATAAAACATAATAGTAAATGAATCTAAAGACTAGTCTGGTGTGAAATGGACAGCCTGATACATATACAGGATCTCTTGATGTCAATAACCAAAAATAATGAGAATCCAGAATTCATCCTACTCCATGCAGCTGCACTGAAGTTTAAAAATGCCACAAAGAGAGCAATGCAGACCTTCTTCTTTGGATGATGGTCAGATGTATGCCAAGCTTACTATAGATAAGACTATTCCAGATTGTAATTAATAGTTGGAACCAGAGTAAGGAATGTGTCATATTTGACCATAGGGTAAGGTTAGAAAGGGCCTTCATTTCAGAACAACTCCTTGTTCGTTAATATGGAAAGTCTAATAATCTTATTTATTTGTTATGGATCAAAATGTTATCAATGTAAAGCATGTTTTTGTTTATAGGAGCCTTTTTCAAATCATTTCATGTAATTGCCAATAGTCACTCACTGTATTTTTAAAATAGAATTTCTCAGTTCTTTCTGTTTGTTAAATAAAAGCTACAGGGCAGAGTGTATGCCTCAGCTCTGTGGCTTTGTCTACCAAACACTTGACCCTGGATTTGACAACTGGTGTCTTCACTAACAAAATGAAAATTATTAATGTACAAGTTGACACCATGGTCAGATTTAACCCTTACTAGCTATAAGAGAGAGAGAAAAGAGCAGCTAAACATAGGTTTTTTCTTGGATATACCATGTAGAGATTCTGAGTTGTGTGTTATTCTTATTATTTTCATAAATAAGATGTTGTTTCACTTCATAAAAATCCCTTCCTTTTTCCACTCACTCAATAATTTGGGTGGAAAGTTTTCTCTCTCTTCAATATGGCTGATGGCATAGATTTGCTCATCTTTGCCTGACACATTTCTCTTACAAGGATTTTTTTTCAAGATGCATTCATGTCTGATAAAACGCAGATCATACCTATCATCTTAGAGGCATGAGGGAAGTCTCAGATATTCTTTCTATGGGAAATGCATTTTTGAGTCTCCAGTTCTAACTGCTGAAGTTGTTCTAGAGTTCACTGAGTTCAAAAGTAGGTAGCATATCAGGCACTCTGAATTTATCTAGTCACAGTAAGTACTGGAGTTTACATTTCTACACAGATCCTAGTGGTTTAACACAATATTAAGGAGGCAATGTGGCTTCTACAGGATTACCACCTGTTTAAGAACTAAAAAACTGCTACTCTTTTCTTCAAAATTTCATAAATATGTGTATATCCTAATCTTTGGAGAAATGCTAGATGAGGAATCATTACTGGAACATCTCTTTGTTGCAGATAGCAGAAAAAAATTCAAATTTTCCTAAACAGAACAAAATATTACTCTGTTACAAGTACGTTTTTCTCTGCCATTGCTGCCTCGGGTCTGGTCCCACTCTTTCTTCCTCCCCAATGGCCGCCTGGTCCCCTGCCAGGCGCGTCCCAATAACATGGTGAGACTCTGTCTTTGATACAATCCTGTTGACCAATTTCCATTATTCTTTATGGGCTAGCTCTGTATTCATTATTAACCCATTTCTACTTATCTAAGTATTTCTATGTGGTCATCTTATCGGAGAGCCACACCCAGCATCTTGCTTCCTCTAGGCTCTACATGCTGACCCCTCCCAACTACTTCCTCTTTCCTCTTTGTCTCCTAGCCCCGCCTATCTTGCTTTCTCATTGGCCACAATGCTTTATTCATTAACCAGTAAGAGAAACATATTTACAGAATAACATCTCCCATCATTACTCCATGGCCAAAATGTGGTCTTTTATCAATGGACATTATAGTAGTTAATTTCAACTTATACTTGTGTCTTAAGTTTCTGCTTTTTGAAAATGTCCTCACCATTTGTTGCTTTGAAAATGGGGAAAACCAAATATTCCGCCTCGGGCCATGACACTATTCAGCTCTGCTCCATTTGTTCATCCTAATTCTGTATTTTCACCATGAATATAATGAACCTTATAACTTCCTCATTTACTCAATGACCTTGAGACGTTTGTTTTCTTATATTAACAGACCAACAGTTTAATATATGCACAGTGTGGTACTTAATACTCTTTATCTACAAAGTATCTAAAACACAGCCATGCCCTACAAAGTTTGTGGCTTAAAGTCTAACTCATCCAAGCATGTGCTGTACATACAATTCCTTTCTTCCTAGAAGGCTGACATATTTTCATTAAATTGCTGGAGCTTACATAACAAAGACAACCCATAATTTCACACTTTTCATGAAGGTATTTTAGACTTATTGAGGATAACCAAGTAGCCTCAAATATATCCCTCTAAACTCATGATCTGTGACTTCTCTCCAAATACCAACAATTCTTCTAAGAATTCTGAGAATGCTGCAAATCCTGCCATGGACATAGAGGGGGTGTGTGTATTCAAAATGTGCGCTTAACGGGTACCTATTGGAAAGTCCTAATGTTCCACTTCTGAAGGACTTGTAAAAATGTCGTCTGTCAAAAGTCCACTTTCAGGTCAGAATCAGGGTGAGTATTTACGTTCATGGTGAGGGTTCAGGTTCAGATTAGGAGATGGTTGATGTTAGGATTTAGGTTCTGATTTAAGGAGATGGTTGAGGTTATAGTTCATGTCCCTGCTGAGGGTTTTGCTTCAAATTAATTAAGGTTCAGGGAGACAGTTCAAGCTCAATTTTCATTTCAGGTTCAGATTCCAGGTTCAGATTCAGGATTTAGGTTCAGGGTGTGGGTACAGGTTCAGGTTCAGGGTGAGGATGAGGGTGAGGGTGAGGGTTCAAGTTTATGGTTCAGGGATCAGGTGAGAGTTCAGGTTTAGGTTCAGGATCAGCATGAGGGTTCAGGTTCAATGTGAGTTCACAGTCAGCTTCAGTGTGAATGTTCATGTTCAGTTTCATGTTCTTGTTCAGTGTGAGTATTCAGGATCAGGTTCAGGGTTCAGATCCTGGTTTAGAGTGAGTGTTTAGGTCTGGTTCAGGGTGATGTTTCAGGTACAAGGTGATGTTTCAGGTTCAGGGTGATTATAATGATTCAGATTAAGTGTGAGATTTCTGGTTCAGTTTACAGTGGCAGTTGAGGTTATGGTTCAGGTTGAGGATGAAGGTTCAGGTTCCGGTTTATGTTCAGCTTCATGTTCACGGCGATGGTTCAAGTGAAGGTTCAAGTATAGTATAAGAGTTCATGTTCAGTGTTCAGTTCTGGAATAGTGTGAGGATTCAAATACATGTTCAGGGTGAGAGTTCAGTTCAAATTCAGGGAGAGGGTTCAGTTTGGAGTTCATATTCAGGTTCAAGGTTAAGATTCAGGTTCAGGATGAGGGTTAATTTTCATGTTCAGTTTCACGGTTCAGGTTCAGGTTCATGTTCAGGGTGAGGGTGAGGATTGAGGTTCAGGTTCTGGGTGGCGGTTAAGTTTCAGGTTCAGGGTGAAGGTTCATGTTCAGGATCAAAGTGAGAGTTTAGGTTCAGGTTCAGTTTGAGGGTGAGGATGTAGGTTCAGGTTAAGAGTTCATGATCAGAGTAAAGTTGAGTGATCATTTTCAGGCTCATTATTCAGGTTTCACCTTCAGGTACATGTTCAGGTTCAGGATGAATGTTTAGATTCAGGTATCAGGTTCAAGGTTAAGGGTGAATGTTCATTCAGGTTCAGGTTCAGGATCAGGGTGAGGGTTTTAGTTAAGGGTTCTTGTTTATGTTCAGTATGAGAGTCCAGGTACAGTTTCATAGTGAACATTCTTGTTCAGGTTCAGGGTGAGGGTTCAGTTTCTGTGTTCAGATTGAGAATAGAGTTCAGGTTCAAATTCAGAGTTAAACTTCAGGGTCAAGGTGAGGGATCCTGTTTGGGCTCAGAGTGATGGTTAAGTTACATTTCAGGTTCAGGTTTAGAGTTCATGTTCAGGGTGAGGGTTGATTTTCAAGTTCAGGTTCATGAAGCAGGATGAGGGTTCAGGTTCAGATTAAGGGTGAGGGTTCAGTTTGGAATTCAAGTTCAGGTTCAGTTTGAAGGTGATGGTCCAGGTTCAGGTTCAACGTGAGGGTTCATTTTCAGGTTCAGGGTGGCAGATTAGGTTCCATAACAGGAGGAGGGTTCAGGTTCAGATTCATGTTCAGGGTGAGGCTTCGGGTTCTGTTTCAGGCTTAGGTTGAGGGTCAAAATTCATGTTCATGTTGAGTGTTTATGTTCAGGTTCAGGGTTCAGATTCATTTTCCCAGTGAGTGTACAGGGTTCAGGTTCAGGTTTTGATTCTTGGTGAGGGTACAGGTTTAGGATCTGGGTGATTTAGGTGTTCTGGGTGAGATTTAGGTAATTTAGGTGTTGTGGGTGAGATTTCAGGTTCAGATTCATTGTGAGTGTTCTGGTTCAGGGTGAGGGATCAGGCCCAGGGTTCAGGTTCAGATTCAGGTTAAGTTTGAGGGTTCAGGTACTTGGTTCAGATTCAGAATCAAGGTGAGAGTTCATGTTCAGGGTGAGTACTCATGTTTTGGGTTCAGGTTCAAGTTCAGGGTGAGTTTCTAGGTTCTAGTTTCAGGATCAGAATCAACGTGATTGTTCATGTTCAAGGTGAGGGTTTATTTTCAGGTTCAGCGTGAGGGTTTATATTCAAGTACATGTTCAGGATGAGGGTGAGGATTGAGGTTCAGGTTCAGAGTTCATGTTCAGGGTTAGGTTGAACGTTCATGTTCAGGCTCAGTATTCAGGTTCAGATTCAGGTATCACTTTAAGGTATATGATCAGGTTCAGGGTGAGGTTCCCAGTTCTGTGTTCAGGTTCTGAAGCAGGATGCGTGTTCATGTTCAAGGTGAGGGTACAGTTTCAGGTTAAGTGTTAAAGTTCATTTTCAGGTTCTGGTTCAGGTTCAGGGTTCAGGCTCAGATTTAGGTTTAGTGTAAGAGTTTAGGTTCAGAATCAAAATCAGTTCTTGTTGAGGGTGAGGGATCTGGTTCAGGGTGAGAATTCAGGTTTGGATTCAGGAATAGGTGCAGGGTGAGGATCTAGTTCAGGTGCATGTGGAGGGTTCAAGTTCAGGTTCTGATGGGAGATGTTATTCTGTAAATATGTTTCTCATAGTGGTTAATTAATAAAGCACTGTTGGGCCAATGAGAAAGCAAGATATGTGGGGCTAGGAGACAAGGAGGAAAGAGGAAGTCATTAGGAGGAGTCAGCATGGAGAAAGAAGATGCCAGTCATGGCTCCCAGATAAGATTAGCCACGTGGAAATACTTAGATAAGTAGATATGGGTTAATAATTAAGATAAAGCTAGCCCATAAACAATATTGGTAACGGGCCAACAGGATTGTATCAAATACAGAGTCTCAGAGTGTTATTTGGGGCTGGAGCACCAGACCAATGGTGGGCAGACCGGCGGAGAGCGGGCTGGTGGAAAACAACAAGCTACAAGGTTCAGGGTTCAGATTCATTTTCACTGTGAGTGTTCAGGGTTCAAGTTCAGATTCAGGTTCAGAGTGATGGTTCAGATTAATGTTCAGGGAGAAGGTTCATTATCAGGATTCAAGGATCAGGTATAGGTTTAGGTTCAGGTTCAGGTTCAGATTCAGGTTTCAGGTCAGGTTCAAGTTCAGATTGAGGGATCAGGTTCTTGGTTCAAATTCAGAATCAAGGTTAAGGTTATGTTCATGTTCATGCTTATAGATCAGGTTGAGTTTCAGGGTGAGGATTTAGGTTCAGATTTATGGTGACTGTTTAGGTTCAGATTCATGGTGAGGGTTGAGTTACAGGTTTAAAGTTCAAGTTCAGCGTTCAGGTTCAGGCTCATTGTGAGGGTTTAGGTTCAGGCCCAGGGTGAGGATTCAGGTTTAGTGTTCAGGTTCAGGTTTAGTGTTCAGGTTCAGGTTCAGATTCAAGTTCACCTTCAGGTTCAGGTTTGGTGAGGGTTCAGTTTCAGGTTCGGATTAAGTGTGAAGGTTGTGGTTCAATTTATTTGTTCAGGTTCATGACGAAGGTTCAGAGCCAGTTTCTGTGTGAGCTTTCAGGTTCAGGTTCAGGGTGAGGGTTCAGGTCCAAGTTCAAGGTGAGTGTTCAGGGTCAGGGTTTAGGTTCTGTGTTCAGGTTCAGAAATTTGTTGAGGCTTCATGTTCAGAATGAGTGATCAGGTAGAAGATGAAGTAGAAGTTCAGCTTTCAGGTTCAGGATAAGGGTTAAGGTTCAGGGTGAAATTTCAGATTCATTTACATCTCCAGGTTCAGGTGCAGAGTGCAGATTGAGGTTCATGGTTTAGGCTCTAGTTCAGACTGAGGGTGGGGGATCAGTTACATGGTAAGTGTTCATATTCAGTTGCATTGTGATGTTTCAGTTTTAGGGTTCATTTTTGCTGTATAGTGAGAGTGCAGGTATAGATTTGGGGTGAGAGATCAGGTTCAGGATTATTTTCAGATTTTAGGTTCAGAGTGCCTTTTCCATCCAGGTTCAGGGTGAGCGTTCAGGTTCAGGTTCAAGGTAGTGTTCAGGTGAAGGGTTCAGTTTCAGGTTCAAGGTGATTGTGAGGGTTCTTGGTTCATGTTATGATTGAGTGTTTATTTAAGTTGAGGTTCAGGTTTAGGTTCAAGATGAAGGTTCAGGTACAGGTTCAAGTTCAGAGTGATGGTTCAGGTTCTGGTTAAGGTTCAGAGTGAGGGTGAGGGTTCAGTATTCAGTTTCAGTTTTAGGTTGAGTGTTCAGTTTCAGGTGCAGATGGAACATAAGGGTGCTTTTGCAGGTTCAGGGTGAGTGTTGAGAATCAGGTTCAAGGTTCAGATTCAGGTTCATGTTCAGTGTGAGTATCCAAATTGAAGGTTCTGGTTTAGTTTGAAGGGTGCAGGTTCAGTTTCAGCATCAGGGCAAGGGTTCAGATTCCGATTCATGGCGATGGTTCAGGTTTACTTTCAGGTTCATGTTCAGGGTGAGGATGAGGCTTCAGGTTCAGGGTGAGGGTTAGGATTAGGGTTCTGATTCAAGTTCAGGGTTCAGGTCCAGGTTCATGTTCAGGTTCAGTGTGAGTATAAAGGTTCAGGTACAGGGTGAGGGTCAAGTTCTAGGTTCATGTCCAGGTTCAGGTAAGGATTCAGGTTCAGGTTGAGGTTGAGGTTTCAGGGTCAGGTTCATGTTCAAGGTAAGGGATAAGGTTCCTTGTTCAGTTTAAACTTCAGGTAGAGGGTTTAGGTTAAGGAACAGAGTGAGGAATCATGTCCAGATTCAGGGTGATGGATATGTTTAGTGTTCAAGTTCAGGTTCACATTCAGGTTCAGACTGAGCATACAGGTTCGTGTTCAGGATAAGGATCAAGTTCAAGGTTCAAGTTCAGGTTCAGGGTGAGGTTTCAGGTTCAAGTTCAGGTTGAGGATTCAAGATAAGGTTGATGTTAAAGTTCAGGGCTTAGGTTCCTGGTTCAGTTTTATCTAAGAGAAAACCAAGTCTAAAAGATAATAAAAGAAAGCCACAGAGATGATTTGGAAGATGAGGAGAAAAAATGGGAGAGAAGGGTTAATGAAAGGCAGAAATCTTCCCACAATTACTATTTGGCCCTGAAACCCTGAATGTAGGCCATAGATACTGGGCACTGTGTATGCTTTCCAAAAGTTAGGTGTGGGTGATGCTGGGGATATTCAGGAAAAAGACAGGGCAGTCGTAATGTGCACAAGCTGTAGGCAGTGGGATGACAAACTTTATCAAAAGGGAGAAGCATAACAACCAAGCTCATGGATGTGGAAAATTGGGCCCCTACCTGCCTGTCCAATATATTCTTAAGGCCACTTGCCACAAGCAACTGAGCTCCAGAAACTATCCACTTAACTATGGCCATCCATAATCACCTCAGCTGCCAAGCTGGCCTTTGGTGTGCTAAATAGTTGCACACTGTAAACAACTAAACTTCTAGTCATCTTTGGGATGTAGCCTTCATTTTTTAGAGTAATTGTCCAAGAGTACTGAGTAATATATTTGTTCTTGTTGCATGGATTATCTGTGAACATGGCTGTTTCTAGACATGACTGTCATTTATGTTTCCAATATGTTTGCATGTGTGTATTTACTTCACTTTGTGCCTTTGTACACTGGAACAAGTATTCACTCACTTACTTTCTCCTCATATTTACACCTACACAATTTGGTCAAGCTATTCCAAAGTTAAGAAAATGAAGTGGAGCTTACTTTCATTTTAGTAAATAGAAATGGATTAAGGAAGAGGCCAATAATGGTATTGTCTTCATCCTAGAAATAAGAAAATTGGAACATAGGAAATATGATTAAATACTCATCAATGCAGTTGAATGGCATAATAATGCTTTCATTTTCATGTGTATATTGCTATAGGCTTGCAGTTGTTTGATAGACTTGAAAATAAGTATAACTCAGAAAAAAGCCTTGCATGTTTTGGGAGAAAATCAATGAGGCTATAAGGTTAGTACATTAGTGGGTGTGCTTTATAATAAATGAGAGATGTACTGGAATGTGACAGAATGTTGGATTATAAATGTTTCCTGGCAACCCTTCTGGAATTCTATATTCTGTTATCATGGGCCAAGAACAAGAGAGCAACTTAGATTGGACATTTTAGTCTCCAAAGATAAGTGTCTCATAAAATATTTAATGACAGCATTTGTGGAAATTGATTCTCCTAACAAAATCATAGATAGGTCTTTGGAAGGTAGGAACAGCTATTAATATTACCCAATTCCAGATTACCTAATATCAGGGAATATGCTCTGTGAAAAATCAGTTGAAAGACTTTTGTTGATGAATATCATCTTTCCTAAGGAGACAAACTATGATTTCAGAAGATAAAGACTCTTCCATGAAGCAGGAGTCCTGTAGCATTGTCCATCTTGCATCAGCCGTCACCGTTTTGTGGGTCCTGCATGTCCAGTTTTTACAACATGAAATCAAACAATCCAGAAGAGCAGTACCTTGACCAAATGGCTAGTCTTGGCATATTAGAAGCAAATTCCATAATGTGTTTCTTCAATGTACATCTTTCTTTCTGATGCAGGTGGTGTTACCAGGAGCAGTTGTGCCTCATTGTCAAGAAATACCCTAAACCATTTTAAATGTCATATTCTGTAGGTCTTTGAAAGGTTTGAAGAATGCCTATTCATCTCAAATACATCTCTGTATATCTAGAAATTCTAAGTAACTTAACTCTAAGTTTTGACTATTATAGGTAATTATCTACAGTCTGTACTTAATTGTACATTACATTTTTCAATGAGGTATATAAACACAATACATAAACAAAAGGAGAAAAATACATATCACAAAATTGACCTTAAATTGTATCAATTAATGAAAATCCATTTCAAAGCAAAGTATTCCTATCTATACCATAATTCCCTTTTTACCTTTAAAAAATTGTTTGTGGTCATTAGCCATTTATAACCAAGCCCATTTAAATGAAAACAAATATTTATAAACAATATTTGGGAATTTGATTGTCGTTCTTTCCAAACTACTTCCTGCTGGTAGAGAGCGCTGTCATGGGTGTCCAAAAAAGATGCAGAATTCTTGGCAGTAGTTCGCAAGGCTTTGTCTCAACTGCTTTGAATGTTGGATCACCTGGGGCATTGTTTCAGGGGGTCTGGTTTGATCAAACCACATTAGTCTGGAAGGACTCCACAGCTTTTCATTTTCTGTGGAAACAAAAATAAAAATCCTTTTCCCCAGTAACTTGTCCTTAGGGCTGGGATTAACAGAGTGAACCACCACACCCAGCCATTCTACTTCCTTTTTTTCATCTTTAAACCATTGTATCCTGTTTCTTTTTCTCTCCCATGCCAGCGTATTTTTTAAAACACAGTGTAAACCTTCATGGCAGCTCTCGTACACACCAATGAATTGTTAGCAGCGCTCTTTAAACGCAAGGCAGTTTTTTGCTGCTTATGCTAATTTTGGAAACCTCCCTTAAAGGAGCCACGCAAATCTCTGTCTACAGCAAAACAAATCCAACCAAGAAAATGCTGCTACCAAGAACTTTTGCTAATCTCTGTTCCTTTGTTTCTAAAATCTCTTTTTAAGCTTTTATCAAGTTTTAAGTGAAAGTTCTTATATCCACGTTCACGCCACCTGTAGCTTGTATGTTTTCCTGCCAGCCTGCCTGCTACCGGTCTGGGCCCACAGCTGCGCCAGCCCCAAATAACACACTGAGACTCTGTATTTGATACAATCCTGTTGGCCAGTTACTATTATTTTTTATGGGCTAGCTCTGTCTTAATTATTAACCCATTTCTACTTATCTAAGTATTTCCACATGGTCATCTTATCAGAGAGACGTGGGCGGCATCTTCTTTTTCCATGCTCTACATCCTGACTTCTCCTAACTACTTCCTCTTTCCTCCTCCCAGTCTTCTAGCCCCGCCTATCTAGTTTCCTATTGGCCAATGGGGCTTTATTGGTTAAATAGTATGAGAAACATATTTACAGAATAACATCTCCCATCACTGTAATACTCAGGAACCTAGTTTAAAAACCTGATTATAACTTTCTTGAGCAAGGATAAATACCTAAACAACATATATATATATATATATATATATATATATATATATATAATATATATATATATATGTATATATATATATATGTGTGTGTGTGTGTGTGTGTGTGTGTGTGTAAATTTCTAAACTAGAAGTATAGTAGAGAAATGTCGAGACAAGAGGAAGAACTCTAAAGGGCAGCAAGGTACATATCCCAAATTGTATCAATATACAAAATGTCTTGAACACAAGCCAAAGTATACATACATAGAATATAACAGGAATAATGTGCATAAAACATCATAAATAAAAAGATTTCACACAATATGACAAAATATAATATATAATTCTTCCAGGAAGTTAATAAACTTAATTTTACATAGGTTACACAAGAATATATAGCAATGTAAGGTGTAATATTAATATCTCACTCTTACTAAATAATTCACACTACTACTCAATGATATTCTATGATGATGTTTACTGGAATACTGTGTTTTCTCATGATACCTGGTGAACATTTGCATTCACATGGGAAATGCTTTTTGTTTCTCAAGAAAATCCCTTTGTGGTAACATTAATCCAGTGATTTCCAATGTTGCTAACAACTTATATCTAATCATTTTTTAACTGGTCTGAATTCTTTCCAGGACCAAACTATGCCATTTATTTTACTGATCAGCTATATTCAACATGGTTATCAGCCAATGATCTCATGCACACTAATGGAAGAATACACTTTATGACTCATGAAGGACACCAACGTCAGAAACTTTAAATATTTAATAAATTAATAAGGAGATGACCAGACGACCTTGCCTAATGAACTCTGCTCAGGTAATGTCATCATGTGACACTGAGTTTCTGCAGTCCTCACAAGGCAGCTTCAGAAGCTTGTATCCTTGCACTGGCATCTGTTTCACCTGCTCAGCTGAGAGAGAACTACTTGTACACTGTGATGTCATCCTATATGCAATGCCTCTGTGATAGTGAGGGGCCTATTATGCTGCCAATTGTTCTTCTCATAGCAGACCATGGCATAGTTGGGAGTGTGGAGGAACAGCAGCTCGCACCCACTATGACAGCCACACTAAGCTTGCTAGAATTGTTGCACTTCTCAGTGGACATCATGTCAATTTCTGGAATCTATCTCACAGTAACCTTGGAGATCTAGTAACTGCTTCATATTCTCAGGCATCTGCTATAAAAACGGCAATAGCCAAACCCTAACCTCCCAGCACTACTTCTAATCAATGATCATTACATTTCAATATTAAATATGTCAATAATTGGATGGTCCTGCCTAGTTAACCCCTACAAGTTGGCTCCAAACTCAAGTGATCATCGATGAACTAATGGAGTATTTAACAAGAAAATAATTAGATTATCAATTAGATGATGTCACATAACTGACACCAGGGAGGAATGGCCTCACTCTATTCAGGAAGGAGGACATCTTTGATAAAAAATAATAAATTAAATAATTGAATAATTTCATTAAGTAACACACTTAACTCATATAAGTTGAAAACACACTTGAATAATTCTAGAATAGATAATGGTTTCTGTAAATAATAAAATAAATAAATACATAAATATATATTTAGATGATCTTGCTTATTATCTCTAATAAGGGATTGCTAAACTTCACATCTAAAGATGACTTAATAGTTATCACCTATTTAAATAACTAAATAATCAAATAATGAGACGATGTAACATAACACACTCCCCCAAGGTGGCAACAAATCTGACTCATGATGGAAAATTTAAATATACGTTTAAACAATTTAAAGAAATAATTAAATAATTACATGGTCTTGCATAATTGATGCCCACATAGTGGCACAAAACTCCAGTGACCATTGATTATCTAATGACCTGTTTTAACAATTATGTAATCAGTGGATGATATAGTAAAGCAGGATGTGTGTCTTTCTAGACTTTCAAAAAAATGTGCAAAGTCCAGTGATCACTGATTACTTAATCATAGATCTGAATAATAAAATGAATAAATGGTTAAAATGATATTGTGTATCAAGAGTTTCATAAGATATTTAATAATTAATGTTGAACAATGTCCTCATTAGAGATTAATTCCTGTCCAATTATTTCACAGTCTTGTCTACCAGATGGATAAAAACCTTGCTGAAAGAAGCCAATGAAGGAAAACTCACTTTTTCTTGAACAACTGTGAGCTTTTTTATTTTCTTATTCCATAGTTATGCTTCTTATGAAAAAGGTATGTAGTGGGATATTCACTGTGTCTGCTTCTGGGGCACTGACCACACCCATTGAGGGGTGGAGCCAGGGGCGGAAGTGACCGATGGAGTTTAGTCTCGGGAGAAGGTGGAGAAAGGTCTCTTTCTGGCGGGACACGGAGAGAGGAGCATCCAGTTTTAACTGCTGTGTTCATCTGTCTGTGTTGTGAGTTCTTTCTCCCTTAATAAACATCTATTCGATCTATTTGTTTATCCTGACCCTTATTGAACCGCAATAAAGGTATTCATCAGCAAAAGTGTTTGAACTGTTTTTCCACAGACTATATTCCGTGATATTAGATAATCTTGAACTTTGTATTATAAATAGCTCCAGATCAACTTCCACAGATTTGACCATATATGCTATCATGAAAGGTTGTATGAAAAAATTAGCTTGAAAGACTAAAATATCCAATGGTCAGACAGCTGCTCTCTGCTTCTTGGGTACATTGTATGAGAATACAATTGCCAGGCAACAGTTATGATTTAATTTTCTGTCACATTCTGGTGTTCATGTTCAGGTTCATGGTGAGGGTTCAGTTTGAGATTCAGGTTTTGTGAGGATTCATGTTCAAGTTCAGGTTTAGGCTGAGGTTCAGGGTGGGTGTTCAGTTTCAGGGTAAGGTTTCACGTTAGTTTCAGGGTGAGAGTTCAGTGTTAGGGATCAGGTTGAGTGTGAAGTTCTTGTTGAGGTTCATGGTGAGGGTTCAGGTACAGGTTCAGGGTCAGGATTATGGTTGAGGTTCAGGGTAGGGTTAAATTTCAGGTTCATGTTGAGAATTCAGGTTCTGGGTTCAAGTTCGGTTTCAGTGTGAGGGTTCATGTTCAAGTTCAGGTTCAGGTTCAGACTGAGGTTTCTGGTTCTGGTTCAGGGTGAGTGTTGAGGTTTAGAGTTCAGGTTCATGTTCAGGGTGAGTGTTCACATTAAGTTTCAGGTAGAGGATCGTATTTAGGTTCAGGGTCAGGATTCAGTTTCAGGTTCAGGTTTTGTGAGGGTTAAGGTTCAGGTTCTAGTTTTGTGTTCAGGTTCAGGTTGAGGTTCAGGTTCATGTTCAGGATGAGTATTCAGTTTCCTGGTAAAAGTTCAGGTTCAGTTTCAGGGTGAAGGTTCATGTTTGAGTTTAAGGATCAAGTTCAGTGTGAGGTTTCTGGTTCTGGGTTCAGGTTCAGAATCATGGTGAGATTTCATGTTTATGGTGAGAGTTCAGGTTCAGCTTCTTGGTTTGTGTTCAAGTTCATGGTTAAAGTTTAGGGTTCAAGTTCTGGTTCATAGTGAGAGTTTAGTAATGGTTCAGGCTCAGTGTGAGGGTTAAGGTTTAAGTTCAGGTTCAGGGTGAGGGATCAGGTTCAGTTTTTTTGTTCAGGGTCAGATTCTGGGTCAGGGTTCATGTTCAAGATAAGGGTTCATGTTCACATCCATGGTAAGGGTTCAGGTTTAGTTTTCAGGTTCAGCTTCAGGGTTCAGATTCAGAAAGAGTGAGAGGGTACATATTCCCATCCTGTTTTCAAGTACAGAGTCAGTGTGAGGGTTCAGGTTCAATTTCTTAGGTGTTCAGGTTCAGGGTTCAGGTTCAGTTTTAGGTTGAGGTTCAGGTTCAGGGTGAGGGTTCATGTTCATGTTTAGGTGTGGGTTCAGGATCAGATTGGGGGTTTAGGTTCAGGTTCAGTGTGAGGGTTAAGTTTCAGGTTCAAGTCAGAGTGAGCGTTCAGGTTCATGGTTAGGATTCTTGTTCAGGGTGGTTGTTGAGGTCCAGGGTGATGGATCAGGGTAATGGTTCATGTTCAGTTTCAAGTTGGGGTTTCAGGTTCTAGGTTCAGGTTTAGAATTAGAATGAGTGTTTATGTTCATTATGATGATTCAGGTTCAGCTTCAGTATGAGCGATCAGTTCAGCTTCAGTGTGAGGGTTCTTGTTCAGGGTTCTTTTTCAGGTTCATGTTGAGGGTTCAGGTCCAACTTACGAGTAAGGGATAAGGTTCGTGTTCAGTGTGAGGCTTCAGGTTCAGGTTCAGGGTGAGAGTTCATGTTCGTGATGAGGATTCAGGTTCAGGTTCAGGGGGATGGTTCACTCTCAGGTACAGGGTGAGTGTTGAGGTACATGTTTGAGGTTCAGGTTCAGGTCCAGGGCTATGTACAGGTCCAGTTTCAGGGTGAGGTTTGATATTCAGGTATTAGGTTCAGGTTCAGGATCAGGTTGAGGATTCAAGTTTAGGGTTCACTTTCAGGTTCAGAGTTCAGGTACAGTTTCAGGGTGAGGGTTCAGTTTGAGGTTGAGTTTTAAGGTTGATATTCTGGTTTCAGGTTCAAATTGAGAGTTCAGGGTTCAGATTCACGTTAAGGTTCAGGTTCAGGTTCAGTTTCAGGTTCAGGTTCACGGTTCAGGTTCAGGTTCAGGTTCAGGTTCAGGTTTAGATTCAGGTTCAGTTTCCTGGTGAGGGTTCAGCTTGAAGTTAAGTGTTAGAGTTGATATTGTGGTTTCACTTTCAGATTGAATGTTCAGGATGAGGGTGAGTGTTGAGGCTCAGAGTGAGAAGTCAGGTTTAGGTTCAGTGTGATGGAACATGTTCAGGATTAATTTCAGGTTGAGGTTTGCTTCACAGGCTTAGTGTGAGGGTTCTGGTTCAGTGTCTTTTGAAGGTTCATGGTGAGCTTTCAGTCCAGGTCAGATGTGAGTGGTCATGTGCAGGTTCAGGGTGAAGTTTCAGGGTTTAGAATCAATTTCATTGTGAGGGTTCAGGTAAAAGTTAAGTGGGACTGTTCAGGTTCAATTTCATGTTCAGGTTCAAGTTCAGGGTAAGGTTTTAAGTTCAGGTTCAGCTTCATGGTGAAGGTTAAAGTTCAGTTTCAGAGTGAGGGTTGATGATCAATTGTCAGGCTCACGTCCAGGGTGAGTTTTAAATGTCAGAGTTCAGTTTCAGGTTCAGGGTAAGGTTTTAGGACCAGGTTTAGAGTGAGTGTTGAGTTTCAGGTTCATCTTCTGTTTTATGGTGAGGGTTCAGGTTCATGGAGAGGGTTCCAGTTCAGGTTCAGAGTGAGTATTCAGGTTCAGATTCAGTATGATGGTTAAGGTTCATGTTTCCTGTTCAGGTTCAAGATGAATGTTCAGGTTCAGGTTGAGGATTCTGGTACAGCGTTCCTGTTCAGGTACAGCATGAGCATTCAGTTCCAGGTTTAAGTTCAGGTTCAGGGTGATAGTTTAGTTTCTGGTATCTGGTTCAAAATAAGGATGAGGATTCATGTTAATGTGTTGGATTCATGTTTAGTCTCAGTTTTCAGTATCAGGTTTAGGTTCAGGGTGTGTATTCAGGTTCAGGTTTCAGGTTCAGCTTCTGGCTCCGTGTGAGGATAAAGATCATGTTCAGGATGAGGGTTCAGGCTCAGATTCAGGGTAATGGTTCACTTTCAGTTTCAGGACTAGTGTTCAGGGTTTGAGTTTATGTTCAAGTTAAGGGTGAAGGTTAAGTTTCAGGTTCAGGATGAGGTTTAAGATTTATGGTTCAGTTTTAGCTTCAGGGTGATGGTTCTGGTTCAGGTTTAGTGTGAGGACTCAAGTTCAGGTTCATGGTTCAGGTTCAGGTTCTGTGTGAGGATTCATTTTCACGTTCAGTGTGAGGATTCAAGTGCAGTTTTAGGGTGAGAGTTCTTTTTGGGATTCATGTTCAGGTTCAGGGTGTGAGTTCATGGTTAGGCTTCAGTTTCAGGTTCAGGTTCAGGTTTAAGACCTATGTTCAGTTTTAGGTTCAGAGTGTGGGTTAATTTCAGTGGTCAGGTTCAGGTTCAGGTTCAGGGTGAGGGTTTAACTTCCAATTCAGGGTGAGTGTTCAGGTTCAGGTTCAAGTTCAGGTTTAGGGTGTTGTTCAGGTAAACATATAGGTTCAGCGTAAGGTTTCAGGTTAGGTTAGGTTTCAGGTTAAAGTTTCAGTTTCAGGTTCAGGGTGAGGGTTAGCATTTAGTTTCACTGTGATTGTTCATGTTCAGTTTCAGGGTCGAAGGTGAGGGATCAGAATTCAGTTTTAGGTTGAGGATGAGTGTTAAGTTTCAGGTGCAGGTGCAGCGCGAGGGTATAGGTGAAATTCCTGTGTGTGTATTCAGGTTCAGGATTCAGGTTCAGGTACAGGTTGCGATTTCAGGTTAATGTTCAGGTTCAGGGTGACTGTTCTTGTTCATTTTCAGGTTCTGGGTGAGGGTTCAATTTTAGGAACAGGGTGAGGGTTCATGTTCCGGATTGAATACAGTTTTATATTCAGAGTGAGCATTCATGTTCAGGGTTCAGGTTCAAGTTAATGGTTTAGGTACAGGTTTAGGGTTCATAGTTATTGTTTAGGTGCAGGTTCATGGTAAGTGTTCATGTTCAGTTTCAGGGTGAGGGTTCAGGTATAGGTTCATGTTCAGGGTTTGGTTTGTCCTTCAGGGTTCAGGTTCAGGTTATGTGTAGGGATCAGGTTTATGTTCAAGTTTCAGGTTCAGTGCAAGGGATCAGGTTCAGGGTGAGGGTTCTCTTTTAGGTTCATGTTCAGGTTCAGGGTTTGGGTTGAAATTCAGAATTCAGGTTCAGGTTAAGGGTGAGTGTTCAGGTACAAATTGAGGGTTCAGGTTCAGGGATCAGCTTCAGGGTACAGGGTGAGGGTTCTGATTCAAAATCTTGTTGCAGGTCTGGTTATTGTTAGTTTTTGGGAGAGGGTTCAGGTTCAGGTTCAGTTTTAGTGTGCAGATTCAGGTTCAGAGAGGATGTTCATTTTCAATTTCAGTGTGAGAGTTCAGGTTCAGAATCTGAGTCAGGGAGATGTTTCAGGTCCAGTTTCAAGGTGAGGGTTCAGGCTGAGGTTCAGGGTAATGGTTCATGTTCAGGGTTCTGTTACAGATTTAGGAGAAGTGCTCAGGTTGATTGTCATGGTGACTGTTCAAGTTCAGGTTGAGGATAAGGGTGAAGTTTCAAGTAAAGTTTCAGGATGAGGGTGATGGTTTCAGTTTATGTTCAGATTAAGATTCAGGGTGAGAAGTTAGGTCCAATGTTCAGATTCAGATTCAGATTCAGGATGAAGGTTCTGGTTCAGGGTGATGGTTCAGGTTATGATTCAGGTTCAGGGTGATGATTAAGGCCCAGTTTCAGCTTCACATTGATGGTGCAGGATCAGTTCAGAGTGAGGGTTCAGGTTCAGGTACAGGGTGGGGGTTCAGGTTTCGGTTCAGGATTCAGGTTCAGAGTGACTATTTAATTCAGGTTCAGGATGAGTGTTCAGGTTCAGACTCATTGTGACTCTCAAGTTCAGTGTTCAGGTTCAAATTCAAAGTGAGGCCTCAGGTTCAGGTTCAGGGTGAAGATTCATGATCAGGTTTAGGTGGAGAGTGAGGATTGTTTTTCAAGTTCATTGTGAGGATTCAAGTTCAGGTTCAGAGTGAGAGTACAGGTTCAGGGTCAGGGTTAGTGTTCAGGTTCAGGTTCAGTGTTAGGGTTAAGGTTTGTGGTTAGTGTTCAGGTTCAGGGTGAGGGTTCAGATTCAGGGTTAAGGTTTAGAATGAGGGTGAAGTGTTAGGTTGATGGTGAAGTTTCAGGTTCAGGATTAATGATCAGGTTGAGGTATAATTTCAGGGTGATGGTTCAGGTTCTTGTTCAGGTTAAGCTTTAGAGTGAGGGTGAAGGTGCGGTATTCTGTTTCAAATTCAGGGTGAGTGTTCAGTTTCAGATTCAAGTGCAGGTGCAATGTGAGAGTGCAGGTACAGGTTCAGGATGAGGGTTCAAGTCCATTTTTAGGGTGAGGGTGAGGGTTCAGGCACACAGCGAGAGTTCAAATTCAGGATCAGTTTCAGGGTGAGGATTCAGGTACAGGTTAATGGTGAGTTCAGGTTTAGGTCTCTGTTAATGTCAACATGCTTGGTGAGGGTTCAGGTCCAGTTTTCATGTTCATGTTCATGTTCAGTGTTAGGGTGAGGGTTCAGGGTTCAGGTTCAGGTTCAGGTTGATGGTACAGATTCTATGTTGAGTAAAGGTTCAAGTTCAGGGTTCAGGTTCAGGGTAAGGGTTAAGGTTCAGGTTCAAGTTCAGGAAGACAGTTTAGGTTTGGAATTCAGGTTCAGATTCAGGCTGAGGTTCTGATTCATGTTGAAGGATCAGGTTCCATTTCAGGATGAGTGTTCCGGATTATATTCCTGTTCAGAATGAGGGTGAGGCTTCAGGTACAGGTTCAGGCTGTTGGTTCAGGTTCAGTTTCATGTTCATGTTGAAGTTCAGCATGAGGGTTCATGTCAAGTGTGATGGTTCAGGTTGATGCTGAGTGTTCAGGTTCAGGTCCAGGGTGGGGAATCAGGTTCAGGGTTTAGGTTCAGATTCAAGTTCAGGGTAAAAGTTCAAGTTCATGTTTAGCATGAGTGTTCAGTTTCAGGGTTCAGGTTTGGGTTCAGGGTGAGGGTTCATGTTCTAGGTTCATGCTCAAAATCAGGTGAGTGTTCATGTTCATTGTGAGGATTCAGGTTCAGATTCAGAGTGAGGGTTCATGTTTAGGTTCCTCTTCACATTGAGAGTTCAGGTGCAGGTGAAGAGTGAGGGTGCAGGTGCAAGTTCGGGTTCAGTATCATCAGATTCAAGTTCAAGGTTCAGGTTCAGCTTCAGTGTGAGTGTTCAGTTTGGGGTACATGTTCAGGTTCAGGGTGAGGTTTTAGGTCAGGGTGAGTGTTCAGATTAAGCGGGAGTGTTTAGTTTCAGGTTTAGGGTTCAGGTTCAGGTTCAGATTGAGAGTTGAGGTTAAGCTTCAGGTTCAAGGTGAATGTTCAGATTCAGGTTCAGGTTCATAGTGAGGGTTCTGTTTCAGGTTCAGGATGAGGGTCCAGGTTCAGGTTCATAGTGAGGGTTCTGATTCAGGTTCAGGATGAGGGTCCAGGTTCAGGTTCAGGGTGTGGCTTCTGCTTCAGGGTTCAGGTTCTGGGTAGGGATCAGTTTCCAGTCCAGATTCATGCTCAGGGTGAGGGTTCAGGATGAGGTTTCTGTTTTGGTTCATGTTCAGCTTTAGGGTTCAGTTTTAAATTCAGTGTTCTCGTTCAGTTTCAGGGTGTGTACAGGTTCAGGTTCATGTTCATGGTTTATGTTCAGGTTCAGGTTCAGGTTCAGGGTGAGGGTTCGCATTCAGATTCAGAGAGAGTGATCATGTTCAGTTTCAGTGTGAAGTTTCATGTTCAGGTTCTGTTTCAGGGTGAGTGTCCATGTTCAGGTACAGGAAATGGATTCTTTCAGGGTTCTTGTTTAGGTTCAGGGTGAGGGTTCAGTTCCAGAGTCAGAGTGAGGGTCAGGTTCAGGGTTCAGTTACAGGATCAGAGTAAGTGCTCAGGTTCAGGATGAGGGTAAGGGCTCAGGTTCAGGATCAGGGTGAGGGTTCAAGTAAAATTTCTGGGTGAGTGTTTAGGTTTGGGTTTATGTTCAGGTTTAGGGTTAGGGTGATGTTTCAGCTAATAGTTCAGGATCAGATTGAGGATTCAGGCTCAGGTTTAGGGTGAATGTTAAGTATCATTTTCTGCTTCCTGCTCATGATTTAGTTTCAGGTCAAAGTGAGGGTTCAGGTAAAGGGTGATGATTGAGTTTCTCATTCAAGTTGATGTTCAGTTTCAGGGTGAGGATTTAGATTCAGGTTTCAGATTCTGGTTCAGTGTAAGGGTTCAGGTTCAGACACATAAAGAGGGTGCAGGTGCAGACTTAGGTTTAAAAATCAGGCTCAGGTTCAGTGTGAGTTTTCAGATTCAGGTTCAGGGTGACAGTTCAGGTTGAGATTCAGGGTAAGTATTCAGTGCCAAGTTCATGTTCAGGGTGAGGGTTCAGGGTGAAGGTTTAGGGTGATTGTTCAGGGTGATGGTACAGGGTGAATATTCAGGGTGAGGTTTCAGGGTGAGGGTTAGGGTTCTGATTCAAGTTCAGGGTTCAGGTTTAGGGTGAGTGTACAGGTTCAGGTTCAGAGTGAGGATTCTGATTCAGGTTGAGGAATTAGGGTCATGTTAATGTTCAAGGTAAAGTTTATTCAGTTTCAACTTCAGGTTCAGGTACAGAGGGAGAAATTATGTTCAGTTTCAGGGTGATGGATATGTTTATGGTTCATGTTCAGGTTCAGCATGAGGGTTAAAGTTAAGGTTCATTTTCAGGTTCAGGGTGAGTATGTATGTTCTTGTTCAGGGTGAAGGTCAAGTTAAAGGTTCAAGTTCAGGTTCATGGAGAGGATTCGGGTTCAGATTTAGATTGAGGATCTGGGATCAAGTTCATGATAAAATTGAGGGCTCAGGTTCCTGGTTCAGTTTGGTCTAAGAGAAAACAATGTCTAAAAGATAGTATAGGAAAGCCAAACAGATGATTTGGAAGATGATGTGGAAAAATGGCAGTAAAGGGGTTATGGATAGCAGAAATCAGGGCAGTGAGTGCTTCCCAAAAGTTAGCTGTAGGTGCTGCTGGGGAAATTCAGGGAAAAGGTGGGTGACAGGTCGTACCATGAAAAAGCTGTAGGCAGTAGGAAGGCCAGATGTAGCCCAAGATGCAGCATCCTAGTAACCTTCTCACCATATCCTGCCTGATATGACCACCCTAGACCCAGGAGACTGAGGTTCCTATGCACAGCAAGGCAAGCCCATGTGCACATGACTGGGACACCTGGACACTGCTTTCCCCAAGTATTCACCTGTGCCAAGGAGAATACAGGAAGATTACATACTGAGGATCTAGCCCTGAGGGCTCCTCCCTAGGCAGCCTTCACCCATGACAGAGAAATAAGAAGACATTCTGTAATATTCTAAAAAACTTTCTATTTGTTAGCTGTGGTTCACGCAGAATGGCAGTTTTCGCAGGACATTGTTGTACAATCCCTCAGCCCTTTCCAAAACAACAGCAACAAAAAAAAAACAAGTAACAGTAAGACAAACAAAATTCTTTTGCATCATACTCCAAAATAGTAAACAAACAACCAAGCCTGTCCAGAAATGGAACACTTGAAACTGCTGCAATGGCTGAATACCAAGGGGTGTGGAAGGACAGGGTGCGATGGAGAGATGGGGTCAAACAACTAACAGGATCATCTACTTCACTGCCCTAAAATAATTAGATTTTGGACTGTGCCATCCCTCAGAAGACTCCAACGGAGAACACCGGTAGGCTTACTGGCAAGTCTGCCCACCGCCTTTAGTGAAGCCTACAGAAAACTCATGACAGATTTAAAGCTCATGGATATGGATAATTGTACCCAAATTATACCCCTAACTGCCCATCCAATTTACTCTGAATGCCACTAGCCACAAGCAACTGAGTTCCAGAAGCAATCTGTTAAACCAGGGCCATCCATAATCACCTCAGTTGCCAGGCTGGCCTTTGGTGTGCTAGATCAAGGCACACTAGGAAAGCCCAAACTTCTAATCAAGCCTGACAACCAAGAAATGGATTCCCATGTTGGCACAGGGCTGGTAGTGAAGCAGGGTTGTGGTATCTAAGAGGACAGGGAAAATATGAAGGTGTACAGGTGACATAAGAGTGATGACATTCCACCTCAATGAGGCCCTAAGCATCTTGACTCCTCCTTCTACTTCCTCTTTGCTCCTCCTAGTCTCCTAGCCCCACCTATCTAGTTTTCTATTGGCCACAGAGCTTTATTAATCAGTATGAGAAACATATATACAGAATAACATCTCCCATCACCTAAGCTTACCACTGTCTTCACACCTGGCAGAAGGCTTCTCTGTCATGGACACAAGCCAAATTTCAGGCAGAAGTATGCACTAATGAGGGATCCAGTTTCATGATGTACAGATGAGAAAGAAAAATGGCCACTAGACAATGACCTTGTCCTATGAAGCAGCGTGCCCAGTTCCCTCGATGTGCACACAATGACACATTTAAAGAATGAACATTCCATCCTACCTGCCCTCTTGACTACCAACGGCTGGCTCAGGGTACCCTACATAACCATCTCCTAGGCATCCCCTGATAACCATTGTTAGATACTCAGGTCTGTTTCAATCTATATCCTGTTCACAGCATTCCTCTCTACACCTCTCACCAGATACTAGTTAGGAAACTTCCCTTCCTACAAAGTCCTCAAGACCCTCTCATATATGGGAATTTCTGTACCTCATGTAGATTTTAACCTATCTGTGTCCTGGTATAGGGAAAAATATATAAGAAGTCGGGGAAAGTCAAACTAGACACCTAGGGAAAATACACAATTCTCAGTTCTCACAACAGAATGCTTAAAGCATATATTCTCCCCTGTCCTTCACAGAGACTTCTCACAAATATCCAAGTGTACCCGCAGGATGCCCCCAAGGTGCCTTCATGCTTTCCCTCCAGGGTACAAGACCCATGTAAAAGAAACAAGTTTCCATAGAGATAATTAAAGAGCACACCAACTTGCATGTAAAAACAACATCCCACATCAAAACACTTTAAAATACACACACTGGTTTCTCTTCATTTTTATCTATGAAGGTGGACACCTTCATAGCTACCTCCTCCACTATGTTTGCCTCCCTCTCTGGCTCCATATACACTCCCATCCATGGCATCCAGGGCAGCTAGTACTGCCTGGACCCAGTTGATATACCATATTCAGTTGAGAAATTCTTCTCAATAAAGAACAGAAAGATAGTCTCCCATGAACACTGACAGAATACAGAGGTATGCCTTAACACATTTGATAATGAACACCTTCTCTGGACTCCTGGAGACAACCTTGTCTAATATCTTCCAAATCTCACTCTCTACAAAGCTTCCTGAGTACATCTGCTGTAAGATTCCAAAGGGCTCTCTGTGGGTCTATTTGGTGGAGATGTGTGGAGAGCTATGAGCTCGAAGACATGCCAGGCATGACACAGACACAAATATGCTTTCTCTATCTCTCTCTCTCTATCTCTCTCTTTCTTTCTCTCTCTCTCTCTTTCCCTCTGTGTGTCTGTCTGTCTGTCTGTCTGTCTCTCTGTGTCTCTGTCTCTGTCTCTCTATCTTGGGAGGGGATATTTACCAAATGGGAAGAGGCCAGTGTCAAAACTAGGGGAAAAATGTTGATCTGAACAACCCAAGTGTGGAGTGTGGAAGTCACAGGGGTCACCTTGCAGCTCTTCCTCCACATCCTGCCCTTCACTGCCCTCTACTATGAGAAGGATCTGCAACAGCACCAGAGGCACAGGCAGCATCATAATGGTTGCCAATGCAGCATTCCTGGAGTTGACATCACAGTGTGTGGAGCTGCTCTCTCTAGGTTTTGCATATGAAGGCACCACAATCTCTGCTGCCACACCCACTGCTCCTGTGGTCCAGGCAACCATAGCAGCCTCATTATGACTGCAGTGACTTTGGGAGTGTCATGACATTAGGGGGACAGAGAAACTTACACAAGATCATTAAATTACTGAAGTTTTAAATTGGTGAAGACTGTGCCCTTCAGGTGTTGGTTCTGATTTGTCCTCTCAGAAATTTCTTATTCAAAACTCTCCAGCGTTTTTAAACTATTTAATCACTTAATCATCAAAATTTATTTTTATGTAATCAGTAATCACGGATCTTAAAGAATCCCTCAAGCTTTGTGTGCTGCTTCTGGCACCAATGATCTGGTATGTGCATCCCACAGCAGCCCAACTCCTAATCTGTGACCACAGCATCTTTTAAGTATTCTAATAAGTAAATAATGGGATTGTCCTGCATAATTGATTTCCATAAAGGAACCAAATTCCAGTGATCGTCAGGGAAGTAATACATAGGTAATTAAATAATGCTCCACAATTAACTCCCAGGCAGGATTGGCCAGACTCCATTGATGAGGGAGTACATTGGCATAGATGTAAATAATTAATATGTAATTGAGTGTTGCATATGGTGTTGCATACGTAAATCCCACATGGTGGAGTCAGACTGAACTTTTCTTGAAATAACGCTTTATTTAAATAATTAAATCAATAAATGTTTTGAGGCCTTGCATATTAAATCCCAAATATGGCACCAAACTTGTGGTATCATAACTAAGGAAAGTTGTAACTATAACTATCTAATCTTCAGCTCCATCAAAGATTCCATAAGAACATAATATTTCCTGAGAAAACTGGATGTGCCGTATAAACCACCTCAAAATCTTTAGAAACAACAGAGATAGCTGGTGTCCTGAATTGTCAACCAAAGTTCCTCTGTATTGTTGAAGTATCCATTTTTGTCCTGTAGGCCTAACATTTCTGGTAGATTTTCCTTTCAAGCAGAAATTTTTAAGGACTATCGTATCTTGTCATGGCAAATTTCAGAGATCTTTTTAACATGAATCCTGTTTGCTTGGTTTGTACATAATACCATCACCAGTCAAGGAAAGAGTTTCTTGCGCAAATGATTACCATTGACACAATGAAACAAACTCCATATGGAGGTTCTTCTGTGCAATCATTCTTTTATGAAATAAATTGGTGCTGCCTGGATCAGACATGTCCCACTGTCATGAAAAACTTAGGTTCTTAAACACCTTAAAGGACATATTCTGTATGTTTTCAAGGTGTTTGAATATCATCTATCTATCGAAATATATCTGTTTTGCCTTGAAAACATACCTCATATGACTACATGTTTGATTATTATAGATGACTAAATAGTAACCTGTATTTCTTAATTATACATCCATTTTGAAGAATAGAAACATACGGTACAACAAAACAACATTACATTTGTATCAATATACCAATGCCCATATCAATGTAAATATTTGGGGTTAATATTCCTTTTTGTCTTATATTATCACTAAAGGATGACAAACATCCATAGCACATCAAATAACCAAAAATATACCCATCCCATTTCTTGGGAATATGAATGTTTTATTCTCAAGAATTCTTCCTGTGGTCTGGGTGCAAAGTCATCTTTTGGAAATCCTCCTAACGATTTTAGTGTAATTGTTCAGGGGTTCTGAGTAAAGTATTTGTTCTTGTTACATGGAGGATCTGTGAGCATGTCTGTTTCTACATATGACTGTCATTTATGTGTCCTATGTGTGTGTGTGTGTGTGTGTGTGTGTGTGTGTGTTGTGTGGGAATTTGCTTCACTTTGTGAATTTGTGCACAGCTACAATTATTCACTCACCTACTTTCTCCCCATATTTTCACCTATACCATTTGGTTAAGCTGTTCTAAAGTTAAGAATATGAAGTGGAGTTTATTTTTATCTCAGTAAATATAAATGGATTAAGGTAGAGGCCAATAATGATATTATCTTCATCCTAGAAATAAGAAAACTGTAGCAGAAGAAATATGATTAAATACTCATCAGTGCAGTTGAATGGCATAGTGATGATTTCATTTTCCTTTGTAAATCACAGGAAAAATATGCAGTTGTTTGATAGACTTTAAAAAAGTATAACTCAGAAAAGAGCCTTCAATTTTTGGGAGAAATTCAGTGAGGCTATAAAGTTAGTCCATTAGTGGGTATGCTTTTTAGCAATTGGGAGGTGTACTGTAATGTAACAGAATGTTGGATCATAAATGTTTCCCTGCAATCCTGCTGGAATTCTATAGTCTGGTATCATGGGCCAAGAACTAGAGAGCAATTTAGATTGGATATTTTAGTCTCCCAAGATAAGTATCTCATACAACATTTAATGCCATCATTTGTGGCAGTTGGTTCTCCTAACCAACTCATAGCCAAGTCCCTGGAAGTTGATCTACACCTGTTAATATTATCAAATTCAAGATTACCTAATAATAGAGATTACAGTTTGAGGAGAAACAGCCCAAAGACTTTTGTTGAGCAATATCATCTTCCCTAAATAATACTATGGATTAAGAAGATAAAAACAAAAGTTGAGTTTTCCAACGTTGACTTCCTTTAGGAAGGTGATAATCCATTTGTTAGACTAGAATGAGGAACAATTGGATATCAATTCACCTCTAACGAGGCAGCAGCTGAACAACAGCTACCTGATACCTTAAACCTTGGACACACACAGATATTTAATTATTTGCACATATTACCACTGAAATCTGTGATTAAACCATCATCTATTTAGTTTGGCAAAATATTATGGGTGCCAAGTAAGTGACAAGTTGTGGGGATGTACTGTGGCAAACCGTCTAAGCCACTGATTATGTAATTATTTAATCATTGAAATTATCATTAGATAATCTATTATCATTGAATTTTTGCACTGCATTGTGGCATTGTGGGAGTCAAATATGCAAGACCATCTAATTTTTAATTATGTAATTCAATTATTTAAATCAATGATGAGCCTCCCTTGGGAAGTGGTTCAACTGGTTGATTATTTAGTTATAGAAAACAATGTTTATGTATCCAGAATGTCTAAAGTTTGCTGCCACCTTGTGGGATCAATTATGCCAGATGATCTAATTTCATAATTAAATTATTTAAATTGATGATTCGGTTTAACATGCAAGATCATCTATGTATATGTATAATTATATGAATATATGATCTTCTATTCCATGAAAATTCTATTCAAATTCCAACTTGGGGATTTAAGTATGCTTTATTATCACATACTTTTAATTAATATTTAATTTAAAGTCAATTTTATTTTTAACTCAAATAGGAATATTCACCTCTATAATTCACATTGCTCAAAAATTTATTAAATGTCATCTTTTTATCAGAGAAATTCTCTATGCATGAAAAATAACTGAGTTATATATCTGTCTCTTACCTGTTTCCAGTCTAATTTTTCTTAGTTTTCATATAGATCACAGTTCCCTCTGCTCACTCTCTCCATCGCTCCAACTCTACCCCTTTGCTTTCCCCTTCCATCCCATCCCACTCTCTATTTGTAGGGTGATGCCTCTGGGAGAGAACAACTAAATCTGTAAAGTCATCTACAGTAGGAACTAGACCCTCCCTCCTGCCTCTCCATTAAGGGAGTATCCATTAGGAATGTGCCCCCAAAGTCATTTTATGCATCAGGGATACATCCTGCTTGCACTGATAGAGGACCATTAGACTTCCCAGGACTTCTAACTGATACCTATATTCAAGGGGTCTGAGTTGGTCCGATTCTGGTGTCCCAGCTATCAGTCTGGGGGTCCATCAGCTCCCCCTTGTTCAGGTCAGCTCTCTCTGTTGGTCAAATTGTTAGTTGGGATCAGTTTTGTAGGTCTCTGGAATTTCTCTAGAGTCAGTTTACTTTTCACATTTATAATGTTCCATCTTTTGTAGTGTCTCTCTCTCCCCCTCCCTCCTATTCCTCCCCTGAATCAATCTATATATCTTTGTAGTCAAGCATTTTTGCTCTACTCCCATTGACTTTTCCTTAACACCCTCTACTCATTACCCCTCACTCTTAATATGCTCAGTGTATCATGTCACGTTCCCTTTCTGTGAGGGTCCTTGTATGAATCTCTTAAAAATCCTCCTCATGTAGCAGTTTCTGTGGTGGTGGGAATTATACCCACTCACTGGTTATTCATTGCTCTAAGTCTAAAATTCATATATGAGTGGTTACATACCATGTTCCTCATTTTGTGACTGGTTTACCTCATTCAGGATTGTTTCTTCAAATTCCATCCATTTCCACTCTATTTTACAAGATCTTTGCTAGGTACACATGCTACAGAATGGTATGTATACAGAAATTATGCAGACAAATGTGAATGGAAATAAAAGCATATATTGGAGGATTGAGAAAGAGAAACTCAATATTCCATCAGCTTCATAATCAGAGAATATCACCTAGTGAGATAACAATATAATTCTTCATTTTTCAGTAGATCACACTGATAGATTTTAATATGTTGAACTATGCCTGTATCAGTAGGATGAAACCTACTTGGTCATGATGGATGATTTCCCTGATGTGTTCTTGTATTCTATTTGCCAATATTTTATTGAATATATTTGCATCAAAGTTCAGGAGGGATATTATTGTCTTGTAGCTTTTCTTATTTGTGTCTTGTGTGCCTTGTGTATTAAGGTAATTGTAGCCACATAAAAAGTATTTTGTAATGAACTTTGTAAAGTTTCTGCATTTTGTGTTGTTATTTGGTTCCAACTTTAAAGCATGGTAGTCTGATAAAATACTTGGTACTATTCCACATTTTCTTGAATTTCTTGAGATGTGTTATATTGCCTAGTATGTATTCAACTTAAGAGAGGGTTTTATGTGGAGATAAGAAGAAGTTATATTGTTTTGTGTTTGGATGAACTGTTCTATAGATGTGTTTAACCCAATTGGAACATAACTTGTGTTAGTACCTTTGTTTCTCCATTAAAATTCACTCTGGTGGTTTTGTCTAATGGTAAAAGTGCCTTGTTGAAGTGTACCACTATTAGGTTGTGAGGTTTTATACGAGTTTTTAATTTTAGTAGTTATTTATTTTATTTTTATTTTTATGAGTGTGGTTGCCATTTTATTTGGAGAAAATATGTTCAGAATTGAGATTGCCCAACACTTTTGCCATAGGATCATTTGGAAAGTCAACTGCAATGTAGCTGATATTAAGAGTTGAGTTGTACAATGGCATTTACCATAAACTGATAAAGTGCAACAATGCATCTCAGTTGACACCTTTTTCTTGAGCCCATGATATGGGCAGAATGATTTCTATCACAGTTATCAGGCAACAATTATGCTATATCTGTATGTCACAATCTAATACACCTACTCATGCCCTTAGAACTTAGACAGAAGGAAAATTTTATTCTCTGACTTTAACAACTTTCATTTCTGTGACCCCAAGTTACCTACTAAGGCTTTAGTCCAGTACACATGTAAGTAAATGAATCATTGTTAAATTCCGTTTGGTTTATGATCACATAGATATATCCTTTATGCTATAGTTCTCAAAATAGTGACAGCCCTAAGATTTTTATACTTTTTTTGTGAGTATTGGAGACCTCCTAGTGTTTCTTTGATACACGATACATTTTGGGATATTAGATATTGGACTTTTTAGGTTTTGATAAATTTGTCATACAGGTAAAATTTTATAATAACGGAATAAATGTTCATGTATTAACTGGAGGATGTGTTGTCCATAAACAGAGGGAGCAATATTGTAATCACATAATAATTTAATAATTATACATAACCCATTTTTCACAAAAAATTGTGTGACCTCAACATCAAGAGTAGATACTAGAATAACCTAGACCATTTGAGACCACAGGGAGGAGGGTGCTTAGAGAAGCAAGTAACAGCCAGACATACTCTATTTGATTCTGTGTACATGGAATAACTCAGTTCTCTGCTGAATATCTATAAAGTGACACAGACTATATCTTCCCTTGTACAGTAATTAAAATAGACCCCTTGCTTGGTATAATTATGCATCACTGCTTAGTCTGCCTACCAAAAGAACTGGTGGGTAGTTTATGCTTTCTGCTTTCTTTTGGTAAACAATTTTAAAGTTGTCACCTGCATTGAAAGTGCTCTTCACTGTGGTGTATAGGCTTTAAACATCCAAAAGCACCATAGGCTTTAAAGATAGAAATATAACCTCCAATGCATGCTGACATCTAAGCATGTATATATAAGTTTTATAATGGATCGACTCCATATTTCAGCTCTTTACCTATGTTCTTAACCAATGATCTGTTTTAAAGTATTACACATCATTTACACAGTGAAAAATTCCTTGAGAGATGATCTGGAGCTACAAACCCAAGCATAACCAACAGAATACAAAAATGGAAGACAGAATCTCAGGCTCTGTAGATAAACTAGATAAAATAGATTCATCAACCAAATAAAATCTTAAGTCCAACAAATCCTAAACACAACACATCCAGGAAAAATGGGACACTGTGAAAAGGCCAAACCTAAGAATAATAGTCGAGGAAGACAATGAAGAAGCCCTGCTCAGAGGTTCAGAAAGCATATTCAACAAAATCAATGAAGAAAACTTCCAATTTGAAGAAGGAAACACCAATGAAATTCATTAAGCATATGAAACACTAAAAAGACTTGACCCCCCCCAAAAGTCCCCTCACCACATAATAAAACAACTAAGATACATGATAAAGAAAGAATATTAAGGGCACCAAAGGAAAAAAATGCCAGGCAACATATAAATCCAGACCTACCAAAATAGCAACTAACTTTTCAATGTAAATTCTCAAGGCCATAAGTTTCAGGACACATGTTCTACAAATACTAAGAACACACGGATGACAGCCCAGGTTAAAATACCCAGCAAAGCTCTCAGTCACTATGGATGGATATTTTAAGATATTCAAAGACAAAGACAGATTTTCATAGTATATATCCACAAATCTATTGCTACAAGAAGGAAGTTAACTACTCCCACAAAGACATGGGCAATATAAAACACCACTTTTGGAGAACCAAAAAGAAAAAGCAGGAAAAATATTTTCACTAAACCTCCACCAACAACAAATCTAATACAAATAAAAATTTGCAATCAAAGGCCCTTACTTTTCCTGAACAATAATGGTCTCCCACTAGGCTATAAGAAGGCCAATGCTAACAGAATGCACAAGAAGAGAGAATCCATCCTTCTGCTGCATTCAGAAAGCATATCTAAGCTTCAAAGACAGACCTTACCTCAGGGTAAATGGTTGTGGAAATATCTTCCAATCAAATGGAAACAATAAATTGTAGCTATTCTATTATCTAACACTTCATACCAAAATTGGACAAAGGAACAAAGAGGGGCATTTCATTTTCATCACAGGAAAAGTCCATCAAAATGAAGTACCAATTATGAACATCTATTCTCCAAAAATGAATGCAAGCCCATTCATAAAATCAATGCTACTAAAATGCAAATCTCACATAAAACCACAAACACGTATAGTGGGAGAATTCCACACCCCATTATACAGAACGCACTATACAGAACCACCAGACAGAAACTTAAAAAGTAAACAAAGTCCCAACAGAAGTTACATCCATATTAGTATTAGCAGACATCTATACAATATTCCATCCAAAGAGAAAAGGATATTACTTCTCCTCAGCTTCACATGGAAACCTCTCTAAAATTGACCACATACTAGGGAACATAACAAGCATCAACAAATCCAAAATAGAAAAATTCGAGTAGTTTCCTATGTCTTGTCAGACTACTGAACTATGTGCAACTGCATCATTCCTGGGTCAAGGAAGAAATAAAGAAAGAAAACAAAGATTTCCTAGACTTAAAAATATTTTTTATGGAGAAAGTGTAGCATTGTTAATTTCCTCAGCAATGTTTTAATTTGTTTCTTAGGCTAGAATGAGAAAAAATGTGATCTGTGTTTATATCTAATGAGGCAGCTGCCTAATTCATATATTGGCTTGACTGAAAAAACATGGATACTTAAAGTCAATACCAAATTTTAAGATTGTACTTATTGTGGCTTCCATAAAACATGTTGTCCAGATGACACCTTTAGTCTGTACCATTATTCATGCCAATATATCTCTCGTGCATAATGAGAAGTCTTTGGATATGCCTCAAGGGCAAGTGTCAATGAGATTTGTGCTGAGATTTCTAGACTCTCTGACAACTAAGAGTGAGGTTCTCTTTAGCTTTCTGTATGTTCTTACCCTCAGGAATGAGGTAATGCATTTTGTACTTGATGAGTGCCTCACTGTGATGTAAATGAGAATCTTATGCAAGCTTCAATACCAATACCATTCTAGTAAATCAAGGTTGGAGAAACATTTATGGTTTTTATTTTCTAAATTTGTGCCTTGCCACATTGGTAGATGACTAACTACTAACCTGTTTTTCTTTCATTTTTTTCTTCTCTTTCTTTTATTTTACATGCCAATCCCAGTTTCCCCTCTCTCCCTCCATCACTCCCTCTCTTTTACCATCTCTACCACCTCACATGCACCCTGACCACTCTCCTCTCCTCTATCATCCGCTATCCCCATTCACTTGTAGGGCTATGCTTTCCAGGTGGGGTCATGTAAATCTGTCAAGTCATTTGAAGTAGGGACTAGGGCTTCTCTCCTGTCTCTAGGTTAAGGGATTATACCCCCATGGGGGATGTGTATGCACAGTCACCTCCAGGAATACATCCTGTTTCCACAGTCTGAGTTCTCTTAGACTGCTCAGAGTCAAACGAGAATCCAGATGCATAGAGAGAGGACAAGGCCAGGTTGCAAAACAAAGACAGATGACCTTTACAAGGAGGAACTAATGGGCCCCCCAGACTATAGCTGGGAATCCAGCATGAGACTGACTCAGACCCCCTGAGTATGGGTCTCAGCTAGAAGGATTAACCTGTTTTTCTTAATTAAACATTATTTTTAAATATACTGCATAAGTGCAATACCTTAAACAAGAGTAGAATCAAATATCCAGTACAACAAAAACAACTTTACATTGGTATTAATATACCAAAGCCCATATCAATGTAAAATAATTGTAGTTAATATTCCTTTTTGTGTTATATACTCCCTATAGGATGACAAACATCTATAGAACCTAAAAGTCAGGTAACCAAAAAATACCCTTCCCACCTATTGAAAATATGAATATTTTATTGTCTACACTCTGTCCTGTCGTCTGAAGCAAAAGGCATCTTTGGGAAACACTCATATTTTTTTTTACAATAATTATCCAGGAGTCCAGTGGCAACCTATTTGTTTTTGTTGCATGGAAGCTATGTGAGCATCACTATTTCTTAGCATGATTTTCATTTTTGTGTCTAATGTGTTTGTGTGTGTATTTATTTATCTTTGTGTCTTTGTGCATTGCTACATTTATTTACTCACCTACATTGTCCCCATATTTGCACCTATAGCATGGGTTCAAGCTGTTCCAAAAGTAAGAGAATGAATAGAATCTTATTTTCATTTCA
>JANBXA010000687.1:0-55147 GCA_030556225.1 Cricetiscus sungorus
GATTGTTCTTTGTCCATTTGCACCTCTTCAGGAATCTATGAGTTTTCCTGTGTCCTAGACCTGGCTATGTGTTACAGCAGGTCTCCCCGCCGGCCTCCTGGTCCTGCCGCCATTGTCCTACAACCACGTGTGCCCCAAATAACACTCAGAGACTCTGTATTTGATACAATCCTGTTGGCCAGTTACCATTACTGTTTATGGGCTAGCTCTGCCTTAATTATTAACCCATTTCTACTTATCTAAGTATTTCCACGTGGTCGTCTTATCCGGGAGCCGCGTGGCAGGCGTCCTGCTCCTTCCCGGGGCTACATCTTGACCCCTCCTTCTACTTCCTCTTTCCTCCTCCTAGTCTCCTAGCCCCGCCTATCTAGTTTTCTATTGGCCACAGTGCTTTATTAACCACTAATAGAAACATATATACAGAATAACATCTCCCATCATCTCCTCTTTTCTGTCTAAAGTAAAAGAAGGGGTTTAACCTTAACATAGCAAAATATACCATACAACAGTTATCAAATAAGAATCACAGTTAACAATATTTAGTCCATTAATATTTTGTAAGACTTAAAGAAAATATCATCTATCCTATCTTTGTGAGTCTAAAGTCCTATATGTAACTTATCTTTAATCCTAACTAAGGAAAACTATAATCATAATTACCTGTCTTCAACTCAATCAAAGACCACAGAAGGATAATATATAAACTCTAGAAATGACAGAGACAACTCATTGCCTGGTCAGTCACCCAAAGTTCTTCTGTAATGTTCCATCTTCAGTCCATAGGCCATAGTATGTGTCCAGACTCCTCAACAAGGCAGGAAACTTTTCTCTGTGTCCTGTAGACTGTCTGGATGTCTGGCAGCCTCTTCCATGAAGCAGGAATCCTGTAGCAATGTCCATCTTGCATCAGCAGTCACCTTTTTGTGGGTCCTGCATGTCCGGTTTCTACAACATAAAGTCAAACAGTCTAGACAAGAGCAGTACCTTGTCCAAATGGCCAGTCTTGCCATATTAGAAGCAAACTCCATAACGAGTTTCTTCAATGTCCATCTTCCTTTTTGATGCAGGTGGTGTTACCAGGAGCAGTTGTGCCTCCCTGTCAAGAAAAACCCTAAACCATTTTAAATGCCATATTCTGTAGGTCTTTGAAAGGTTTGAAGAAGGCCTATTCATCTCTAATACACCTCTGTATATCTAGAAATCCTAACTAACTTAACTCCAAGTTTTAACTATCATAGGTAATTCTCTAATCTGTACTAAATTATACATGACATTTATAAATGAGCTATATAATCACAATACCTAAACAAGAGGAGAAATATACATATCACAAAATTGACCTTAAATTGTATCAATAAATGAAAATCCATTCCAAAGCAAAGTATACATATCTATACCATAATTCCCTTTTTACCTTTAAAAAGATTGTTTGTGGCAATAGCCATTTATAACCAAGTCCATTTAAATGAAAACAAACATTTATAAACAATATTTGGGAATTTGGGCGTCGTTCTTTCCAAATTACTTCCTGCTGGTACAGGGCGCTGTCATGGGGTTCCAAAGAAGATGTAGAAATCTTGGCTGTAGACATTGCTTCAGGGGGTCTGGTTTGATCAAACCACATAAGTCTGGAAGAAATCCATAGCTTTTCATTTTCTGTGGAAACAAAAATAGAAATCCTTTTCCCCAGTAACTTGTCCTTATGCTTAAATTTTGGAGTCAGAGCATTTTTAAAATATATAAATTGAATTAATCCAGCAGCATTTCTTTTATTAGTAGTTGTTATTTTTTCAGCAATCAAATAATTTAAAGACAACAGAAGCGTGTATAGTATCCAATTTTTCTCTGTGTTTTCCATCTTTACGTGGCTTTTTTTATTACTCTATTTATTCTACTTCTATTTTTACATATTTTGAGACAGGGTTTCTCTGTGTAACTTTTATCTGACCTGGAATTCATTGCATTCCAGGTTTGCTTTGAAATCACAGAGATCTGCTTGCCTCTGTCTGCCGAGTGCTGGGATTAATGGCGTGTGCCATTATACCCATTCATTCTACTTTCTTTTTTCTTTTTTAAACCATTGTGCCCTGTTTTTTTTTTTCTCTCCCAAGCCAGCGTATTTTTTAAAACACAGTGTAAACCTTTATTGCAGCTCTCCTACATACCAATGAATTGTTAGCAGAGCTCTTTAAAAGCCAGGCGGCTTTTTGCCGCTTATGCTAATTTTGGAAACCTCCCTTAAAGGAGCCGTGCAAATCTCTGTCTACAACAAAACGAATCCAATCAAGAAAATGCTGCTACCAGAAAGTCTTGCTAGTCTCTGTTCCCTTGTTTCTAAAAACTATTTTTTAAGCTTTCGTTAAGTTTTAAGCGAAAGTTCTCAATCCCAGTTCTGACACCAATATGTTGCAGCAGGTTTCCCCGCCGGCTGCTGCTGGTTCTGCTGCCATTGTTCTGCAACCACGTGGGCCCACAGCCGCGCCAGCCCCACATAACATTCAGAGACTCTGTATTTGATACAATCCTGTTGGCCAATTACCATTAGTGTTTATGGGCTAGCTCTGCCTTAATTATTAACCCATTTCTACTTATCTAAGTATTTCCACGTGGTCGTCTTATCCGGGAGCCGCGAGGCAGGCGTCCTGCTCCTTCCCGGGGCTACATCTTGACCCCGCCTTCTACTTCCTCTTTCCTCCTCCTAGTCTCCTAGCCCCGCCTATCTAGTTTTCTATTGGCCACAGTGCTTTATTAACCACTAATAGAAACATATATACAGAATAACATCTCCCATCAGCTATGCATAAATGCATGTCCACAGATGATACAGAAAATACAATGTCTGTTAGGAAATTGTGGACTTTTGAGAAATACCAGTTTCTTGAGTTGGGCCTGCTAGGGGTAAAGGATGGAATGATTTTGTAAGTAAAAATATTGTGTTGGTTGAGATACACTGTTTTATTTTATGAAAGTCACAGAAAATCAAAATATCATATCATCCTTTTTTTTATCTGTAGATTTTCACCCTTAGTCCCAGGAATCAAGACTAACAGGGATTTCTGTTATATCAAGACCACATTTACTCTGAGATACTGATGTAATCTTAAAAAGAAACAGCTCTCACAAATGTCACGCCTATAATCCAAGTACTAGGGATGTGGAGATAGGTGTGATATGGATGGATGGAGAAGAAACTATAAAGAGAATGAAATAGAATTTAAGATATTTTTCTCCTGAGGATCCTTGGAATCTGGACAGGTATTTCCTCTGAATATAGTTAAATTCTACTGCCTTGGATGCTCTGATTCTCGGATATGCAACTAGAACCCAATATCCATCATGCGGTATGTTTTTATGTTTCATAAAACCAACCTGGATATATCTCAGAATGCTTGCTGCAGATAATGTGGGGCAACATCCAACACAACCCAGATGGAAGGTCACGGTGAACATGAAAGCCAAGTTTTCCTGAAGCATTTTTCCTTTCTTACAAAAACAGGAGACTCATGGGATAATTGCCCTGTGAAGCTGGACCCAACACAGGTACACACAGATCCCTGCCCTTTGCTTGTATCTAGCCCAGACCAGCCTCCTGTCAGGTTGATAGTCAGTGCTTGACTTAGGGTTCTACTGACGTGAGTGATCCTATCTGCTCTGTCATCTGCCCACCTCCCATTATGCCCTGTGTTCTTGGACAACAAAATACTGCTGGCCTAGCTCCCTCAATCACCTTGGGAGTCCTCTTCTTGCCTGGCTACATTGAACAGAAATTTTGCCAAAGGTGCAAGTTGGAAAAAAAAAAAAACCACTAGGCCAGCCTGATTGCTGAAGTATTCACCTGGGTCTCTAGAGTAAAGATGACAGCTGCTGGATATATGAATGTGGAGGGACGTGACCTTCAGAATCACCTTGCTTCAAACTAGAGGACAATACTCAGTCCATTGCCTCCAAGTCCATGAGTTTTTGTCTAGGCTCCATCTTTACAGTCTATATTGGAATTGGGTTCCTGGAAGCTTCCTTTGGATCTCCTCAAGGGTTGGCAGTGAGACTCCCTATGCACCCCAAAAGTGGCATTCACTGGAATGGAACGTTCCAAAAGGAGATTGTCTTGAAGCAGTGCAATCAAGAAGTCCATGACGTCTTTGAACCAAACTCCCCCACACACCTTGAATCATTCACATCTTGTGGGAATCATCCGTGCATCAGATCTAGGACCCATCTTCAGCCCATTTTGGCCAAGTGGTTGTTTGGTGCCTATCTTGGAGCATAATACTAGCCGTTTGTGAGTTTTGGTGCTGAGGGGTCCACTCATGGCCTAGCCATTTGGTATTCTCATTATACTACTACTGTCAAGTAGAGCGGTTTTTGTTTTTCTGTTTTTTGTTTTTTTTTTTAATTTATGCTTCCAGCATATTCCCTTTGAACATGGCTTCAAGTTGTCCAGGAACAGGCCTCTGTGCTGGCCCCAGGGAACTTAAGTGGATCCCCTGCAGTATCTTTGACCCAGGAGAGGCCTGGGAAGATCAAGGACCTGGTGACCAGAGTTGGATGACTTCAACTTGACTTGCTGAGGCCCATAAAATTCAGGCCCCTGGATCCTTGGCCTGCATTGTCTGGCAGGATCAAGGGAACTTTCTGCAGAAATTCTGCATGTAGGGATGTACCTGTCTTGATATGGGGACTTTTAGGTCACAACACACTGCACATTGTGTGCAAGTCCACCCAAGGAAACACCTTGGTTTTGCCTAAGCCTCCTCAGCAGCACCCAGAGATCACTTCTTGGAAATACATACACTGCCCACCATCTCTAAACTATACTCAATGTCTCAGTACCAGGCAGCCATTGTGGCTAAATATCTTCCAGTACTTTAACCCCTTCATAACATTAATTCTTCTTCTCATCTGCCAGGCCTTCTATCTGGCTTTCCTTTGGTTTCATTTAGGTATGGCATTTTCTTGAGCTGTGCTACAGTTGTAATACAGCAACAGTGGCTTGTTAAAAAAAAAAAGTTTTAGTCTTGGGATACTTCCCCAGAACCCTGCAAGGGTTCAGCCACATGATCATATGCAACATGGTTTTGTTTACCTCATGGAAAAGGATCTCAAGATCCACTGTCGTGGCTCAGGGTGAATCCAATTAGAAATTGCCAGAGTTCCATGTGAACTGATTGGTCACCAAATTAGACCAGGCATGCCTTTAGTTAACATCCCTGCCAGGCCAGTTTTCACTGCTGACACTTATCCTGATAGGCTTCCTGTCTGTAATGAAGTACAACCATGAAGTTTGTGTACTGGTTTGTTTTCCTTACTAGCTCATATTGCCTTAAACTCAGGAACAAATTCCAGGGTGAAATGTCAAGAAGCCCATTGTTACAACCCTCAGAGAAGGTTCTGAAATCAACAACGAGAATTATCTGCACCCTTAGAACATCTGTTTCTCTCTCTCTCTCTCTCTCTCTCTCTCTCTCTCTCTCTCTCTCTCTCTCTCATTTTCTCTCTGTATGTGGTTGTATTGGTGTCTGTGTTTAAGTTTTTTGTGTTTCCTGGGCAGGGATAATGCTGTTGAAAACTTACAAACAGTCTCACAGAGAAAACTAACAGTTATGGTAGTCATTCCAGAGTTGAAAGGGAGATACAGGTTGGTATGTAGAGGAATTGGTATAGGGCTCCATCCTTCAGCCCCAGCTGTGGTTTGTACAATGTCTTGTTAGTCAGATCCTCTCTCTCTCTCTCTCTCTCTCTCTCTCTCTCTCTCTCTGGTTTGTTATAATAAGAATGTAATTGGTCTTAAATCATAACAACAGAGAATATTGAGGTAATACTCATAAAATCAATGATAAATTTATCATGCAACATGAATCAATGTAATAAACACTCAGGTATATAGGATAACCCAAAATTGAAAGTAATAGCCTATCAAATAAAAATATTTACAGAAGGCATACCAAATAATGATAGTACAGGAGTTAACATAAATGAAAAAGAAAGTTAAGAATAAAGGAAAGGAAGGAAAGAAAGGAGGGAAGATGGAATGGAGAAGGACAGGATAGAGAGACTGGAAAATAAAGCTTTCCTCAAGTCAGAGGCATAGATTGCAACAACTATCCAATCTTGTTTTGACTCCCTGCTCACAATTCTCTCTAATGAATCTTTAATATATGTTGTATGCAAATCTGGTAAAAACAGAGATGAACTGATAAGACAGACAGAACCCTGATGCTAACAAGTTGAAATGGGATCAGTTCCATTCAAGTCCCATAGAGAACATTAAATGAAATCATGTGTGCATTAGCAAGAAAATAATATGTATCTCACTTTGCTTTTCATTAGAATGGAAATTTGTTTTTATACTGGGCACACATTAGGCACTGTGTCAGGAAATTATTTCCATTTTATTGACAATGACAGGCACATGTTTAGCCATAACTTATCTTCTGCAGTTTAGACAAGGGTTTGGTCCCAAAACTTAAGTTCCTGGAAACATGATTTGATTGAAGATTGTACAAGTTTTTCATTCCCACTTAAGTGTGGCATTCCTGTTTTATGAGTGTTCAGAACCCATACAAGTATTAGGATACCTCAAACCACTTAATAGTGTAAGAAGCTGGTGCAGAAGATTCAGAAACAAAACTATTAACACTGGACAAGTAGGTAGAGTCCCACAAGTCTCAGCATGCTGGAACAACATCAAGACATAGACAGTATATAGAAATCTCAGCTAATATCTGAACTCCATGTACAGTGGTGCATAATGCATTCAGTTTTACATATTCATATTGAAATTGTTGATCACAAAAGTTAAAATAGCATCTGAAATCTTATTTGAGAAACTGCTATGGGAGACGATAAAAGACAAAAGGAAAAACAGAAGCAGAAAATCTCAAAATACAGCATCTACAATGTAGTATTATTTTGCATGTGGGTTACTTGAAAAAAAATCCTTTACACACTATCAGGGTACAAGATAAATTCAAATATCTGTAGCCCTATTAAATAAGACAATAATAGGGCTGAGAAAGAAATCAGAGAAACATGACCCTTAATAATAGCCACAAAAAACATAAAGTATTTTGGGGTAATGCTTACTACACAAGTAAAAGACATATATTGTAAGAAATATGCATCTTTCAAAAAATAAATTAAAGAAGATACCAAAAAAAATGGAAAGGTTTTCCATGCTCTTGGATAGGAAGGATAAACATAGTAAAAATGACAGACTTGACAAAAACAGGCTATGTATTCAATGCAATCCCCATTAAAACCCCAGAATACTTTTTCACTGACCTTGATATTAATCAAATTTAAATGGAAAAACAAAAGACCTAGGGTAGCCAAAACAACCTTGTACAATAAAGGAATTTAAAAAGGCATTGCCATCTGTGACTTCAAGCTCTATGATAGAGGTCTAGTTGTGAAAACAGCTTGGTATTGGCACAAAAATAGACAGGTAGACTGATGGTACTGAATTGACAATCCTGATTTTAACTCACACACCTACAAAATCCTTACATTAGACGAAAAATCAACTAAAATATACAATGGAAGGAGGAAAGCATCTTCAACCAATGGTGCTGGCACAACTTGATGATGGCATGAAGAGGACTGCAGATAGACACATGGGTATCACCGTGCACATAACTCAATGGAACAAAGACCTCAACATCATAAACACAATCACACTGAATCTCTTGAAAGAGAGAGTGGCAGTTACCCTTGAAATAACTGATACAGGATAGTGCTTCCTGAATGCACCTCCAGTACCATGGACGCTGTGATCGAAAATTAATAAATGGGAGCTCATCAATCTGAGAAGTTTCAGTAAGGCAAAGGACATAGGTAATAAGATGAAGTGACAGCAGACAGACTAAGAAAAGATCTTCATCATTCCTACATCTGACAGAGAGATGATCTCCAAAATATAAAATAACTCAAGAAACTAGTTAACAAAACACAAAAGAACCTTATTAAAAAATGTGGTACAGACCTGAAAAGAGAAATCTCATAGAGGAAATGACGAAGGCTGAAAGACACTTAAGGAAGAGCTCAACATACTTAGTTATCAGGGAAATGCAAATCAAAACAATTCTGAGATACCATCTTACTCCAGCCTGAATGGCTAAAGTAAGAAACACCAATGACAAATTATGCTGAAGATGCTGTGGAGAAAAAGGAACACTCCTCCACTGCAGGTGGCAGTGCAAACTTGTACAGCCATTTTGGAGATCAATATGTCTGTTCTTCAAGAAAATTGTGAGTTAGGCTACCACAGAACCAGGCAATTCCTTTCTTAGTCATATATCCAAATGACCCACATCCAATAAAAAAATTCATCTGTTAAATAATGTTTGTAGCAGCATTATTTGTAATGGGAAGAAGCTGGAAGAAACATAAATGCCCCCTCAACTGAAGAATGGATAAAGAAGATGTGGCCCATTTACATAATGGAATGCTATTCAGTCGGGGGGGTGTAACAACGGAATCTTGAAATTCTCAGGCAAATGGATGGAATTAAAAGAAACCATCAAAAGTGTGGTAATCCACTCACAAAAAGAGTAACATGGTATATACTCACTCATATATGGATTTTAGACATAGAGCAAAAGATCACCAGCCTATAATTCACACTGCCAGAGAAATGTGGATATAAGGATGGATGTTAGAGATACATATAATTTCCCTCACAGAAATAGAATGGAAAAAGATCTACTAAGCATATTGGGAGTGGGGGAGCAGTGAGTGAAATGGGAGTTAGCAGAAAGAGAAGTGAGAAGAGGAAAGCACATGGTACTACGAATATTGAGCCAGGGGAGGAATAGATGAGAGAATAAAAAAAGAGAGACTGATACCATGAAAGAGGGAGCCATTAAAGGTTTGAAGAGAAAACTGACTCTAGGTCCAGAGACCTACAAGAATAACCGAAACTAACAATTTGAGCAACAATGGTATGGCTAACATAAAAGCTTTTCCCTGTTAATAAGACTGATGACTGACTTATCTACCAACATAGATAGCACATTTAATACCTGATGAAAACAGTAGCAGAACCCCCAGAGCAAAACACTAAGCTGAACTGGAATCCAGATGCAGTAAGGGAAAACAAGACCAGGCTACAGATATCCACAGAGACAGCAGGCCTAAAAAAGGAGAAATTAATGGTCCCCAAGACTGATAGCTGTGAAATCAGCATTGGACCAACTGAGAACCCTTGAATATGGTTCTCAGTTAGAATGACTGGCCATTCTAAGGGACCTCAGGAAATAGATGTATCCCAGGTGAATAAAAGGAATTTGGGAGCTAATTCCCCAAGGAAGTATACTCCCTTAACACAAAGACAGAATAGAGGTCCCAGTCCCTACTCTAAATGATTTGACAGATTTAGATGACCCCTCCTGGATGGCATCACACTCCCTGTGAAGTGCGGTTGGGAATGGGATGGGAGGTGGGTCAGGGGACATGGGAGGGAGGGAAAGAAGGAGGGATGGAATTGAGGGAGAGGGAACTTGGATTGATATGTAAAATAAGAAAAATATTAAAAACAGAAAAGCTTTACGACATAAAAATGTCAGGCAATGACATTAATAATCACATTTGGTATTGAAGGAAATTTAAAAAAGAAAAATGAAATGTAGAAAATGAAGAAAAATACAATGAAGATATTTAAAATCATATGTAAATATTGGTAAGAGGACAGAGGAAAGTATGATAGACAGGAAAGACCAAGGTAGTACAAATTGGATTTTGGACAGATATTTATTAAAATCATATTTATAAATGTGGTGTATATTTGTACATATCTAATATTTTATTAGATCAATATTCGTGATCAATATTTTTATAAATGATGAAGGGAAAAAATTGAGGTGTCCTAGTAAGTACATAAATAAGAAGTTCAACTTTCATTATTTAATAGACAAAGAAAAAAAATGTTGAGCAAAGAATTGTTATTTTCTTCTTAGCAATACAATTTCTACGACTCAAAAAATACCTATTTTTTTAGATGTTTGAATAGGGTTTCTATCTACATTTAGATATTTTATGTTATATTATTATAAGTTAGATGGGAGGAAAAATACAAAAGTAATGGAAGGTTTTGTTTAATGCAAAGGAGGAAAAAGAAAATAAGAACATGCTGACCTCAAAAATAAAATAAGACTGAGAATTAATGGTAAGAATATTTCACCATGAACTCCATGGGGGAAACTCTAGAACAGATAGAACATGTTGTTATCTCAGGGCATGATAGCTGGATGTCCTGAGATAGCTGAGAAACAGCGATGGAGATTGACTAGACCTCAGTGGCTCAGTGGAATTGAAGTATCCATTTTCAGCTAAGGCAGGAAGTGAGCAATTGCAAGTTTGCCTCTTTTTGCAGTACCATGCCTAGACTCCTGTGATATTTCTATTTTCTTTCCATGGTAAGCATAGACTCCAGTGGAAATGGGAAAATATGCTTTCTGTTTTACCTTGGTCAATAATCCCTAAAAGTATGCATGACTGAAGATATTGCAATTCTCTTGGGTCTGTTGATCTTAAAAAACAATTGTATTTCCATTCCCTTTCCAGATAAATTGAAATGGCCTATGTTTCATGTCCATAGAAGAAAAGTAAAAGAAATGTAAGTAATTTATCTTTTGACCATTCTACATAAAGGTATTCTTTAAATTGAAACCCAAGTTGTCTTCTTTGTACATTCACTCAAAGAGTCATGTGCTTTTCAAATCCCCATTCATTTTCCTACCACAAGACTCCAATATGGCAAGGCACAGCCTTTGACAATGAAGACCAGAAATGTTTCTCCAGGCTTGATTCACTTGAGCGGTATTGGTACTGAAGTTTGCATAAGATTCTCATTTTCATCAAAATGAGAAACCCAACCAGTAAAATTGCATCACCTCATCCCTGAGGGCACAAAAAAAAAACCTGAAGAGAAACCTACTCTTCTTTGTCACAGTGTACAAAGCTCAGGACCAAATTCATTGTCATTGTTCCAAAAGCCAAATGCAAAGGCTTGTCAATATGCAACACAGATATATTGGCATGGTAAATAGTACTGAAGAATAAGTTGTCATCTGGAAACCAAGTTTAATGGAAGCCGCAATGAGTACATTCTTCAGAGTAGGTATTGATTGATATTCTGTATCCATGAGGCATCAGATACATGAATATGGAAGCTGCCTCATTAGATATAAACACCTACCATATCTTACCTCATTCTAGTCTAAGAGGTAGATTAAAACCTTGCTGAAGGATGTTAACAATAGTACACTAACCTTTGGAAAGATATTTTAAGTCTTTCTTTTTTTCCATGGTTTAATTTCATGGGGAAGAAGACATTTATCATGAAAAAACTTTCATCCTTTTTTCAGATTCTATTACCTAAAATTAGCTACTCTTGATTTGAGTAATGCTGGTAACTGGAGGACAATCCATGGCATAGTTGATTAACTGACTTGAAAATAAGTATAACTTGGAAAAGAGCCTTGCATTTTTGGGAAAAAATCAATGAGGCTAAAAGGATAGTCCATTTGTGGGTGTGCTTTTAGCAAGTGGGAGGTGTACTGGAATGTGACAGAATCTTAGACCACATATGTTGCCTGGCAACCCTGCAGGAATCTATATTCTGGTATCATGGTTCAAGAACCAGACGGCAACTTAGATATTTTAGTCTCTCAAGTCAAATATCTCATAAAACTTTGAATGACAGTGCTTGTGTAAATTGATTCTGCTAACCAAGTCTCCGTCAAACCATGGAAGTTGGCCTACAGCAATTAATATTACCCAATTCAAGATTACCTAATATGAGGAATTATAGTCTGTGGTGAAACAGTCCAAAGACTTTTGTTGATGAATGTCATCTTCCCTAAGAAGTAAAACTATGCAAGAAGAAGATAAAACGACTCACATTTATTCAACAAAAGGTGAGTTTTCCATTGTGAACTTCTTTCAGGAATGTGTTAATCCATTTGTTACAATAGACTGAGGAATAATTTGATAGCAATTCACCTCTATTGAGACATCTTCTAACATCAAATGTCTGATATCTTCTTAAACCCTGGATACACAATGACCTTTAATTATTTACACATGTTACTGCTCAAATCTGTGATAAACCCATCATCAATTTTGTATGGCACAATCTTGTGGGAACCAAGTAAGAAACAACTTATGGGTGTCTTTTATGGCAGACCATCTTATCCACAGATTATGTAATTAATTATTTATGAAAATAGGAAATTAAATAATTGATGATAAATGGATTTTTGCACCACATTGTGGAAGTCAAGTATGCAAGACCATCTAAAATTAATTATGTAGTTAAATTATTTAAATCAATGATGCAAACCTCGTTCATGAGTATGGTTTGGAAACACCTTGGGGAAGTGGCTGATGTGATACCAACTGGTTGTTGGATTTTATAGTCTAATAAAAAAATTATTATGTCTTCCCACATACCTAAAGTTTGGAGCCACCTTGTGGGATCAAGTATACCAGATCAACTAAAATTATAATTAAATTATTTAAATTGATGGTAGGGATTAATATGCAAGGTCATTTAAATATTGGTATAATAACTTAAATAAATGATCCTCTATTCCATAAAGAATCAAGTCAAGTTCCATCATGGGGAGTTAAGTATGCATTATCATCACATTTTTAATCATTTAATCATTAAAATCTATTATTATGTAATCAGTAATCACTGGATCTCACAGTGTCCCAATTTTGAGGGTAAATCAGTATGAATACAGATGATGTGATGGTTTGGCACATTTGACTCCCATAAAGAGGCTCAAACTCCAGTGATCACTGAATAAATAATGACAGATTTTAATAAATAAATAATTAAAAATTGAATAATTTGACGGTTTTATAACTGACTTCTACAAGAATTAGCAAAACTCAAGAGATGAATATTTAATCACAGATTTGAACAAAAGTGAATGAGTGATGAGATAATATCTCATGATTCATCCATGGGGAGAGAAGAATATGATACCATCCTTGATTTAAATAATGAAATAATGAAATTACTTGCCACGATTACCTCCAAAACAGTGTAAAAATCCAGTTCTCATCTGTCATCAAATGGCCTATATTAATAATTAAATAATTACATAATTACAGGATAATATACTCTGTCATAATGAACAGCCACAAGTTGTCTCTTACTTGACTCCCATAAACTTGGGAAAACACCATGTTCTAAGTTCCAAGTTCCATGGGCTCCAGCGATCCAGGAACATATTTCAAGCTGGCGAGCATGCCCTTCTCTCTTCTCCGACATGGGCGGTGCCAGGCTTCACAAGGAGGAATGGATAGCAGCATGGACGATGAGGTGGACGTCAGGGTTTGGTCTGGTGTGATGGGGTGGGGTGGGTGGTGTGTGGGCAGAAGTGAGAGCCTAGGAGCCAGCATTCCATGTTCCAAAGAGTGAACCAAAAATCATCCTACCCACACACACACACTCGCGAGCATGCACGCGAGTCAAACACACACACACACACACACACACACACACACACACACAAACACACAAACACACTCACACTCCCTGTAAACTGCTCCCAGACATCTGGTCCGTCTTCCTGGATTCTCTGGGAGGAGGGGCAGGACTAGGAGGAGGATGTGTGTGAGGAAGAAGAGGAAGAGCAGAGAAGGGACCAGCAGGTTGTGGGGTGGCAGAGGGTAGAGAAGGAAGAGGAGGAGGAGGAAGAGGAAGAGGAGAAGCAGGAACAGAGGGAGGATGATTTGCAGGAGCAGGAGTATACAGTTTCCCCCACAAGCTTGGACCTAGGTTGAGAGGATGTCCTACCCACCAGGCGAGCACCAGATCCTATCCAATCCCTCGTGGAACCGCAGGAGCGCCCTGCAAGAGAGTTTCTACCATGTCTGTGAGGATGACACAAGACATCTGTACGCCTTGCCTACCTGCGCCTTCCTGGGCACAGGCCCTGGAAGTCAGTGGTAGACGAGCCCTGAAGAGAGAGATGCAAAGCGCAGCCCACAGCCAAGGAAGGGGCTCGAACACCTCCTCCTACATTCACCGCCTCCTCCGCTGACGCCACCGGTAGTGGGCTGTGCTAGGCTGGACTCAATGGCAGGCCGGCGAGGGCAGCTGCAGGCTGATGGGGCGCCCTGGAGACAGCCGCACTCCTCTACAGCCATACCACCCTGAAAAAGCCCGATCTCGTCTGATCTTGGAAGATAAGCAGGGTTGGGCCTGGTTAGTACTTGGAAGGGCGACTCCCTGGGAATACCAGGTGCCTTAGGCTTTTTGTTTTGTGTCTCTCTCTCCTTGTGGTTTCTTAGAGAACTGGTTAAAGAACATGATTTTTCTCTCTTTCCTTTTTTTAAAAAAATCCTGATTAGTGTAGGATGAGGGGATTGGGTAGAAAATCGGAGAAAAATATTGTACATTATAATCATGTTGTGTGCTGGTAGACATGGTGCCTGAGAGGGAGTTGAGATTCCGGTATCTTGATCTGTCCTTCAAGGCCGACAGGCAGAGACCCAGCACAGGCTAGGACACCCCCACCCATCATCCATCTGCACCCAGGACACTTCCAGTCCCCAACACACGCACAGCCCATTGAGGCAGTCTTTGATGTTCACTCACTGCTCAGAAACCTCGGGCAGCCAGGGAACCTACCAGGAGGGGAAACACCCGAGTAGGGATCCCAGAAACATTCAGGCTAAGAATTGAATGCTACATGTTCTCTGTGTATATGCGTGCCTGTGTGTCTCTCTATCTATGTAGGCATGCTTGTGTTGCAGCGTGCCTGTGTGCTTACCAGCCTGTGTGCCTTTCTTTCTGTCTCTCTCTGTCTCTCTCTCTGTCTCTCTCTCTCTCTCTGGTCTCTCTCTCCCCTTCTCTCTCCCCTTCTCTCTCTCTCTCTATCTCTCTCTCTCTGGGGCATATTCCCCAAATGGGAGGTCAAGTCGAGAAATTGCCAGAGTCTCAACTAGAGGAAGCATCACAATATCAATATAACAAGTGTGGAGTGTAGCATTTTGCAGCAATCCATGCCCATTACGGCCTTCACTGCCCTCTACTATGAGGACAAGCAGCAGCACCAGAGGCACAGGCAGCATCATAGTGGTTGCCAAGGCAGCATTGCTGGGAATAACTTCACAGAGAGTGAGGTGCTGTGCTCTCTTGGCTCTGCAGGTGAAGGCACCTCTATCACTGCTTCCTCAGCCCCTGCTGCTGGGGACTCGGCTACCGCAGCAAAGTCATCATGACTGCAGTGTCTTTGTGGAGTGTCATGACATGTGCATGAGAGTATTCATTCAACAAGATCTTCTGATCATCTGATTTTTAAAGTGATGAATTTTCATAGTCAGTGATTTCTGTGTCCTTCATGTCTTGTTTCTGGTGCATCCTCTTGGGAATTGATAATGGAAAATCTTCCAGTTTTTTTTTAATTATTTAATCATTTAATCATTAAAATCTATTATTATGTAATCAGTAATCAATGGATCACACAGTGTCCCAATATTGAGGGTAAATCAGTATGAATTCAGATGATGTGATGGTCTGGCACATTTGACTCCCATACAGAGGCTCAAACTCCAGTGATCACTGAATAAATAATGACAGATTTTAATAAATAAATAATTAAAAATTGAATTATTTGATGGCATTTTATACTTCTACAAGACTTACCAAAAATCAAGAGATGATTACTTAATCAAAGATTTGAACAAAAAAAATGAATGAGTGATGAGATATCTCATGATTCACCCATGGGGAGAGAAGAAAATGATACCATCCTTGATTTAAATAATGAAATAGTGAAATTACTTGCCACGATTATCTCAAAAAATGTGTAAAAATCCACTCATCATCTATTATCAAATGTCCTATTTTAGTAATTAAATAATTACATAATAAGAGGATAATATAGTCTGTCATACTGGACAACCATAAGTTTTGTCTTACTTGACTCTCATACACTTGGGACAAACACCACGTTCTACGTTCCAAGTTCCTTGGACTCCAGCGATCCAGGAGCATCTTCCAAGCTGGCGAGCGTGCCCTTCTCTCTTCTCAGACATGGACGGTGCCAGGCTTCACAAGGAGGAATGGATGGCAGCATGGACGATGAGGATGAACGTCAGGGTGTGGTGTGGTGTGGTGTGGTGTGGTGTGGTGTGGTGGGTGGGGTGTGGGCAGAACTGAGAGCCTAGGAGCCAGCATTCCAAGTTCCAAAGAGTGAACTAAGTATAATCCTAACCACACACACACACACACTCGCGAGCATTTAGGCGGGTCAAACACGCCACACACACACACACACACACACACACACACACACACACACACACACACTCACACTTCCTGTAACCTGCTCCTAGACATCCGGTCCATCTTCCTGGATTCTCTGGGAGGAGGGGCAGGACTAGGAGGAGGATGTGTGTGAGGAAGAAGAGGAAGAGCAGAGAAGGGACCAGCAGGTTGTGGGGTGGCAGAGGGCAGAGAAGGAAGAGGAGGAAGAGGAAGAGGAAGAGGAGAAGCATGAACAGAGGGAGGACGATTTGCAGGAGCAGGAGTAAACAGTTTCCCCCACAAGCATGGACCTAGGTTGAGAGGATGACCACGCCGCCAGGCGAGCACCAGATCCGATCAGATCCCTCCTGGAACCTCGGGAGTGCACTTGCTCAGAACCTTCGGGCATCCAGGAAACCTACCAAAAGGGGAAACACCCGAGTAGGGATCCCAGAAACATGCAGGCTAAGAACTGAATGCTACATATTGTCTGTGTATACGCGTGCCTGTGTGTCTCTCTATCTATGTAGGCATGCTTGTGTTGCAGCGTGCCTGTGTGCTTACCAGCCTGTGTGCCTTTCTCTCTATCTCTCTCTGTCTCTCTATCTCTGTCTCTCTCTCTCTCTGGTCTCTCTCTCCCCTTCTCTCTCCCCTTCTCTCTCTCTCTATCTCTCTCTGGGGCATATTCCCCAAATGGGAGGTCAAGTCGAGAAATTGCCAGAGTCTCAACTAGAGGAAGCATCACAATATCAATATGACAAGTGTGGAGTGTAGCATTTTGCAGCAATCCATGCCCATTACGGCCTTCACTGCCCTCTACTATGAGAAGGACAAGCAGCAGCACCAGAGGCACAGGCAGCATCATAGTGGTTGCCAAGGCAGCATTGCTGGGAATAACTTCACAGAGAGTGAGGTGCTGTGCTCTCTTGGCTCTGCAGGTGAAGGCACCTCTATCACTGCTTCCTCAGCCCCTGCTGCTGGGGACTCGGCTACCGCAGCAAAGTCATCATGACTGCAGTGTCTTTGTGGAGTGTCATGACATGTGCATGAGAGTATTCATTCGACAAGATCTTCTGATCATCTGATTTTTAAAGTGATGAATTTTCATAGTCAGTGATCTCTGTGTCCTTCATGTCTTCGTTCTGGTGTATCCTCTTGGGAATAGATAATGGGAAAACTTCCAGTTTTTTTTAAATTATTTAATCATATAATCATTAAAATCTATTATTTTGTAATCAGTAATCACTGGATCTCACAGTTTCCCAATATTGAGGGTAAATCAGTATGAATTCAGATGATGTGATGGTCTGGCACATTTGACTCCCATACAGAGGCTCAAACTCCAGTGATCACTGAATAAATAATGCAGATTTTAATAAATAAATAATTAAAAATTGCATTATTTGATGGTATTTTATACTTGACTTCTACAAGACTTAGCAAAACTCAAGAGATGATTACTTAATCACAGATTTGAACAAAAAAATGAATGAGTGATGTGATAATATCTCATGATTCACCCATGGGGAGAGAGGAAAATGCTGCCATCCTTGATTTAAATAATGAAGTAGTGAAATTACTTGCCACGATTATCTCAAAAAATGTGTAAAAATCCACTCATCATCTATTATCAAATGTCCTATATTAGTAATTATATAATTACATAATTAGAGGATAATATAGTCCGTCATACTGGACAACCATAAGTTGTCACTTACTTGACTCCCATACACTTGGGACAAACACCACATTCTAAGTTCCAAGTTCCTTGGGCTCCAGCGATCCAGGAGCATCTTCCTTGTTCATCTTTTTTTTTTCCTTTTTTTTTTTGTCCTAATAGAGTAGGGTTAGGCTTTGGGTAGAAAATAGGATTAAAATAGTGTACATTATCAGCATAGTGTACTTTAGACATGGTGCTGGAGAGGGAGTTGAGATTCCTATATCTTGATCTGTCCTTCAAGGCCAAAGGGCCGAGACCCAGCACAGGCTAGGACACCCCCACCTATCCTCCCTCTGCACCCAGGAAACTGCCACTCCCCAACACACCCGCAGCCCACTGTGACATCCTTCGAAGTTAACCCACTGCTCAGAGGCCTCACACAGGTAGGAAACCAACGAGGAGGGGAAACACCCGAGTAGTGATCCCAAAAACATGCAGGATACATGTTGTCTGTGTATTCGTGTGCCTGTGTGTCTGTCTGTCTATATAGGGATGCTTGTGTTACAGTGTGCTTGTGTGCTCACCAGCCAGTGTTCTGTGCTCACTCCCTTTCTTTCTCAATCTCTCTCTCTCTCTCTCTCTCTCTGTCTCTCTCTCTGTCTCTCTCTCTCTGGCTGTCTCTCCCTCTCTCTCCCTCCCTCCCTCCCCGTGTGTGTGTGTTTTCATTGTCCCCAGAGGGAGTGTGCGATCAGACCCAGAGGTGGCCGTGGAAGGGACAGGCAGGCGGCCCTTTCCTCTTCCTTGATACAGGGACAGGTGGGTGGCCGTGTGACCCCGTGGAAGGAACTGAAGATACATAGCCCAAGAGGATTCTAGCTCCGATACTGTCACCACCCCCAAACCCCCAGCGTCCATCCCCGGCACAGCAACAAGACCCAAGTTCCAAGTTCTAAGTTCCAAGTTCCCTGGTCTCCAGCGATACAGGAGCATCTTCCAAGCTGGCGAGTGTGCCCTTCTCTCTTCTCCGACATGGGTGGGTCCAGGCTTCACAAGGAGGAATGGATGGCAGCCTGGATGTTGAGGATGGATGTCAGGGTGTGGTGTGGTGTGGTGTGGGCAAAACTGAGAGCCTAGAAGCCAGCATTCCAAGTTCCAAAGAGTGAACCAAGAATCATCTTACCCACACACATACACTTGCAAGCATGCACGCTGGTAAAGACACACACACACACACACACACACACACACACACACCAGAGAGATACACACTCACACACTCCCTCTAACCTGCTGCCAGACATCCTGTCCATCATCCTAGATTGTCTGGGAGCAGGGGCAGGACTAGAAGGAGGATGTGGGTGAGGATGAAGAGGAGGACCAGAGAAAGGACCAGCAGGTGGAGGAGTGGCAGAGCTTTGAGTTGGAAGAGGAGGAGAAGGAAGAGGTAGAGGACTAGCATGAATAGAGGGAGGACAATTTTCAAGAGCAGGAGTCAACAGTTTCCCCACAAGCGTGACCCCAGGGGGAGAGGATGATCGCCCAGCTGAGCAGGCACCAGATCTGATCCTTCCTGGCACTGCGGGAATGCACCTGCAGGAGAGTGTCTACCCTGTCTGGGAGGATGACACAAGCCATCTTGATGCATTGCCTGTGCCTTCCTGGGCATAGGACCTGGAAGTCAATGGTAGACGAGCCCGAGAGAATGCACTTCTACCATAAACACAATGTATTAGCAGAACATGCCAGCCTGTCCTCTTATATCTCTTTCATGGTTGGAAGCTACCTAGGAAGGAGCTCTCAGTGCTAGGTCCACTGGATCTAAGCTGCCTGCATTCTCCTTGGCACAGGTGAATACTTGGAGAAAGCAGGGTCCAGTTATCACAGTTGTGTGCACATGTGTTTGGCTTGCTGTGCACTGGGACCTCAGTCTCCTGGGTTTATAGTGGCCATATTATGCAGGATCAGGGGACAAGTCTACAAGGATGCTGCATCTTGGGCTACATCCGGTCTGATGTGGGAAATGCCCTTCCCATTGCATAAAGATTGTACCTGCCCCCATCTTTTTCCTGAACATTCCCAGCAGCACCTACCCCTAACTTTTGGGAAGCACACACAGTTCCCAGTATCACTGGCCTACATTCAGGGTCTCAGGGCTACATAATAATTGTGAACAGATTTCTGCCATTCATAACCCCTATTCTACCATTTTTCTCATCATCTTCCAAATCATCTGTTTGGCTTTCCTTTACTATGTTTTAGACATGGTTTTCTCTTAGATCAATCTGAACCTGGAACTGGAGCCTTCAACATTAACATGAATCTGGTCCTGAATCTTCAAAGTGAACCTGAACTTGAACCTTGAACTTGACCCTCATCCTGAACATGAAACTGTACACTCATTCTGAACCCGAAAGTGAACCTGAATTTGAACACTAAACATATCCATCACCCTGACCTGAACATAAATCCTTGCTCTTTATCTGAACTGGTACCCTTTATCTGAATTTGAAACTGAACAAGGAACACTATTCCTTACCTTGAACAGCAACCTGACCCTGAAACCTCAACCTGAACTTGAACATGAACCTAGAACTTGACCCTCAACCTGAACCTGAACTTGAACCTTGAACTTGATCCCCATCCTGAACACCCAGAACCTGAACATTATCCTGAACTTGAACCCTCATACTAAATGTGAACAAGAATTCTAAACCTATCCATCATCTGAAGCTGAACATGATTCCTCACTCTGTACCTGAATCTGAAACCTCAATCTGAAGTTGAAACTGAACAAAGAACCATAACTCTTACCTTGAACATGAGTCTGACCCTGAATCCTCACCCTGAACCTGAACATGAACCTAGAACTTGACCCTCACCCTGAACTGAATCTGAACACTCACCGTGAACCTGAATGTGAATGTGAATCTGAAGTCTGAACTTGAATCAGAACCCTAATCAAAACCCTCACCCTGACCCTAAACCTAAACCCTCATCCTCACCCTGAACATAAACTTGGACCCTCACCATGAATCTGAACGTAAAGCCTTGCCCTGATGCTGAAACAGAATCTGAACCCTTCACCTACAACTGGACCTTGAATATGAACCCTCATGCTGAACATGAACCTGAATCTGAGCCTTGAACCTGATTCTCAACCCTCACCCTGAACCTGCAAAAGCACCCTCATGCTCCATCTGCACCTGAAACTGAGCATTCACCCTAAAAATGAAACTGAATACTGAACCCTCACCCTTGCCCCGAACCTTAACAAAAGCTTAACAATCACTCTGAACTTGAACCTGTACATGAACCTTCATTCTGAACCTGAACCTGCACCCTCAACATGAAACTAAACACAAACATTCATAAAAGAACCTGAACCAAGAACCCTCCCACTCACCTTGAACCTGAAACTGAGCCCTTAACCTGAACACTACCTTAAACCTGAACCTGAACTCTTGCCCTGAACCTGAATGTAAAAGTCACTCTGAACCTAAATTCTGAAACAAAACCTGAACCTGACTCTCACCCCAAATCAATATCTGCACTCTCATTATGTAGCAAAACTGAAACTTAAAATTGAAACTTCACTATGCAACTGAATATGAACACTTACCCTGTAATTGTTTCCTCACCCTCAATCTGAACTTGAGACTGAACCATGAACCTCAAACCTCACCCGTACCTATACCTGGAGATGAATATGAATCTGAAAACTCACACTGACCCTGAACCCTTATGCTGAACCTGAATCCTGAAACTCTACATGAACCTGAATCCTGAACATGAAGCCTCACCACATTTATGAACCTGAACACAGAACCTAAACACTGACCCAGAACACTCACCCAGAACTTGGATCTGAACCCTCACTCTGAACCTGAAAGCTCACACAGAACCTGTATGTGAACCCTCATTATACCTGAACAAGAAACCTGAACCACAACCTTCACACTTAATCTGAACCTGAACCCTCACCAAACCTGAACCTGAACTTTGAATCTGAACCTGAAGCTGAACACTAAACCTAAAACCTCACACTAGACTTGAAAATGAAATCTCACCCTGAACCTGTACCTGAACCCTGAACTTGAAACCTATTATCTGAACTTGAACATAATTCCCAAGCAGATCCCTCACCCTGAATCTATACCCTCACCCTCACCCTGAGCCTGAATTTAAACCAGTAACTCAACCCTCATTGTAAACCTGAACCTGAACAGTTACTCTGAACACTCACAGTGAAAGTGAATCTGAACCCTCAACCTGAACATAAACCCTCAACATGAACCTGAATTTTAACCCCCCACCTAAGCCTGAAATAGAACCTGAACCCTCACTCTGAACATGAATATGAACCTACACACTCCTCCTGTTATGGAATCTGATCGGTCACCCTGAACCTGAAAGTGAATCCTCACCCTGAACCTGGATCATCACTTTCAATCTGAACCTGAACTTGAACTCCAAACTGAACCCTCGCCCTTAACCTGAACCTGAACCCTCATCCTGAACCTGACCCTGAAAATTAACCCTCACCCTAAACATGAACTCTCAACCTGAACCTGAAATGTAACTTAACCTTCACCCTGAACCCAAACCTGATCCCTCACCATGAACCTGAACTTTAACTCTGAGCTTGAACCTGAACCCTTATTCTCAATCAGAACCCAGAAACGGAACCCTTACCCTAAACTCTGAAACTGGACCTGGACTCTCATCCTGAACATGAACTAGAATTCCTAACAAAAACCCTCACCCTGATCCTGAACCTGAACATGAATGAAAACTCACCCTAAAACTTGAACCTGAAACCGGAAATTAAACCCTTATCCTGAATCTGAACATGTACCTGAATGTGAAACTTGAATATGAGCCTGAACATGAATGCTGAACCTTACTCTGATCATAAAATCTGAACGTGAACCTACATTCTCACCCTCAAACTAAACCTGAAGCTGAAACTGAACCTGGACACTAACTTTGAACCTGAACATGAACCCTTACCATGAACCTGAAATTTAACCACCACCCAGAACCTGAAATTTAATCCTCACCCTCACCCTGAACCTGAACCTGAACCTGAACCTGTACCCTCACCCTGAAACTGAACATGAACATTAATCCTCATCCTGAAACTGAATCTGAGCCTTGAACCTAAATGTGAACTCCAAACAGAACCCTCTCCCTGAATCTTAACTGAACTCTCACCATGAACGAGTACCTGAACCCTCACCCTATTCCAGAGCTGTACCCTGAACATGAATCCTCATAATGTACTGGAACCTGCACCTGAACTATCGCTGTGAACTTGAAGCTGAACCTGAACCTTCATCCTCAACCTGAACCATAACCTCAAAAGCCACTGTAATCTGAACCACAAACCTCACACTTAATCTGAAACTTAATAATCATCCTGAACATGAAACCTCAACCTGGACCTGGACCATCACCCTGAACCAGAACCTGAACACTCACTCTAAACCAAGACCTGAACCCTGAACCTTGACTTGAATACTCGCACTAAACCAGAACCAGAACCTATACCCACAACCATCTCCTTAAATCAGAACCTAAATCGTAACCTCAACCATCTAATCTGAACCTGAACCCTCACCATGAACATAAATACTCACCTCTATTCTGACTTGAAAGTGGACTTTTGACAGACGATATTTTTACAAGTCCTTCAGAATTAGTGGAAGATTAGGACTTTCCAATAGGTACCGGTTAAATGCACATTTTTGAATACACACATACCACTATGTCCATGGCAGGATTTACAGCAGTCACGGAATTTTTCTAACAAACAATTGCATTTGAAGAGAGGTCCAGCTAATGAATGCTAGAGGGATATATTTGAGGTCACTTGGTTATAGTCAAAAAGTCTTAAACACCTTCATGAAAAGTATGAAATAATGGGTTTTCTTTGTTTTGGAAGCTCGCTCATTTTAATGAAAATGTATTAGGCCATGAGAAAGAAATAGTATGTAGTGCACTTGCTTGAATGAGTTACACTTTAAGCCACCATTTTTGTAAAGCATGTTTGTCTTTGAGATATTTTGTAGATAAACAGTATTAAGAACCACATTGTGCATATATTAAACAGTTGATCTTTTAATATAAGGAGGCAATGGTCTCAGGAACATTTAGTAAAAGAGGAAGTTATAAGGTCCATTAGATTCATGGTAAAAATACAAAATTAGGATGGCCAAATGGAGCAGAGCTGAATAGTGTCATGGCCTGAGGCCAAATATTTGATTTTTACCATTTTCAAAGCAGCAAACCATGATGAAATTTTCAAAAAGAAGAAATTTAAGACACCAGTACATGTTGAAATTAACTACTATAATGACCATTGATAAAGGACAATATTTTGGTCATGGAGGAATATTTTGTTCTGTTTAGGAAAAGTTGCATTTGTTTTTGTGCTATTTGCAACAAAGAGATGTTCCAGCAATGGTTCCTCATCTTGCATTTCTCCAAAGATTAGGATATACACATATTTATGAAATTTTGAAGAAAATAGTAGCAGTTCTTTAATTCTTAAACAGGTGGTGATATTGTAGACGCCACATTGCCTCCTTAATATTGTGTTAAACCACAAAGATCTGTGTAGAAATGTAAACTCCAGTAATTACTGTGACTAGATAAATTCAAAGCTCCTAGAATCCCTGATATCCTCCCTGCTTTTGGACTCAGTGAACTCTATGACAACTTTAGCTGTTAGAACTGGGGACTCAAAAATGCATTTCTCATAGAAAGAATACTGAGCCTTCCCTCATGCTTCTAAGATGATAGGTATGATATGTGTTATATCAAACATGAGAGCATCTTGGAAAAAAATCCTTGAAAGAGAAATGTGTCAGTCTAAGATGAGCAAATCCATGCCATCAGCCATATTCTGGAGAGAGAAAACTTTCCGCCCAAATTATTGAGTGAGTGGAAAAAGTAAGGAATTTTTATAAAGTGAAACAACATTTTACTTATGAAAATAATTAGAATAATACACAAGTCAGAGTCTGTACATAGTATAGCCAAGATCAAAAAGCTATGTTTAGCTGCTCTTCTCTTCTCTCTTATAGCTAGTAAGGGTTAAGACTGACAGTGGTGTTAACTTGTACATTAGTAATTTTCATTTTGTTAGTGAAGATACCAGTTGTCAAATCCAGAGTCAAGTGTTTGGTAAACAAAGCCACACAGCTGAGGCATACAGACTGCCCTGTAGCTTTTATTTAACAAACAGAAAGAACTGAAGAATTCTATTTTAAAAATATAGTGAGTGACTATCGGCAATTACATGCCTGCCTGAAACACTGTCAATCAGCGCTGTTCGTTCACTAAAGCAGGCAGGACTTCCTGTGTGAAACTGTCAATGAGCAAAATTGATTCATTAAGAGGTCGTGACTTCCTGCCTGGCACACTCTCAGTCAACACCGTTTATTCATGAAAGTGTTCCCGCCTGAAACACTGTCAATCAATGCTGTTCTTTCATGAAAGTGGGAAGGACTTCCTGTGTGAAACAGTGTCAGTCAGCCCTTTTCATTCATAAAAAGGGCAAGACTTCCTGCTTGACACACTGTCCGTCAATGCCGTTCATTCATGAAAGTGTTCCTGCCTGAAACATTGTCAATCAGTGGCGTTAACTCATACAAGTGGGCAGAACTTCCTGCCGGAAACACTATCAATCAGCACCTTTCATTCATAAAAAGGGTGTGACTTCCTGCCTGAGACCCTGACAGTCAATGTCGTTAATTCATGAAAGTGCTCCTGCTTTAGACAATGTCAATCAGAGCCTTTCATTCATAAAAAGGGCGGGACTTCCTGCCTGAGGTCCTGTCAGTCAACACCGTTCATTCACGAAAATTTTCTTCCCTGAGACACTGTCAATCAGCACCTTTCATTCATAAAAAGGGCGGGGCTTACTGTATGGAAACCTGTCAATCAGCACCATCATTCATAAGAATGGGCAGAACTTCCTGCCTGAGTTCTTGTCTGTCACTTGGGCTCTGTCTCTCATTCTGAGCTAGGGGCAGGGTTTCCCCAGAGCCAGAACAATGACTTCACCAATGACGTAAATTGTGACCCCATGACCCCTGGTCCTTGTTAGGATGACATCAGCATATATATATATATATATATATATATATATATATATATATATATGGAATAACTGGATCAGATGAGATTAGAATCCCAGGGCCAGCAAGAAGTGGGTCAGAGGAGAAGCAGGAGGTGTGGGCAGGGAACCCTGGGGCCGGGTGCAAACCCCATCCCTGCCCCACCCCACCCCACCCTCTCCTGATCTGGATCAGCCCAGCTGAGCCCTGATCCCTCTGCTCAAAGTGGATTTTCCCCACCCGCCCCGCCTGCCCCTGGGATCTTAATATTTGTAGAACATCTGTCCAGAACCTTCTGGCCTTGAGAATTTCCATTGAGAAGTCAGTTCTTATTTTGATAGATCTGTCTTTATATGTTACTTGGCTTTTTTCCTATGCTGCCCTTAATATTCATTCTTGATTCTGTATGTTAGTTGTTTTATTTTGTGGTGAGGGGACATTTTGGGTGGTCCTGTCTATTTGGTGTTTAGTATGCTTAATGTCCTTTCATTGGCATGTCCTTCAGATTCGGAAGTTTTCTTCATTGACCTTGTTGAATATTTTTTCTGAAACTTTGAGCTGGGCTTCTTTGCCTTCTTCTTTGCCTGTTATTTTTAGATTTGGACTTTTCACTGTGCCCCATATTTCCTGGATGTATTTTGTTAAGTATTTTTTGGACTTAAGATTTTATTTTGGTTGATGAATCTATTTCCTCTAGTTTATCTTCAGAGCCTGAGATTCGGTCTTCCATCTTTGTATTCACTTTGTTATGCTTGGGTTTGTAGCTCCCAATGATCATTAGCCCAGTTTTTCTATTTTCAGCATTCCCTCAGATTGGGTTTTCTTTATTGTCTCTATTTCAGTTTTCAAGTGTTGAACTGCTTCCTTAGCATGTTTGAATGTTTGTTCTTGGCTTTCTTTAGTTTCTTTAAGAGATTTGTTCATTTCTTTCATTTTTTTTGCAAGGTCTTTTCCTGTATTTCTTCCAAACTTTTGTGTTTTTCTTCCATTTCTTTAAGGTATTTTCTCACATGGTCTTTTATGAAGCTATTGTTTAAGTCATTCTATTCTGCGTCATAGGCTCTGGGGTATTCAGGTGTAGTCGGTATAGAATCCCTAGATTGTGGTGTTGTCATGCTTGTCTTTGTATTGCTAGGTGTTTTCTTGTGTTACCATCTTCCCATCTCTTCTTCCAGTGTGATTAGGTGGGGTCTCTCTCTATGCTACTTCCCCAGTGTGATTAGTTGGGTCAGAAATTTGATGTTTGTAGCTCTCTAGTAGGATTGTCCTGTGGGGATAATTAGATATTTGGTATGTGCCAGGAGCTCTGGAAGAGGACCAGCAGTGATGGGTCAGACATCAAGCAAGGGACTCAGGGTATTCTTGCATGGATAGATGGGTCTAGTGTGCTCAGAGCAGCTCCAGGATGATCCCCTGAGGTGGCAAGATTGTTGGATCCACCCTATGTTCCAGTGCTCAATCAGAACAGGGGGCACTGCGCTAGATAGGCCACAGGGACTGGGGAGGGCAGGCTCTTCCAGGGTTATGGAGTGGGGGGAGGTTTTTCACCAGAGAACCACGAGCACTCTCACTGAGAACCAGCCACAGTGGAGAGCTAGTTTCATACCCAATCCAAGGAGTTCCCAGGGAATGGTGTGGGGGAAATTCAACATGAACTGGTCCCAGCATCACCTTCAGCAGAGGCCTGGTGATGGGGATCAAAGATCTGGCAGATAGGTATCAATATCCACTGGGACAGAAATATCTCTTGCCGGGGCCTGGGGCTCTGGCAAAAGACTGGTTGTGGGGTTCTTTGTTCATGAAGTATAAAAAAATAATTTCTCAACCACCTTAATAACTCTCCTTTCAAAATCCCTCCACCCTCTACCCCAAGAAGGGCCCTACTCAAGAAACTCCTATATCTCAAATGTCCCCAATTTTTCTTCAGACATAGAACATACTGTATTGTCTGTGGATGTGTATCTACTTGTAACCTGTTCTTGGGTGCAGGTGATTCAGAGATTATCCTGTATTAACATACAGCAGAATAGAGTCCCTTAGGTTAAAATAAGAAAACATGTGACACTATTACATAATATAGATAAGTCTATTACCTACAGAAACATATATAAAATATAGGTGACTAAATTTTTCATTGGAAGGAACTTTTGCATTCTTATAAAACTAGGCTTATCAGTAGCCAATATTAGAAAAAGTGGCTATGATATTTTTTTCATAACTGGAAGGTAGTGGGATGTTTTCAAATTATCTTTTCCCAAAAATTTTGTGGGGCTAAAGAGATTTGGGATGCCTTTAGAGGAGGTTGATATATTTAAGGTCCCCACATGTAGGTGGTGATATTGTGAACCCCTAGCCTAGCCTCCTTGATGGGATGTGCTTAGTCCTTATGTGCAAAAGGGTATACTCCTTTGGTATTGTTGTAGATCAAAGGTCTGCTTGCCTACTATATTTTCAGAATACTCTCAGAATTAAGGAGACTTCTTGTTTTTTTTTTGTTTTATACATTTATTGTTTTGCAAATACAGCTAATGTTTGAGCTTAATAAGAATCAGTTGAATTCCACTTGTTCTTCTGTATTCTTCTGTTGTGACAGTATTTTGTTCAAAGAAAGGAAGCAAGCTTCATACTCTTACATACACATGTGGAAGAAGCAGACACCATTACATAAAATAACCCTTGTAAATACCTGAAATGTTTGCTTTGCTTTGAGACCGAGTCTCACTATGTAGCTCTGGATGACCTGGAACTCATGGACCAGCCTGGCCTTTAACTCACATAGATACACTTGCCTCCAACTCCTGAGCACTGATACCAAAGGCTTGCCCAACTACATCCATCGAGATGTTATTTTCTGGTACTGTAATATGTATGTAAACTCATAGTAATTATATTCAATCAGTTACAAGTTTTATTTCTGCGAGCTGACCCTGGGTACACAAGGAAACTTCTTAAGTGCAAATTAATTAGAGAGGAATTGCAGAATTTAAAATTGGGTAATGAATGATGTATTGGTTTAAGAACCGTTTGACAGACATTTGTCACAAGTTCTTCATAATTAGTAGAAGACCAAGGTTTTCATATAAGTTCAATTCTGTGGGGCCATCACTGGGAGCCTTTCCCTAAGAAGCCAACAAGCATGTACATACAGCCATGAGGACATGCTGGCATCATTCACAAAGCATTCTCCTTATTGGCAGTAGTACACAGAGAATGCCAAGTTCAAAAGGCCATAGGTGCTCACCCTCAGTCTTTTCCAAAACAAAAATATCCATACCACTCCTATTGACACATCCCCAGATTTGAATTATAAGCATGTGATTCGAGGTGCAGAGATCACTTTTCTGAGCATCAGTGTGGCCTTAAACTAACAGAAAACAGTCTACTTCCAAATCATGAGTTTTTGAAATAAAGTTATTTACTCTCTCCACATATGTATTCAGTTTCATACTTACTTCATTCTTTATCAGTATATCCCTGTATTCCTGGCTTCTAATTACACTTACATCCAAGGCATCTAGTGCAATTACATCTGTCTGTATTGAGATGGTAATTCACATTCAGTAGGGAAATGGTCATCTCTTTCTAACAGACTTCACTTCTCCCACAAATAAGGAAAGACTACAGGGGACTTCCTCCATATTGTTGAGATCTTCCAAGATGGCTATCAAAAAGAAGTCTTCCTCCCTGCCACCTGCAGAAAACCCTGTCTTATCTCTTGCAATTCTGACTTTCCATCAGCATCCTGGAGGCATATGTTCTGATGTCACTATAGAGTTCTCTGAGCGTGTCCAGTGGAGATGTGTGAGTAACTCTGAATTCCTTGTTGTGCTTGTCTGGCCACTACTAAGGAGGGAACTTCCACACCTTTCAAATTTCCACTAATTATACACAGCATCAAAGACAAAACGACAGACACCACAGACATACAAACACACTCACATTCGGGAAAATTCACAGCAGTCATTGTGGGCAACTGAGGTGGAGCTGAAACATTACACCCTGAATGACTTCCTATAAAAGCCAACTAATCAGTACTCTTAATCTGTTAGGTGACCACCATAATCATACACAATGTTATCACTCTGGGATTACTTATGGGCTCTCCCAGAACTAGCTTCTTGTTCAGGGAAACACAAAGTATAAACCCAGATACCTTATCACGCACACACACACGCGCGCACACACACACACACACATATATATATATATATATATATATATATATATATATATATATATAGAGAGAGAGAGAGAGAGAGAGAGAGACAGAGAGAGAGAGATTGAGAGATGTTCTGATACCCCAGATAGGGTCATGTTTTAATTTCTGTAATATCTCTACATATTTTAACTACTGACATGACACCTGGACAGAGGCTAGCAGGGCAACCGGTTTTAAATCTTTCATCTTGAGTGTTCTGCCCAAGTTTAAGGAAAGGTCATGTAGTTAGCAAAACACAGGACATGCCACATGCATGGGAACTCTGCATCAGAGAGGAAGTCTTTTGGAGAGGTAGGGACAAGAATCTTGTTTTGATCTGGATATTACCAACAGGTTTTCCTGTCATCTTTATGACAGCCTTCAGCCTGCACTCTACTTTGAAGGTATCTACTCAGATTCACCCTTAGCCAATACACTGAATTTAACTCTATGCCAGGTTGCATATGATTGAAAGGGTGATGTCTCCCAAACCCCTTCAAAAATTCTGTGGTAGTTCTCTGGATCAGAATGTTTTTCCAACAAGTCTCAGTCACTGAAAACACCTGCACCCTAGATATAGGACAAAGCCATGTCTAAGAGAAACTAAAGAAAGGCCAGACAGGTGACTTAGAAAGGATGACAGTGAAGGTGACATGGATGGTCGAAATCTGTCCAAAATTATTATGTGCCCCTGAGACACTGAATATAGGCCAGAGAGACTGGGCACTGTATATGCTTTCCAAAAGTTAGGTGTGGGTGCTGCTTGAGATATTCATAAAAAGGATGGATAGGGGCAGGTGGTACTGTGCTCAAGCTCCAGGCAGTACAATGGGCAAACACACATATCAGGGCAGATGTAGCTCAGGATGCAGTATCCTTGTAGACATATCCCCTGATACTGCCTTATATGGCTACTCTAGACACAGCTGACAAAGTTTTGTGTTCACTGCAAGCAAAGGCCATGATACCCCCAACAGGGGCTCCTGTATTCTGCTTCCTCTCAGTGCTCACTTATGACAAAGAGAATACAAAAGTCATGCTTATGTCCTGGGATGTCCACAACTGACAGCACCTCTCTAGACAGGAGCCTGCAGTCATGACAGAGAAATACCAGAATATGCTGGCTTATTCTGCAAATGCATTGTTTGATGGCAGTAGTGCCTCAAGAATGGCAGCTTCCAAAGGACATTGGTATACATACCCTCAGGCCTTTCCATAACAACAACAAAGACCAAACAGAAAAAGTAACAGAAGCCTATTGCAACACACTCAAATATAGCCACCAAACAACCAAGGCTGCCTGAAATTGTTCTCTTGGACTGCTGCATGGGATGAATACCAAGGGTGTGGAGGGCCAGGGTATTTTGTAGAGATAGAGTTTGAATCACAGAACTCATTTACTTCACTGATCTGAAACAATCTGCTTTTAGACCCTTCCTCCCATTAGAATAGCCCAAGACAGAACACAGGGAGGTTCACTGGCAAGCGTTCACAGCAAACTTACTGAAGCCTACAGAAAACTCATGGCGGTCTGTAGCCTGAGAGGGAAACTTCAGGACAAAATGTATGAAATTGGGAAATGGGACCTGAGTATTGACTCTAACTGCCTATCCAGGTTATTTTGAAGGAGACTCCCATAATTATCTGAGATTCAGAAGGTATCTATTTAACCATGAACAACCCTAATTATCAGCTGCCAGGCTGGCTTTAATTCTGTTAGATCCTCGCACACTGGAGAAATAAAACATCTTAGTCAATCCTGCCAGCTAAGAAGTGACCTCCCAAGCAGATACAAGACTAATATGTAAGGAAGGCAGTGATATCTCAGAGTACATGGCACATAGGAAAGTGGAAAGGTGTCATTGGGGTGAGGACAACTCACCTCAATTTGGCCTTGTGCTCAGCACTGGCTTCCAATATGGCACACATCTTGCCTGGGAACGACCAAGCCATATTCCATGCAGAGGTGTGCACTCATGTGGGATTGAATTTCTTTATGTACAGATGAGAAAAGAGAAAAGCCACTAAAATCATTGGTTTTCATGTCCATGTTACACTTCCATCAGGGTTCAGGTGGAATACTTCCACACGTCATCTGCAGCAGGGAACAACAAGTGGCTTGGAACATCGATGGCTTTGACCCAGGAAGTAGGCTGCACAGTTCGCTAGATGTGAACATAAGGACACATTGAAATGATAAACATTCTATCTCACTCACCCCCTTGAGTACCAGGGGCTCTCTCAGTGTCCCCAACACTGCAAGGCTTCAATAGGCAACCATTCTTAGATACTTGCAGGTCTATTAAAAACTATCTCCAGTACAAAGACTTCTACACCCCACCACCCACGTCTTAGAAAAATTCTCTTTCTTTTCTCAAAAGACCTCAAGTCCCCCTCATACATGGGTAGTACTTCATCTTCTGTAGAAAGCCATCTATTTGTGGCCTGGCATAGATACACACAGAGGTATCCAAACAGAATCTTGTGTTCTGAGGAAAGGCAAACTTGGCACCAAGGAAAAGTAAACTATTCTCATTTGTCACAACAGCATGCTTACAGCATATATTCACCCCTGTTCTGCACAGGGACTTCCCACAAAATTCCAGGGGTCTCCATGGTATACCCTCAAGGTGCTATCAACCGTTTGCACCACAGCACCAGACACCTGTAAAAGAAACAAGTGCCCATAGCAAAATGGGACAGCACATCAGCCTACATGTGAAAACACCATCCCACAACAAAACACCTGACACTGTACATACAGCTCCCACCCCCAATCTAATTCTCCACAACCATGTATCTGTCCACCTTTGCACCCCTTCACATCTACCTCCTCCAGTATCTATTTCTTCATCTATTGATGGCTCCTGTGTACACTCTCATGGCTTCCAGGGCAGATAGGCCAGTCTGGACCAAGAGGATATGCCATATTCAATTGGGAAATGCTTTTCAGTATCAAACATAAAGCAGGTGGTCTTCTGTGAACCCTGACAGCCTACTGAGATTCACCTTCACGCTAAAGATATCTTCTAAATGACCAGAAGATGAAGACCACTGCTCTGGCTCCTGGATACAATCCTGTCTAGTCTCAATTGGTTTTCTCTAACAAGCTTCCTGAAGCTCTCTCACTATCTCTCCCATGTGAGTCCATATGATTGAGACTGGAAGAGTCCATGGTGCCCACCTAGGGGAAGTTCCATGATCTGAGAGAGCATGATAGTCACATTGATCAGTTTTAAGCTCTTCCTGCAGATTCTGGCATAATCTGCTCTCTACTATGAGGACAAGCAGCAGCACCAGAGGCACAGGCAGCATCACAGTTGTTGCCAAGGCAGTGTCACCAAGGTTTATGTCACAAAGAACAAGGAGGTTCTCTATCTTGACTCTGCAGGTGAAGCTGCCTCCATCACTGCTGCCACAGACTCTGCTGATGTGTTCCCATCCACCGATGCAGCCACATCATTAATGTAGGGACTCAGTTAAATATCATGAAATCAGCCCAACATAGTTAATTAGACAAGATTCTATGGTCATCTGATTATTAAATTATTGAATTTTTAATATTGGTAATGACTGTTTCTTTAATAGGTCAGGTCTGCATATACTTCGAGGAGTTAATGATGTTAAACTACCCAGTTTTTAAAGCATTTAATTATTTATTTATTAAAATATATTATCATGTAATCTGTGATCACTGGATCTCCCAGTGTCTCTTATGCTCTGGGAGCTGCTTCTCATACCATGTGTCTACTGCATTCGCCACATTGCAGACAAAACACTAATTGATGACCTCATCATTATTTAAGTGATCAAATAAGTAAATAATTAGATGGCTGTGCATACTTATCTCTAATAATATGGCACCCGTGATTGCCAGTGAATTAATACTTAGATAATTAAATAATGTCACAAAATTAAATATGACAGTGTCTGAGACAGACATGAAGGATGGCATCAGCATTGATTTAAATATTTAAGATATAATTATAAAATAATTGAATAATGTGATTATGTTGCATACTTAAATGCCTCATGGTAAAATCAGACTGAACACTTCCTGGAATAATGATTTATTTCAACAATTAAATAAATAATTAAATGGCCTTGCATATTAACTCCCACAACATGGTTAAAAACTCTAGGTATCATAGCTGATGTAATGATCAATTTAAATGACTAAATAATCATAACACATATTAAGCTCCTACAAGTTGATTCCAAACCTGACTTATGATCCATAAAGTTTTGGTAGATTTAAATAATTTAATTACATTATTAGATGATCTGGCATTCTTAATTCCACAACATGAATATAAATTCTAGGCATCTTGGATAATTAAATGAAGGAATTTAATACTTAAATAATTATAATATCAAATGATGAGATGATTTGGCACATTTGACTCCCACAAGTATGCTCCAAACTGAAGTGATTACTGACTAAATATTGCTAGATTTAATAATTAAATAATTAAATATTTTGATGGTGTTGTATACTTGATTCCCACAAAGTGGGTCCAAACTCAAGAGATTATTGAAGCTTTAATCATAGATTTGAACAATAAAATGAATCAGTAAATGATTAAAAAAATGTCACATAATTTACTCCTGGGGAAGATACCAGAATTGTGTCATCATTTATTTAAATAATTATGTAATGAAATGGCATACCAAAATTAACTACAGCAAGGTGGAATCAGACTAGCCGCTTCTTTTAATAGAGAATGATCCATGATTTAGGACATCAGATAGTTGATGTTGGGTGGCTGCCTCAATAGAGATAAACCCCTGTCCAATTATCCCTCAGTGAAGCCTAACAAAAGGATTAATACATTCCTGTAAGTAGCTCACAGTGGAAAACTCAACTTTTCTTGGATAACTCAGTCTTTTTTGTTTTCTTCATCCATAGTTTTACTTCTTAGAGAAGACAACTTTCATTTATAGGAGTATTTGAAATGTTTCTCCACAGAGTATACTCCCTGATGGTAGGTAATCTTGAATCGGGTAATATTAAGAGCTGCAGTTCTAATTTCAGGGACTTGACCATGACATGGTTAGAAAAACCAATTTCTACATATGCTGTCATGAAAGCTTGTATGGGCCATTTATTTTCTGAGAGTAAAATATCCAGTGATAACACTACATCTAATCAGCTCTCTAATTCTTGGGCCCATGGTATGGGTATAGAGAATCCAAGCAGGCTTGCCAGGCAATGGTTATGATCCAACATTCTGACACATTCAATATGCCTGCCACATGCTAAAAACAACTCCACCCACTTGTAGTGAGATATTCACTTTGTCCACATCTTTGGCACTGACCACACCCATTGGTGGTGGAGACAGGGGCAGAAGTTTCTTGGAGAACTAGGTCTGAAAAGGAGCCTGGGAATGCTGTCTGGCGTAACCAGGTGGACACGCTGCAGATTGTGATATGTTTGTGTCTGCCCTACAACTTCTTTTTTCTCCACCACAACCCCGAGACCATCATTCATCTCCTTCCCATTTCCTCACATTGCATTTTCACAGAGCCCTGCAACATCTACCCTGCTTGTTTGCACAGCCCAGCTTCTGGGCCTGCCCTGTTTGTGTGTTTCCGCAGCCCTGGCAACACCAGTTGCAGGTGAAACCTGTTAGCTCTGCAGTCCCAGCAATTTATACAAGGCTTATTTCACTCCTTTATTTAACAAAGTTTTGTTTTCCTTAGTTTGTTATAAGCTATTTTACAGGGACCGGGATCAGAAGGATTGTCTACTGCCAGACACTATTTGATCATGCAGAAGCAGGATTCAAAATGTTGAAGATGGCAATAGAGATCTTAAAATTAGAATACAAAATAAGGAACATAAAAAATGACCAAACCAAAACAGAAAGAATGCAGTGCATTAATACGCTAGCAGAAACAGCTCATTCCTGGTCAGAGGAAGGTCATGTTAAAAAACTGGAACACCAGATGAAAAGACTACCAGATAGAGTCTCTTTCATATCTGAGGATAACGGCAAGCTACCAGATAGAACATTCTTTCTGGAAGTCAGTTTACATGCAATTCAGATAACATGTAACAATGAGAATATTAAAAACATTGAATCATTTGGAATCATTTGTAGTTGGAGAAATTAAGAAACTGACTGATGCAATGAAATCTATAAAAAGTTATATGATTCAAGAAATTCAGACACTCAAAGAATTAATAGAGAATAGATTTCAGGTCTTAGAAGACCTTCAATCTGATACATCTGAAGAACAACTACAGGTAATAGGACATGAAAAAGACTTCAATTTTTCTACACTGTTTAAAGTCAGGGGAGATTATCCTGTATCTATTAATGAAAAACCAGCAACAAAATAACACCCAAAAGGTGTCATTGCATATCAGTGGGAACCAATACCAATGAAAGATTTAAAAAGTATAAAGGAAGCAGTAGTCTCTTATGGCATGCACTCACCATATGTGAAGCAATTAATAGAATCATGGACAAGGAAACCCCTAAGCATTGGGACCAATTAATATCAGCTGTCCTTGAAACCCCCCTCAATTATAGTGGAGAGCTTAATGAAGAGAGGTAGCAAAAGCTCTTGAACTTCAGGGCTTAAAGAAAGATTATAAAGCTCCCAACAATAAAATTCTTGGTGAGAGTATTTATGCTGACACAGAAACCCAAACACCTATGACAAATATATCATGTCTCTATGCAGTACAGCAGCTATGATTGCTTGGAAAAAAGATTTATGAACTAGGGAAGAGAATAGAATCCTATACCAAGATAAGTCAATGACTGAGAGAATGCTTCAGTGTGTTTCTAGAAAGGTTGTTTAGGAGAGTACAATTAGAGGTAGCACACACAGGTTCTAGGTGAATACTCATAGAATCATTAGCTAACAAGAATGCAAATACACAATGCAAACAAGTGCTTTGGCCTTTAAAAATTTGATCAGCACCTTTGGATGAATGGGTTCTATATACAGCCCACATTGAGTATAACAACAATAACACTGAAGCTTGGGTAGGAAAAGACATATCTCAAGGTCTGAGAAGACATTAATATAAAAGAGGTCTTAATTATGTTGACATAGAAGATTGGGTAGGAGAAGCCATCTCCAAAGGTTTGAAAAGATATCAAAATTGCAGATGTTTTAACTGTGGTAAAATAGGACATCTAAAAAGAAATTTTGGACAAAGCATCTCTAGAAATAACAACTCCAGGAAAGAATTGAACAGAAGGCCTCAAACTATTAGGTTATGTAGAAGATCTGGCAAAGGCAAACACTGGAGAAATGAGTATAGATCAACCAGAGACAAGCAAGGAAATCCTTTACCATTGGGAAACTCATTGGGTGGACTCTCGAAGGCCATGTCAAAGATTGTAAGCACATTCCCAGTCACTTTTGGAGTATAATCTCCCACACAACCATTAGAGTATCCAATGCCTGTTTGAAAAACTCATACTGCTCTGGATGACAAACTATTAATGAAAGTTGAATCAAACATAAAAGAAGGAGACAAGCAAAAACTCATATATTTTGGCAAACCTCTATAAACAGTCCAAGGCCTAGATTGATAGTTAACATGAATACCAGACTATTTGCAGGCACTCTTAAAGCAGGAGTTGATGTAACTATCATAGCAAATAAATCTTGGCATCAAAGATGGCCCCTGCAAAAGGTAAATGTTCAATTCTTAGGGATTGGAACCCTGTCTCAGGTAAAACAGAGCACGAGATGGATTGAATGTTTAGGAACAGAAGGACAGAGAGGAAGGTTGAAACCATATGTGGCTGATATAGTGATAAATATATGGGGTCATGATCTATTACAGCAATGGAATACACAGATTAACATCCCTTCAGTATTAGATAGGAACCATAAACGATCTCATGATTGTGGATGAAATATTATAAAGTACTATACAACACAGACACAAAATATCCAGGTTGGGCAAAACAGAATACAAGTGTCAAACAAACAGAGGAACCAGAAGCTCTAACCTTAAAATGGCTAAAAAATGAACCTTTCTGGGTAAGGCAATGGCCTTTGACCTCTGAGAAGGTAGAGGCTTTAGGAAATGTGGTTAAAGAACAGCTAAGTACTGGACATATCTAGGAATCAACCAGTCCTTGAAACTCTCCATTATTTGTTATCAAGAAGAATCCGGTAAATAGAGAATGCTTACAGACCTGAGAGACATCAATAAAGAAGAGTATCACCAAAGACCTGTATGTTGGCCTATAGTTAACAACATAACGTAAGTCAAGATTATCTAATTTAATGGAATAAAATCTGTGGGAAAAAAAACCTGTAGATTGCTTTGGGGTAGAGTACCATATTTATTATGTTGGTTCTATCTTTCCAAATGCATAGGATTTATCTGCATTTTCTGCTATCTTCTTTAATTTTCTTCCTCAAAAACTTAAAGCTGTGGTCCTACACGAATTTCACTTATTTTCTTTGAGATAGGTGAAGATATTCTATGTTGTTTTGGCTATTGTAATTCATTATGGTTCTTTGACTGTTTATCACTGACATGTAGGATAGCTACTATCCTTTTTTGTGTTAATCTTGTATCTGCACACATTAGAGAATGGGTATATCAGCTTTTAAAGTTCACTGGCAGACTTTTGCATCAGTTGTGTATACTATCATACAGTCTGCAAATAGCAAAGATTTTTTTTGTCCATTCCTATTTGTATTAAGTTTATCTCCCTTTGTTGTCCTATTATTCTACCCAGAACTCCTAGCACTATATTGAATAGGTACAGAGAGAGTGAACCTTAGCTTGTTCCTGATTTTAGGGGAATCTTATTGAGTTTCTCTCGATTTAGTTTGATGTTGATTTGTAAAAGCAAGAACCTGGAAGAAACCTAAATGCCCCTCAACTGAAGAATGGATAAAGAAGATGTGGCACATTTACGTAATGGAATACTATTCAGCAGGACAAAATGGAATATTGAAATTCTCAGGTAAATGGATAGAATTAGAAGAAACCATCAAAAGTGTGGTAATCCACTCAGAAAAAGAGTAATATTGTATATACTTACTTATATGTTGATTTTAGACATTGAGCAAAAGATCACCAGCCTATAATTCACGCCACCAGAGAAACGTGGATATAAGGATGGATGTTAGAGATTCCTATAATGTCCCTCACAGAAATAGAAAGGAACAAGATCTACTAAGCATATTGGGAGTGGGGGAGCAGTGAGTGGAGTGGGAGTTAGGAGAAAGAGAAGTGAGGATAGGAAAGCCCATGGTACTACGCATATTGAGCCAGGGGAGGAATAGATGAGAGAATAAAAAAGAGAGACAGATACCATGAGAGAGGGAACCATTAAATGTTTAAAGAGAAAACTGACTCTAGGTCCAGAGACCTACAAGAATAACCGGAACTAACAATTTGAACAACAATGGTATGGCTACCATAAAAGCTTTTCCCTACTAATACCTAACTTATCCACCAACATAGATAGCTCATTTCATAACTGATGAAAACAGTAGCAGACCCCCCCAGCATAACACTAAGCTGAACTGAAATCCAGATCCAGAAAGGGAAAACAAGACCAGGCTACAGATATCCACAGAGACAGCAGGCCTAAAAAAGGAGGAATTAATTGGCCCCAAGACTGATAGCCGTGAAATCAGCATTGGACCAACTGAGAACCCCTGAATATGGCTCTCGGTTAGAATGACTGGCCATTCTAAGGGACCTCAGGAAATACTACCAGGATGTATCCCTAGTGAACAAAAGACTTTGGGAGTTCATTCCCCAAGAAAGGATACTCCATTAACAGAGAGGCAGAATGGAGGTCCAAGTCCCTACTCTAAGTGATTTGAGAGATGTAGATGACCCCTCCTTGATGGCACCTCCCTGTGTAGTGGGGTTGGGAATGGGATGGGACATGGGTCAGGGTACATGGGAAGGATATGTAAAATAAGAAAAAAATTTAAAACAGAAAAGATTTTTGACATGAAAATATCAGGCAATGACATTAATAATCACATCTAGTATTGAAGAAAATTTAAAAAAGAAAAATGAAATGGAGAAAACAAAAGAATACAATGAAGATATTTAAAATCATATGAAAAACAGAAAAGACCAAGGTAGTACCAACTGAAATTGGACAGATATTTATTAAAATCATATTTATAAATTTGGTGTATATTTGTACATATCTAATATTTTATGTAACTATTCATGATGAATATTTCCATAAATGATCAAGGGACTAAATTGAGGTGTCCTAGTAAGTACATAAATAAGAAGTTAAAATTTTATTATTTAATATAAAAAGAAGAAACATGTTAGATATTGGGTTGATTTTTTTTCTTAGCAATACAGTTTCTAAGACTCCCAACAATACCTATTTTTTTAAATGTTTGAATAGGGTTCCTATCTACATTTAGATATTTTATGTTTATATTGTTATAAGTTTGATGGGAGGAAAAAATACAAAGGTAATGGGAGGTTTTGTTTACTGCAAATGAGGAGAAATAAAATAAGAATATTTTGACCTCAAAAATAAAATAAAACTGAGAATTGATTTTAAGAATATTTCTCCATGAACCCCATAGGGGAAACTCTAGAACAGATAAGACATGTTCTTATCTCAGGGCATGATGGCTGGAAGTCCTTAGATAGTTAAGAAACAGCTATGGTGATTGAGTAGACCTCAGTGGAATTGGAGTATCTATTTTCAGCTAAGGCAGGGAGTGAGGAATTACAAGTTTGCCTCTTTTTGCATTACCATGCCTCGACTCCTGTGATATTACTATTTTATTTTCATGGTAAGCATAGACTCCAGTAGAAATGGGAAAATATGCTTTCTGTTTTACCTGGGTCAAGAATTCTAGAAGTATGAGGATATTACAATTCTCTTGGGTCCATAGATCTTTAAAAACAGTTGTATTTTCCTTACCCTTTCCAGATAAATTGAAATGTCCTATATTTCATGTCCTTACAAGAAAGATCGGAGAAATGTAAGTACTTTATCTTTATGACCATTCTACATGAAGGTATTCTTTAAATTGAAACTCAAGCTGTCTTTGCTGTACATTCACTCAAATAGTCATGAGCTTATCAAATCCCCATTCATTTTCCTACCACAAGACTCCAATATGGCAAGGCACAACCTTTGACAATGAAGACCAGAAATGTTTCTTCAGGCTTGATTCACTTGGATGGTATTGGTATTGAAGTTTGCATAAGATTCTCATTTACATCAAAATGGGAAAGTCAACCAGTAAAATTGCATCACCTCATTCCTCAGGGCACAAAAATAAAGCTAAAGAGGAACTTACTTTTCTGTGTCACAGTGTAGAAAACTCAGCACCAAATTTATTGTCATTGTGCCAAGAGCCAGATGCAAAGACTTGTCAGGATACAACACAGATATATTGGCATGGAAAATTGTACTGAACAATAAGTTGTCATCTGGACACCAAGTTTTATGGAAACTGCAATGAGTACAGTCTTCAAAGTTGGTATTGTTATTCTGTATCCATGAGGCCTCCAGATACATGAATATGGAAGCTGCCTCATTAGATATAAACACTTACCACATCTTCCTTCATCTAGTCTAAGAGGTAGATTACAACCTTGCTGAAGGACGTTAACAATGGTACACTTACCTTTTGAACGATATCTTTAAGCCTTTCTTTTTATCCATGGTTTTACTTCTTAGGGAAGAAGACATTTATCATGAAAAATCTTTGATCCTTTTTTTCAGATTCTATTACCTAAAATTAGCTACTCTTGATTTGGGTAATGCTGGTAACTGGAGGACATTCCAGGGCATTGCTGATTAATTGACTTGAAAATAAGTATAACTCAGAAAAGAGCCTTGCATTGTTGGGAGAAAAACCAATGAGGCTATAAGGTTAGTCCATTATTGGGTGTGCTTTTAGCAAGTGGGAGTTGTACTGGAATGAGACAAAATCTTAGACCATAAATGTTGCTTGGCAACCCTGCTGGAATTCTATATTCTGGTATCATGTGTCAAGAACCGGACAGCAACTTAAATTGGATATTTCAGTCTCTCAAGTCAAATATCTCATAAAACTTTTAATGACAGCGCTTGGGGAAATTGATTCTGCTAACCAAGTCCTAGTCAAACCATGGAAGTTGGCCTATAGCAATTAATATCACCCAATTCAAGATTCCCTAATATCAGGAATTATAGTCTGTGGAGAAACGGTCCAAAGTCTTTTGTTGATGAATGTCAACTTCCCTAAGAAGTAAAACTAGGGATGAAGAACATAAAATGACTCACATTTATTCAACAAAAGGTGAGTTTTCCATTGTGAACTTCTTTCAGGGATGTGTTAATCCATTTGTTACAATAGACTGAGGAATAATTTGGTAGCAATTCATCTCTATTGAGACAGCTTCTCACATCAAATGTCTGATATCCTCTTAAACCCTGGATACACAATGACCTTTAATCATTTACACATCTTACTGCTCAAATCTGTAATTAATCCATCATCAGTTTAGTATGGCATAATCTTCTGGGAACCAAGTAAGAAACAACTTGTGGGTGTCTTTTATGGCAGACCATCTTATCCACTGATTATGTAATTATTTATTTATGAAAATAGGACATTAAATAATTGATGATAAATGGATTTTTGCATCACATTGTGGAAGTCAAGTATGCAAGACCATCTAATACTTAAATATGTAATTAAATGTTTTAAATAAATGATGATAACCTCGTTTGTGAGTATGATTTGGAAACACCTTGAGGAAGTGGCTGATGTGATACCAACTGGTTGTTTGATTTTATAGTCTAATAAAACAATGATTATGTCTTCCACAATACCTGAAATTTGGAGCCACCTTGTGGGTTCAAGAAGGCCAGATCAACTAATTTTATAATTAAATTATTTAAATTGATGATAGGGGTTAATATGCAAGATCATTTAAATATTGGTATAATAATTTAAGTAAATGATTCTCTATTCCATAAAGAGTCAAGTCATGTTCCATCATGGGGAGTTAAGTATGCATTATCATCACATTTTTTGATTAATTGGTATTTTTTATTTTAAAGTCAATTTTATTTTTAACACAAGCAGGGTTATTTATCACTATCATTTGCATGGCTCAATGATTTATTAAACATCATCATTTTACCAGAGAAATGCTCTAAGCATGAAAAATAATTCTGAGTTGTATATCTGTCACTTACCAGTATTTAGTCTTTTTTTTCTTATTTTACATAAGAACCACAGTTCCCACTTGCTCCCTCTTTTTATCCCTCCCTATTTCCTACCCTCCCATCTAATGTGATCACCCTCCCCTCCAATACCTACCTCCAGCACCACAAGTAGGGTAATGCCTCTAGGAGGGCACAATAAATCTGTAAAGTCATTTGGAATAGGAACTAGGACATCTCGCCTCTACATTGATTATCCCCCCATCGGAAATGTGATCCCATAATCTTTTTGTGCACTATGTGTACATACTATTTCCACTGTCACAGGACCCTTAGACTGCCCAGGCCTTCTAAGTGAGACCCATATTTACAGTGTCTGAGTTGATCTAATGATAGCTAAACAGCTATCAGTCTGGGGGCCCATTTGCTTCTCCTTGTTCAGCTCAGCTGTCTCTGTGAGATTCTGTACACTGGTCAGATCCTCCCTCTCTGCATCTGTATTCCAGTTTGGCTCAATGATTAGATGTGGGTGTCTGCTTCTGCTTCCATTAGCTACTATATGAGGGCTCTGTAATTGTGGATAAGTTAGTCTTCAAACTCATTATCAGGGAAGGGAATTTATGGTAGCCTTCCCACTCTTGCTCAGATTGTTAGTTGTTATCAGTCTTGTAGGTCTTTGGACATTTCTCTAGAGTCAGTTTTCTCTTCTAACCTATAATGACTCCCTCTTTTATGGTGTCTTTTTCTCTTTCTCTTTTATGCTCTCATCTGCTCCTCCCCAGACTCAGTCGTCCTAGTCCAACATGCTTTCCTTTCATCCTCTTTTCTTTGTCCTAGCTCTCTCTTTACTCACTCCCCCACCACTCCCAATATGCTCAGCAGATCTTGTCCCTTCCCTTTTCTTTGGGGGAACTTGTATGAATCACTTTAGAATCTTCTTTGTATCCTAGTTTTACTGATGGTATGAATTATAGGTTGGTGATCCTTTGCTCTAGGTGTAAAATTGATATATCAATGAATAATGTTCCTCTTTTTGTGATGGAGTTATCTCATTCAGGATGGTTTCTTCAAGTTCCATCCAATTTCCTGTGAATTTTAAGATTCCATATTTTTTTCTGCAGAGTATTATTCCATTTTGTAAATTCATCTTTGTCCATTCTTTAGTCGAGGAACATCTAAGTTGCTTCCAGGTTCTTGGTATTTCAAATAATGCAGCTACAAAGTTTAGCATACATCTTTGTTCTGTGGATGTAGATCATATTTGTATGTGCCTAAGAAGAGGATTTCCAGGTCCTGTGATAGAGTGATTCACATTTTACTGAGGAATCACCATACTGATCTCGAAAAAACTGTACAAGTTTGGACTTCTACCAGCAGTGGAGGAGTGTTCCCCTTTCTGTCCATCCTTTCCAGCACAAGTTCTCATTGGTTTTTCTAATTTCAGCCATTCTTGTAGGAGTAAGATGATAACTCAAAATTGTTTTGATTTTCATTTCCCTGATAGCTAAGGATGTTGAACACTTTGAGTGTGTTTCAGCATTTTCATTTATTCTACTGCGAATACTCTTTTCAGTTCTGTTCCCATTTTTAATAGTGTTATTTGGTTTTTTTGGTTTAGTATCTTAAGTTCTTTGCATATTTTAAAGGTCAGCCCTCTGTCAGATGTAGGATTGGTGACGATTTGTTCCTATGTTGTGAAATAACATTTGGTCTCATCAACCCTGTCCTCTGACATAGAGAAACATCTCAGCTTGAGGAGCCCAGATTTATTAGTTGTTGATCTCATGCAGACATGAGCACAAACACACACATGCACACAAACACACATGCACACCCTCACAAGTATAAACACACACATGAACACACACACATACACACATGCACACAGAAATAGGGATATGTATGAGGTAATAATATGCATGCCATTCCTTACTGTTGAAGCCTCACAGTCAGCCCTATGTTTCAAGTATTGTCACACAGGATACCTAGTATGTCTGACACTTATTTGTGTGTGTGTGTGTGTGTGTGTGTGTACTTATATAGCTGGTATTGACACGTATGTGTGTGGGATTTGTCATTAGGTGGGTGGTGTCTAAAAGTTTACCTAGGTGTGTGTGTGTGCATGTGTGTGTATGCATGCATGCATGCGTGTTGTGTGTGTGTGTGTGTGTGTGTGTGTGTGTGTGTGTGTGTATGTGAACATTTATGGGTACTTTAGTTGTTAGGTAGGGGTAACCTCACATGACCTATCACACTTCATACCAGAATGTGCCACTGTGTCTTAGGAAGTGGATAATGTCCAGCGGGTCCAATAACAAACAGTACGGCCCGAGATCCAGCAGTTTGAATAGCACAGGAAGGGCTCCAGCAGGACCAGATCCCTGGCAGTGTAGGTGTGCTTTCAGAAGAAGGGTTCCAACAAGGTTAATTATTCCCAAGTGTACAAAGCCTGACAGCAAGAGAAGGTCCCATTATGGGGTGACAGCTCTCGATTAATGTGGGGTAGAAGGGCAGACAGAACTTGATAATTAGAAGTGGATGTGTGGTCACAAGGGTGTGGGTTTGTCCAATGTGTTTGATGAACAACACTGCATGTCAGAGGGTAGCAGAGGAAGAAGGGCCCCAGTTGGGATCCAATGCTAGCTTAAGGGTGAGCTGGTGTCAATCAAGATCTGATAATCAAGATCTGATAAGCCTTATTGTAGTAGGTCTGGAGTGTGGAATGTGATTTCCAGGAGTGTTAGACACTTCTGATTGTGTGTGAGGCTGTTAAGGTTTCAGCAGAGCCTGAGACATAACATTGTATGTTGGTAGCTATGGGTGATATGTGCTTTTCAGAGCCTTAAGCTAGCATTGTAGGATTTGTCATGGAGTGTTGGAATACCCACGAGATCTGATATCCAACCGGTGTACTTTTTTAGATATGTGGTATCCAGTGGGTCATGATACTTACAATTGTAGATTGTGGCGGTTTGGTGTGATATTCAAGAGAGCATGAAATCTAGAAGTATGTGTACAGATTCAGTGGAGTCAGGGTGTCAAGTGGAGCCCAATAACTGACAGTGTATTTTGGTACAGTGGTGAGATAATGTGCTGTCTGGTCTGATAAGAAGCAGTTAATGTGGGGGACATTTAGAATCCAGACATAGGAGTGGGGTGCTTCTGAGGGTTTGGTTAGCATTGCCTGATACCTAGCAGTCAGTGTGTGGTTTTGTGGAAAGCCATGAATTCCCCAATGAAGTGTATGGGAGGCTGTGTGTGTGTGTGTGTGTGTGTGTGTGTGTGTGTGTGTGTGTGTAACTTAATGGAATGTCTTGACACCAAGTAGTGCAGTGTGTGGAATTTGTCTGTAGTAGAGTGGGATGCCTGAAAGAATACCTAGATGTGTGGGGGTGTTTGAGTGTGTGTGTGTGTGTGTGTGTGTGTGTGTGTGTGTGTGTGTGTGTGTGTATTTGTCTGTGAATTAGAAGTATATTAGAAGATTGTGTGTGTGAAGTAGAAGTCTATCGAGGGCTGTGTGTGTGTGTGTATGTGTGTCCATAAACTGACATCATATGTTAAGTAATAAGAGTGGAAGGAGCAGGCATAGCACATGGAAGTAGTTATGGACCAGGCTCTACTGTTCTCCAAACCTGACTATACCATATAATACAGCGCTATTATCAGATCCAGCTGAACATCTCATCTCCATCCTACACAGAGGTATCAGCCCTCAACAGTCCACACACCATACCTAATATACATAATATACAGTGCCCAGTAAATCACCTTATTATCCCTGATACTGCAGATAATATGGAAGATGTTAAGCCCTGATAACTGTCTGACACTCACACACTATTCATCATATCATTCTGGACAGCTCAGCATGAGCTCACATATTGTGCAAACTGTCAAGTTTTGTAAGACATGACTTGAGTCCAAATTACATCAAGAATACCTGAAAACTATCAGTGAATATGGGTGGCATAAATGGTGTGTGTATCAGAGCATCATTCTTACAGGTGTAGAAGAAGCATATAAAATTATGTTCATCATCCCCTCTTCTAGACTTGTAGGTATGAGGACCAGATACACATAACATTGATGACACCTATATTCATTGTTAGGTGTCAGGCCTGGTTGAATTCATCTCTCTGGCTGCTACAGGCTCACATACACTGACCTCGCTTCCATCACACATGCACAGCCAGGCTGTAATAGGGAATAGTCCTGCATGGCTAATTAAATATCAGTGGGCACTGAGTGTCAATGAAGCACAGTTTGTGTCAAGTGGGGCCTGAGCAATAACTCTGTAGGTGGGAATGGGGGGAGGGTGTTCTAATAGAATTTGATATAGGTTGTATGGTTGGCTTCATAATTACAGCCAAGAAAGGCCTGATATGGAGGAAATTACATGGGTTTTTTGGGAGCTGCTTGGAACATGACCCAATGTATTTGGGGAGGTGTGAGAGGATAACATATCAACAAGTGACAATTACGAGCAACGATATTTGAGCATAGCTGCAGGGAGGAGACATGTCTGACAGGGTGATACACCTACTGGCGTGTGGGTGGGGCAGGATAGTGTACTGTATGTACACTTTGATATATGACTGTGTGCCATATTAAAAAAATATCAGGTAAGTCCTTACTATTAAATATTTGTGTGGTTTGTGGGATGTAAGTGTCCATCAGGCCCTGATATCTTGCAGTTTCAGGAAATATGGAGGGTTCAGCACAGCCTGGGTGTGAAGTATTCATTGCAGGGCAGCAGGAGTGTGATGTGTTCTGCATGGGTTGACATCTTGTAGTGTGTGTGTAACAGGCATGGGAGTGTGCAGCTCTAGGCTTCTGGGATGAAGGAGCAGCAGCATGGAGACTTACCAGCTCCAGCAAATCCCATCTTTCATATGCTCAGTCTCCCTTTTACACTGGGCTGATGCATTTGAGATCCAAAAGCAAAGCAGGCAGAGCTAGCATTAGCCCTCAGCTCTTGATAGAATTCAATCTGTTTCTAGTCCACATCTTCACAGTACTATTGAGTGTCCAATGGGTGTATAAGAGAGCTGAGCAGAGCACTTCATCCTGTTTGCCTACACATTCCATTCATGCTGCCTAGCACTGAACCATCATCTTGTTGTTTCCTGGGAAAGAGAGCATCCGACTTTCTCTAGGTATCCTTGAATGTAGTTTCTTTGTCCATTCCCCAGCTCCTGTATTTTCTTGACTGGTGTCATCAAGGCTCATGAGATCAAAATTTATCCTCTCTGTTGTTTCTGGTCTTCTCCATATGATGCAGAACTTACACAGGTCTTTTCTGTAATTCTCACATGGTCTTTGCAATGTTTCCATCTGGATTCAGCTATAAGATTTGAAATTTGGTTCAGTTTTTAAACAGGTTTCTTATTATTTGCTTTTGCAAATTTGCTCTGAAGTCCTTAAAGGCAGACTATTTTCTCTACCTTGATTTCCTGGGTGTGTCTGTCAAAAATCAGATTACATGATTTAGGTGGGTCTGTTGCTGAGATTTGATTCCATGTGTCCAGTATATTTTCCTCTCCTGATCACTTTATAGATAACTTAGACTTTGCATGGTGTTCTAGAACCAGATATTTGGAGTCCTCCATCTCTTCTATGACTAGGCCCAGGTGGTTGTTACATATGGTATATGGTCATCAAGTAGCAATTATCAAAGTATCTCTAAATCATCTGTCCCATTAACAACAGTGTGACTAGTACTGTAGAATAAGGATATCTGAAAGTTCATGTTCCTTAGTATTCCTCAGATATCATAAGTGTCTTAATGTCAATTAGTATATATTCTGATAGAATTCTTTTTAAATACTTCATGTGGGTTATTTTGTACAAAGTCTCTATCCAACACCATTAAGTAATAATACAAGTGGACAACTTGGAGTGCACCTTCTCCATGTTATTGGTGGCCTGGGATACAGGGCCCATGAACACTATGCTTGTCATGCAATCCAGTATAGGTGTCATATAGAGATGCAGACTGGCTTCACAATGTACTGCTGGGACACATTTGTAATCTCTTCATGCAGGATTCCTGGGTTATCTTTGAGGAAAGAAACCTATAAGTGGACTCTTTGCCCTGTAAAATTAGACACAACTTCACAGAGTGGTGGAGATTCTACAGTAACACATTTACTGTGATACTTTTGTCATCCCCAGATGTAGACAAGAATTGTGAGTGGTGTCTGTGCCTGCAAGCAGGAAGAAGAGCCTTTCATTGCTCTTCACGTTATGTCCTGTGTGTGGGATACTGATATCCTCAGGAGCTCAATATATTACCAGATGGTTTTTCACCACTGCCAACAGTGTTTACTGTGCAGAGCCTCTGGTCAGGAACTCCTGTGTATTTGCTTCAGGGTCTGGGCAGGCACACATAAAAGGTAGAATATTATAGACCAATGTAGAAGCTGGCTGAAAGTTACACTTGCCCCAAACAAGGACCTGTTGCCTAGTAGGTTTAATTTTAGATTTTAGTGTAATTCAATTAATAAAGACACAGCTATAATGCCGTTGTCTTCCAATATGACCTTCCCTTAATCAATATCAATAGTGTCTCTTCAGGAATGTCTGATTACAGAAATTAATTTCTCATGTTTGCCCTGGTGCTTTGCAGGTATCAGGAACTAGGAGCAAAGAGAGGAAAGTATTTTCCCAGCAACATATTTAAACATGAGCTCTCAGCTTCCAGTTTTCCATCTCCTGGCTTCTTTTCTAAATTAGATAGAATACATACTTCGTGAAAATGAGCTTCCACAGAAGTTCCTGTTCACAAAACCCTGCAAAATTTATGAGAGAAAAGATGGTCAATAAGAGATCTGTAGTTGACCTATGAGATTCCATTTGACCCACCCATACCATAATTTTTATCATGGTATTGGCAATAGGCCAGTGGATGCAATTGAAGTAGTGTTCCAAACAAGCACATTATGTCCAAAAGAGCATCTCATGGGACTCATCTCCATCCTCTGTGAGGAGAATACCTTTGGACAGCTTTGGGATAATGTTTAGGTAGGTACTGCTATAGGTAGCTGGGACTAACTGCACTGGATCATACTCTGTCCGGCAGAAAGGCAGTGAAGGAAAGTGGTGCTGGTAGAGGGGTGTCTTAGCTTTCTTCTATGCCCTCAGAATAAAAGGTTGAATGCTATACTGTGCCTTCCATAGCATTGGTACACAAAAGTTATCATCATACTCAAGGCAAATGGGATCAGTAAACCGAAATATATATATCACAACTGTTCTTACCGAAATTTGCCTCCTTAAGCACAAACACCTAGGTCTGCAGTCAGAGATATTCATAGATTATCTGTCTTAGGTTAGACTGAGCTGGCCACAGCACCAAGTTTCCCTATCCCAGGAGCTGGCTTCTGTAAGGAACATCAGGAAAGAAACTAGACTTAGTAGTCACACAGGAATGTACAACAGCTACACCCAGTAAGCAAGAAGCATAGTTGCTTGAGATCATTATCCTTGAAATGCTGTTTCCACCCTAGTGCTTTTGATTACTCAGCTCAGGACAGAGTAAGTTTTAGAGAGGCAGTCCTCCCATACATGTGGGTATGAAGTTCTTCATCCTTTCTATACAAACTGTTCTTCCTTAATGATAATGGGATATAAGGTCAGAGGGGAAAGATGCTTGTTCACTACAATTTATATCAAGATCACTCTGGATGCATGGTTCTGTTTTATCTCCTTAACCTTTGTCCATCCACATCATGAGCTCCATGACAATTTTACTAGGGATTGAATACGGCCGGTTTGAGCGGCTTCATGCTTATTTGTGTGTAGACTAGTGTCAACGATAGACCAGATCACAGGAACATTTCTCATACAACAGGACTACATTGGTGGTCTCAGTCCTGCCTTTACCACATGAGATCAACAGATGTACCCTGGCAGTCATTTCATTCTGAGTAGTCATTATTCATTGCAAAGAGCAGTGATGTGCTTGAGTGTGTCCAAGACATCAACAAAGACAACATTACAGGAGGACACCAAAGCAGATAACATGAGGGAATTCCCCATCTCCTTGGTCACAATGTTCTGTCTAGGTCTGACCTCTGATATGGGATATGAATACAAAGCAGTTCCAAGACTATGGACTAAGTCCTGTGTCTACTGTGTTCCTAGACAATCAAGAAATACCCACTTTCCAAAGTGGAGCAATGTATCAGCATTCCATCCACTGTGGTGCCCATTTCCTTCCATTCTTGACTCATTACTTCCTGGGTTGTCAGTTTATGAGTAGTTCCTCTCCTCTCACTCCTCTTTGGCTTTGAAGTTTCTTCCCACAAAACCTTTGATCCCTCCTTATCTTTTCCTATTTTAACTAATTCTTGGTACCTCTGAATACTCTGCTGCTCACCTGCTGCTGTCTACCTTCAGCTAAATTATTTCATGATAACTGTTTAGTGGTGCTATGAGACTGTTCCTTTACAAATATGATTTGCTAATTTCCATGTTTACAATTAGAATGTGATAGTTTCTGGATACATTAGAAAATATGTAGATTAAGAAACACAGGTGTGCATCTTGGGTACCTTATGTAGCTGAGTGTGTGTCACGGAACCACTTTCCACTTCCTTTGTTTCCACTTCCTTCTGAGAAACATGGCTTCTCTTTGAGGCTGTCAAGCAGAAACATAGTAGTCTCAGAAAAGTTCCAGTTCTCTTTTTAATCCTCTTCCAGTCTCGGGATACCCAGCTGGCAGATGTCGTGGATAAGTGGCTGCCAGATGTTCCAGTAAGGCTTTGAGGTGGGACATCATTACAGCTGTTTTTGGACATTGTCTGAAGGGATGCTTTCTGGACAACGGTTAGGTTTTTCAGGAGAGACATGGTCCAAGCTGTACCTAGATGTTGCCTGAACTGAAGTTTCTTGTATATCAATTTCATCTTCACGAGGGACATTGTCACAAGTGTTCTTGGACATTACCTGAAGGAATGATTTCTGGACTTCAGGTATTCCTTCAGGAGGGATATCATCAAATCTTTTCATGATTGATGGCTGAAGTTAATAGCTCTGGATCTCACTTATACCTTCTGGAGGTACATTCTGAAAGCTGTTTTCAGATTTAGCCTGCAGAGAAAATTTCTGGATGTCATAGGTCACTTTGGTGTTCGCACTGAGAGATACATCTCTGTAATTCCTCACAGATGGTGTACTCAGAGTGTATATGCCATTATCAATGATGTTGAATTCATGTGGTGACGCACAGGAGAAATAATTTACAGAAAATAAATTCTTTCAGAGGACAGGGATCTTGAGACTAATGACTTGCAATTCATTCTGTCCACTGCCAATTTTCTGCTTTTGATATGCATGATCTTCTGAGTGAATTTAGGGGCTTGTGGTGGACATTCGTTTTCCTTCTGATGGCAGCACAAATTGGCAAGCATGATCAGGCTTCTCATCTGTCACTTCTTTGATCCCTCCTCATTAAGCAGCCAGTGTTCCTCCAGCATGGTGGATAGAGCAAGCTCACTCAGTCTCCTTTTAGAAGGAATAGTAGTGACAGCATCAGCCAGGGTCATAATAACACAGGCTGGTAAACACTTTCCAGCATATTTAGAGTGCTCGATGTATGACTTGTTGTTTAAAATTAAATATGTTGCCATGACATTATTAAATTTGTTCTCCTGTAGACAAGTACTAATGTCATTGGGGTCATAGCCCATACTCCACATTGTCACAACAACACTGGGATTAGGGATCTTACTGAGTAGATCTAGGGGATGTGAGATTTTCCTAAATTCTTCCTTTGGCTTGGGCCACTGGTGCTGCCTAATGTCATTAATCTTAGGCCTCTGCTCAGGCTTCACAGTGAACAACTGCACAACTATATTTGCTAAGGTTTCTGAAAGTGAATAAGGGAGGTGATCCTTCGGATCCAGCATCTCCTCCTTCATTTCTGTGTAGGTCTTGGATTTGAATGGAAAGAATGCTGTCACCATTGCATATAAAACCACTACCATCCTCCAGATGTCTAATGCCCTTGCATCATGTTCTGCTTCAAAGAATAGCTCCAGAGCACAATATTTAAGGATGCCACAGAATCCCTTGGTGCCCTGGCCAGGTGTGATTCGGGTGGCGAGTCCAAAGTCACAAAGCTTGATGTTCCCTTTGCCATCCAGCAGTATATTGTCTAGCTTTATGTCTCTGTGTGCAATGCCATTCTCATGGCAGTAGAAAACTTCACACACTACCTGTGCAAACATGTTCTGGGGGCCTGCTCCTCCTGCAGATCGCCCACCCACTCAACATGGTTCACCAGATCTCCACGAGCAGCAAGTTCCATCACCATATAGGTGTATTCTTTGGTGGTGATGACATGGAACAACTTGATAATGTTTGGTTAGTTCAACATTTTCAATAGGTCGATTTATGTTGTAATACTCAAGTCATTTTATGTTCCATTTTGCAGGACCTTGATAGCAACTTTCACCTCTGTTTGAAGGTAGTAAGCTAGCTTCACTTCAGCAAAGGTCCCTTTGCCAATGGTCTTGAGGATGACATAGTGATCTGCCAGTCTCTCCTCTTAAGATGTGCTGGCTTTCAGGTCCAGCTCTATGGTCACCTCCTCACTGGTCTTGTTAGTGAGATTCTTGTTTGTCTCCATGACAACACCAAATGAGAAAACAACAGATTAAAGTAAAAGAGAAATAGGTCTTGAGCAGTTTATAGGTTTCAGTTTCTACATGGAGAACTGACAATGTCTGAGTCACAGAAAAATAAAAATAAACAAACTCAAAAAAAACCATACTGATGATGAAAACTCAATCTAATCTTAATCTAATTAAGAACATTAGAAATGCATAATTGCTTGATTGTTGAAAATGGCAAACAAAATAGACCCTGCATCATTAAAAATGATTATGTAGGACAAAACAAAGTATATGTCTATAGCCAATCTATGGTGCTGTTACAGTGAAAATTGATGGAATGTAAAAATTATTTGGTAGTATTTATTATTGAAAATTACAGGGGTTTCCATTTCGATTTGGAGATGATATCACGTGTTTGTGTGTGTGTGTGTGTGTGTGTGTGTGTGTGTGTGTGTGTGTGTGTTGTGTGTGAACATTTTTTGAGGATGAAAAAGTATTAAGAAATCTATGCAAACCAATCTTGGGAATGATTTTTTTTCTCTGTTCAATACTAAGTTGTCAGTAACTTAAACAATGGAAATCATGTAATAGTCTAGACTTCAAGGACTTTCTAATCAAAATCTAGAGTGCAAATGGTAACAGAGGACCTAAATTCCTGAAGAAATAATTAAATCATGGGGAATAGCTAGAATCATGATACAGAATATAATAAAAGTTTTTCTGTGATGAGGGAAAGAAATGCAGTGTTTTTCAAGAAAAAGATTTCCATTACCAAACTCTAAGATAATAATTTAACAACTGTCAAATTTACATGTATTCCAGATCCAAAATTGCATATTTCTCAGACATAATTTGTGAATATGACAATATCATATTTGTAAACACCATATGGATAATTGATCTTTAAATAATGTAGAAATTCATACTGTATTAGTAAACAGTCATTTGCTTCCATGAAAACTCACGTCATGGAATATTTCTCAGTAATCAAAGATATCTATGATATATTTTAAGCCATGTATGCATTTACAATTTATTTTTAATTTATTTATTCTTTCAATGGTTTTGATAATTTCATACATGATTATGCAAATTATATTTTTAAAATTATATTTCCCCTTTCTTTTCA
>JANBXA010000688.1:0-10480 GCA_030556225.1 Cricetiscus sungorus
GTGAGCACACAAGCACGCTGTAACACAAGCATGCCTACATAGACAGACAGACAAACACGCACGCGAATACACAGACAATATGTATCCTACATGTTTCTGGGATCACTACTTGGGTGTTTCCCCTCCTCATGGGTTTCCTGCCTGCTTGAGGCCTCTGAGTGGTGGGTGAACTTCGAAGGATGCCACGGTGGGCTGCGGGTATGCTGGGGATTGGCAGTTCTCTGGGTGCAGAGGGATGATAGGTGGGGGCGTCCTAGCCTGTACTGGGTCTCGCCCTTCGGCCTTGAAGGACAGATCAAGATATAGGAATCTCAACTCCCTCTTGAGCACCATTTTGAAAGCACACAATGCTGATAATGTACACTATTTTTCTCCTATTTTCTACCCAAATCTGTAACCCTACCCTATTCAGGACTTAAAAAAAAAAAAGGAAAATCATGGCAGAAACTAACCAGTTCTCTTGGAGAGTGAGAGAATTATAAAACACAAAAGAATACTAAGCCAGCACAAGGAGAGAGAGACACAAAACCAAAAGCCTATGGCACCCGGTATTCCCAGACAGACTCCCATCCAAGTACTAACCAGGCCCGACCCTGCTTAGCTTCCGAGATCAGAACAGATCGGGCACATTCAGGGGGGTATGGCCATAGACTATGGTGGCTGTCTCCGAGGCACCCCATCAGCCTGCTGTTGTGCTCGTCGTCCTGCCACGGAGCCCACCCGAGCACAGCCCACTACCAGTGGCTGTGGCGACCGAGGCGGATGCGATGGCAGCTGCGGCGGAGGCGGCAGCGGCGGCGGTGCTGATGGTTGGAGAAGGGGTTCGAGCCCCTTCCCCGTCTGCGAGCTGCGCTTTGCAGCTTTCTCTCCCTGGCTCGTCTACCACTGACTTCCAGGTCCTGTGCCCAGGAAGTCACAGGCAATGCGTCCAGATGGCTTGTATCATCCTCCCAGACAAGGTAAACAATCTCCTGCTGGTGCACTCTCCAGCTGCCAGGAGGGATCAGATCTGGTGCTCGCTAGGAGGGGCGATCATCCTCTCCCCCTGGGGTCATGCTTGTGGGGAAACAGTTAACTCCTGCTCTTGAAAATCGTCCTGCCTCTATTCATGCTAGTCCTCTACCTCTTTCTCCTCCTCCTCTTCAATATCAACGCTCTGCCACTCCTCCACCTGCTGGTCCTTTCTCTTCTTCCTCATCCACATCCTCCTCCTACTACTGCCCCTGCTCCAAGAGAATCCAGGATGATGGACAGGATGTCTGGCAGCAGGTTAAAGGGAGTGTGTGAGTGTTTGAGTGTGTGTCTCTCTGTGTGTGTGTGTGTTTGTATGTGTTTACCAGCATGCATGCTCGCAAGTGTATGTGTGTGGGTAGGATGATTCTTGGTTCACTCTTTGGAACTTGGAATACTGGCTTCTAGGCTCTCAGTTTTGCCCACACCCCACCACACCACACCACACCCTGATGTCCATCCTCATCCTCCGGGCTGCCATCCATTCCTCCTTGTGAGGCCTGGCACTGGCAATGTCAGAGAAGAGAGAAGGGCATGCTCGCCAGCATGGAAGATGCTCCTGTATCGCTGGAGACCAGGGAACTTGGAACTTAGAACTTGGAACTTGGGTCTTGTTGCTGTGCCAGGGATGGACGCTGGGGGTTTGGGGAAGGTGACAGTTCTGGAGCTAGGATCCTCTTGGGCTAGGTATCTTCAGTTCCTTCCATGGGGTCACACGGCCACCCACCTGTCCCTGTATCAAGGAAGAGCCAAAGGCCACCTGCCTGTCCCTTCCAAGTCCACATCTGGGTCTGAACACACACTCCCACTGGGAACTATGCAAACACACACAAATGGGGAGGGAGGGAAGGAAGGAGAGGAAGAGACTGAGAGAGACAGAGAAAGATAGAGACAAAGAGAGAGAGAGAACGAGAGAGAGAGAGAGAGAGGAGAGAGAGAGAGAGAGAGAGAGAGAGAGAGAGAGAGAGAGAGAGAGAAAGGGGAGAGCGCAAAACACTGGCTGGTGAGCACACAAGCATGCCTACATAGACAGACAGACACACAGGCATGGGAATACACAGACAACATGTATCCTGCATGTTTCTGGGATCACTACTCAGGTGTTTCCCCTCCTCTTTGGTTTCCTGCCTGCATGAGGCCTCTGAGCGATGGGTGAATTTCGAAGGATGTCACGGTGGGCTGCAGGAGTGCTGGGGAAAGGCAGTTTCCTGGGTGCAGAGGGATGATAGGTAGGGGTGTCCTAGCCTGTACTGGGTCTCGCCCTTCAGCCTTGAAGGACAGATCAAGATATAGGAATCTCAACTCCCTCTCCAGCACCATGTCTAAAGCACACAATGCTGATAATGTATACTATTTTTCTCCTATTTTCTACCCAAAGCCTAGCCCTACTCTATTTGGACTTAAAAAAAAAAAAAACAAAAAAGGAAAATCATGGCAGAAACTAACTAACCAGCTCTCTTGGAGAGTGAGAGGATTATAAAAAAACAAAAGAGTACTAAGCCACCACAAGGAGAGGGAGACACAAAACAAAAAGGCTAGGGCACCCGGTATTCCCAGGCGGTCTCCCATCCAAGTACTATCCAGGCCCGACCCTGCTTAGCTTCCAAGATCAGACTAGATCGGGAGCCTTCAGGGTGGTATGGCCTTAAACTTTGGCGGCAGTCTCCCAGGTGCCTTATGAGCCTGCAGCTGCACACCCCATCCGGCCACGAAGCACAGCCTAGCAAAGCTCACTACCAGCTGCAGTGACAACATTGGCAGAGACAGCAGCAGCGGTCGGAGAAGGGGTTGAGCCCCTTCCCGCAATGCCCATGTCGGAGAAGAGACAAGGGCACACTTGCCACCTTGGAAGATGCTCCTGGATCGCTGGAGACCAGGCACCTCGGAACTTAGATCTTGGAACTTTGCTCTTGTTGATGTGCCGGGATGGACGCTGGGGGTTTGGGGGCGGTGACAGTTCTGGAGCTAGAAATCTCTTAGGCTATGTATCTTCAGTTACTTCCATGGGGTACACAGCCACCCACCTGTCCCTGTATCAAGGAAGAGCCAAGGGCCGCCTGCCTTTCCCTTCCTTGGCCACCTCTGGGTCTAATTGCGCACTCCCACTGGGAACTATGCAAACACACACACATAGGGAAGAAGTGAGGGAGGGAGCCAGGGAGAGAGAGAGAGAGAGAGAGAGAGAGAGAGAGAGAGAGAGAGAGGAACACTGGCTGGTGAGCACACAAGCAATCTCTAACACAAGCATTCCTACATAGACAGACACACAGACACAAGAATACATAGACAACATGTATCCTGCATGTTTCTGGGATCACTACTCGGGTGTTTCCACTCCTCTTTGGTTTCCTGCCTGCATGAGGCCTCTGAGCAGTGGGTTAACTTCGAAGGATGTCACAGTGGGCTGCGGGTATGTTGGGGAGTGGCAGTTACCTGGGTGCAGAGGGAGGATAGGTGGGGGTGTACTAGCCTGTGCTGGGTCTCGGCCCTTCGGCCTTGAAGGACAGATCAAGATATAGGAATCTCAACTCCCTCTCCAGCACCATGTCTAAAGCACACAATGCTGATAATGTGCACAATTTTTCTCCTATTTTCTACCCAAAGCATAACCCTACTCTATTCAGACTTAAAAAAAAAAAAAACAAAAAAAACAAGAAAGGAAAATCATGGAAGAAACTAACTAGTCAGTTCTCTTGGAGAGTGGGAAGATTATAAAAAACAAACGAATACTAAGCCACCACAAGTAGAGAGACACAAAACAAAAAGGCTACAGCACCCGGTATTCCCAGGCGGTCTCCCATCCAAGTACGAACAAGATCTGACCCTGCTTAGCTTCCTAGATCATAGGAGATCAGGCGGGCACTTTCAGGGTGGTATGGCCTTAGACTTGGGCAGCTGTCTCCCAGGTGCCCCATGAGCCTGCGGCTGCACTCCTGGCCTGCCATGGAGCCCAGCCAATCACAGCCCACTACCAGTGGCAGTGGCAGCCTTGGCAGCAGCGGCAGCGGTGCCAGCGGCTTTGGTGTTGATGGTCAGAGAAGGGGTTCAAGCCCCTTCCCACAATGCCCATGTCGGAGAAGAGAGAAGGGCACGCTCGACAGCTTGGAAGATGCTCCTGGATTGCTGGAGACCAGGGAATATGGAACTTAGAACTTGGAACTTGGGTCTTGTTGCTGTGCCGGGAGGGATGCTGGGGGTTTGGGGGCAGTGACAGTTCTGGAGCTAGAATCCTCTTGGGCTATGTATCTTCAGTTCCTTCCACGGGGTCACACGGCCACCCACCTGTCCCTGTATCAAGGAACAGCCAAGGGCCACCTACCTTTCCCTTCCATGGCCACCTCTGGGTCTGATCTTGCACTCCCTTTGGGAACTATACAAACACACACACACACATGGGGAAGGAGGGAGGGAGAGAGAGAGAAAGAGAGAGAGAGAGAGACAGAGACAGAGAGAGAGAGAGAGAGGAACACTGGCTGGTGAGCACAAAAGCACACTGTAACACAAGCATTCCTACATAGACAGACAGACACAAAGGCACACGAATACACAGACAACATGTATCCTGCATGTTTCTGGGATCACTACTCACGTGTTTCCCCTCCTCTTTGGTTTCCTGCCTGCGTGAGGCCTCTGAGCAGTGGGTTTACTTCGAAGGATGTCACGGTGGGCTGGGCGTGTGTTGGGGAGAGGCAGTTTCCTGGGTTCAGAGGGAGGAGAGGCAGGGGTGTCCTAGCCTGTGCTGGGTCTGGGCCCTTTGGCCTTGAAGGACAGTCAAGATATAGGAATCTCAACTCCCTCTCCAGCACCATGTCTAAAGCACACAATGCTGATAATATACACTATTTTTCTCCTATTTTCTACCCAAAGCATAAACCTACTCTATTCGGACTTAAAAAAAAAAAAAAAAAAAAAAAACAAAAAAAACAAAAAAGGAAAATCATGGAAGAAACTTACTAGTCAGTTCTCTTGGAGAGTGAGAAGATTATAAAAAACAAAAGAATACTAAGCCACCACAAGTAGAGAGAGACACAAAACAAAAAGGCTACGGCACCAGGTATTCCCAGACGGTCTCCCATCCAAGAACTAACCAGGTCCTACCCTGCTTAGGTTCCGAGATCAGACGAGATCGGGCTAGATCAGGGTGTTATGGCCTTAGACTTGGGCAGCTGTCTCCCAGGGGCCCCATGAACCTGCGGCTGCACTCACCGCTCTGCCCACGAGCCCTGCTGAGCACAGCCCACTACCAGCCGTGGTGGCAGCTTTGTCGGAGGTGGGGGCAGGGGCTTGTTGGTGATGGTCGGAGAAGGGGTTCGAGCCCCTTCCCGCAATGCCCATGTTGGAGAAGAGAGAAGGGCAAACTCGCCACCTTGGAAGATGCTCCTGGATCGCTGGAGACCAGGGACCTCAGAACTTAGAACTTGGAACTTGGGTCTTGTTGCTGTGCTGGGATGTGTAGGCGGCCGCCCGCAGGATGCCATTACAAGATGGCGAACTTCCTCTTTCTTGTTTACCTTATTCAGGCATAAGCCAGCTTGGCGGCTGCACACCAGCGTGCCTGCTCGTTCCATAGACAATCCCGTGGCTCCAACACTGAGGCAAGGTCTTCTGAGCCTATGAGACCATGACCCGTTGCCTAGTAGGATATATAAGCAGTTGTCCCTTCCTGCCCGGGGCCCCTCACCTTCAGCTCTGCCTTCAACCAAGAAGCGCTCCAATAAAGTGTGATCTGAGAAGAATCCTCGTGTGGTTGCCGTCTTTCCTGTGGGTCGGGCTTGGCGCGCCACAACTGGTGCCGAAACCCGGGACCAGGTGAGGGGTCGAAGAGGATTCAGAACTCAACACATGGAGCAGCGGTACCGGTAAGTTCCCTTCCTCCTTGTAATGTTAGCTTATGCTTTCTTGTTTGTTCTGCCAGTCATAGTAGTATGCCTAAAGGATGAGAAGGCTGAAGCCTTGATAGATCAAGGCCATAAAGTTTTATATGAGCATCAAGATAGTGTGTCGGAGGCCGACACTTATGAGGAGGAAGAGAGGGAACGGAATATAGAAAAGGAAAAGGAAAAGTCGTCTGATAAAACTAAGAAAAGGAAAAAAATATAAAGATAATAAGGAAATACATAGAAAGGAAAAACAAAAAAAAAGGAAGAAAAAAAAAGGATAAAGAAGATAAAGGGGATTCCCTTTATCCAGTCCTCGAGGAATTTTCAGATTATGATTATCAGGTGATTAATCCTCGAATGATGGATCCTCAGGTGAGGAGCTTTCAGAACTAAGTTCCCAAGAGGAGGAGGAATTAAAACAAGCTGCAGCTGAAAAAAGTATGAGAAAGGAAGGGACGGGACGGTGACGGCCTCCTGCCTATAATGTTTCTATTGGAAAAGCCAATGTCCCCATTGCACCCCGGGAATCTTGGCCTCCCTCTGCGCCTCCTTCCTATGTTCAAATGGGAGGAAGCTGCCATTTTATAAAAAGGGATACATGGAGGCACCTGGCCTCCACATTCCCTGGTTTTTGTTTTGAGAACTCTCAATGATTTTCAACAGCTGTTGGGAGATATTAATTGGATCAGACAAGTGGACACCCTTTGGCAGTTAGCTCAATTAAATACCCCGGGTTATGTATTACTAGTGTGCCCTTTCGTAATGCTTCCCATGCTGCTGAATTATCTCGAGATTTATCCCATATTTAGCAGGAACCTGATCAGAAGAATTTGACACATTGGTCCAACAACTAAGACAAGAAATTGTGATGATCAACGCCACCCATGTGGACCTGTCTTTTGCAGGAGAATTTGCGTCCTGGCTTTCCTCGGCCCTCTCCTACTTCAAGGAATGGGTGAGAATAGGAATGTTTGGCATTTTTTGCCTGGCCGGGTGTTGTTTTTGTCTCTGGCTCATTTGTAGACTCAAAGCCCAGCATACCAGGGATCGAAAATTAGTTGTGCGGGCCCTTATGGCCATGGATGCTGGAGTGTCTCCACAGGCTTGGCTCACTGCCCTTAAAGAATAGATCCTCTAGTCCACAGCCATTGCACCCCTAGAACCTTGATAAGGCTCATTGCACCAGGGATGGTGTGGACAGAGATTGTCAGTCTCTAAGAGCAATTAGGACCCCTCCACATGGCCTTTGCACCCCCTGGGGAAATTACGTTGCCCCATTGCACTAGGGAATGCATGTGCGAGATCTAAATAGCACAGCCTTTGCACCTCCCAGGAACAAAATAAAGCTTCCATTGCACGGGAGAAGGTGTGTTATCAATAGCAGGCATCCTTCGATCGGTCCACACATCATGAGGTGGGGGCCTGAACAGGAGTAAGACCACCAATATTGCTCTGGTCATATTATAATAAAAAGAGGGAACTGTAGGCAACCACCCGCAGGACGCCATTACAAGATGGCGAACTTCCTCTTTCTTGTTTACCTTATTCGGGCATAGGCCAGATTGGCGGCTGCACAACAGCGCGCCTGCTCGTTCCATAGACAATCCCGTGGCTCCAACACTGAGGCAAGGTCTTTTGAGCCTATGAGACCATGACCCATTGCCTAGTAGGATATATAAGCAGCTGTCCCTTCCTGCCCGGGCCCCCTCACCTTCAGCTCTCCCTTCAACCAAGAAGTGCTCCAATAAAGTGTGATCTGAGAAGAATCCTCGTGTGGTTGCCGTCTTTCCTGCGTGTAGGACTTGGCTCGCCACAGGGATGTAAGCTGGGGCTATTGGGGGCAGTGACAGTTCCAGAGCTAAAATCCTCTTGATCTATGTATCTACAGTTCCTTCCACGGAGTACATGGCCACACACCTGTACGTGTATCAAGGTAGAGCCAAGGGCTGCCAGCTTTCGCTTCCATGGCCAACTCTGGGCGTGATCGTGCACTCCCACTGGGAACTATGCAAACACACACACACATGGGGAAGGAGGGAGGGAGAGAGAGAGAAAGAGAGAGAGAGAAAGAGAGAGAGAGAGAGACAGAGAAAAAGAGAGAGAGAGAGAGAGAGAGAGAGAGAGAGAGAGAGAGAGAGAGAGGAACACTGGCTGGTGAGCACAAAAGCACGCTGTAACACAAGCATTCCTACATAGACAGACAGACACAAAGGTACACGAACACACAGACAACATGTATCCTGCATGTTTCTGAGATCACTATTCGGAAGTTTCCCCTCCTCGTTGGTTTCCTGCCTGCCTGAGGCCTCTGAGCAGTGGGTTTACTTTGAAGGATGTCACGGTGGGCTGGGAGTGTGTTGGGGAGAGGCAGTTTCCTGGGTGCAGAGGGAGGAGAGGTGGGGGTATCCTAGCCTGTGCTGGGTCTGGGCCCTTTGGCCTTGAAGGACAGTCAAAATATAGGAATCTCAACTCCCTCTCCAGCAAGATGTCTAAAATACACAATGCTGATAATGTACACTATTTTTCTCCTCTTTTCTACCCAAACCTAAACCTACTCTATTCGGACTTAAAAAAAAAAACAAAAAAACAAAAAAGGAAAATCATGGAAGAAACAAACCAGTTGTCTTAGAGAGTGAGATGAATATAAAAAACAATAGAATACTAAGCCAGCACAAGGAGAGAGAGACACAAAACAAAAAGGCTACAGCACCCGGTATTCCCAGGGGGTCTCCCATCCAAGTACTATCCAGGCCAGACACTTCTTCGCTTCCTAGATCAGACGAGATCGGGCGGGCGCTTTCAGGGTGGTATGGCCTTAGAACATACCACATCCCAGGCTCCCCATGAGCCTGCGGCTGCACTCCCCGGCCTGCCAAGGAGCCCAGCTAAGCAAAGCCCACTACCAGCAGCAGTGGCAGAGTTGGCTGCAGAGGCGGCAGTGTCAGCTGCTTTGGTGGTGATGGTCAGAGAAGGGGTTCGAGCCCCTTCCCACAACGCCAATGTCGGAGAAGAGAGAAGGGCACGCTTGCAAGCTTGGAAGATGCTCCTGGATAGCTGGAGACCAGGGAATATGGAACTGAGAACTTGGAACTTGGGTCTTGTTGCTGTGCCGGGAGGGACGCTGGGGGTTTGGGGGCAGTGACAGTTCCGGAGCTAGAATCCTCTTGGGCTATGTATCTTCAGTTACTTCCACGAGGTCACAGGGCCACCCACCTGTCCCTGTATCAAGGACGAGCCAAGGGCCACCTGCCTTTCCCTTCCATGGCCACCTCTGGGTCTGATTGCACACTCCTCCTGGGAATTTTGTAAATACACACACACATGGGAATGGAGGGAGAGAGAGAGAGAGAGGAGAGAGAGAGAGAGAGAGAAAGGAACACTGGCTGGTGAGCACACAAGCACGTAGTAAAACAAGCATTCCTACATAGACAGACAGACACACAGGCACACGAATACACAGACAACATGTATCCTGCATGTTTCTGGGATCACTACTAGGATGTTTCCCCTCCTCGTTGGTTTCCTGCCTGCGTGAGGTCTCTGAGCAGTGGGTTTACTTCGAAGGATGTCACGGTGGGCTGGGAGTGTGTTGGGGAGAGGCAGTTTCCTCGGTGCAGAGGGAAGAGAGATGGGGGTGTCCTAGCCTGTGCTGGGTCTGGGCCCTTTGGCCTTGAAGGACAGATCAAGATATAGGAATCTCAACTCCCTCTCCAGCACCATGTCTAAAGTACACAATGCTGACAATGTACACTATTTTTCTCCTCTTTTCTACCCAAGCCTAACCCTACTCTATTCGGATATAAAAAAAAAAAAAAATAAAATAAAAAAGGAAAATCATGGAAGAAACAAACCAGTTCTCTTAGAGAGTGAGGGGATTATAAAAAACAAAAGAATACTAAGCCACCACGAGTAGAGAGAGACACAAAACAAAAAGGCTATGGCACCTGGTATTCCCAGGCTGTCTCCCATCCAAGTAAGAACCAGATCCGACCCTGCTTAGCTTCCTAGATCATAGGAGATCCGGTGGCCGCATTCAGGGTTGTATGGCCTTAGACTTGGGCAGCTGTCTCCCAGGCGCCCCATGAGCCTGCGGCTGCACTCCCGGGCTTGCCATGGAGCCCAGCCAAGCACAGCCCACTACCAGGGGCAGTGCCAGCTTTGGCGGCACTGGCGGCGTTGCCAGCGGCTTTGGTGGTGATGGTCGGAGAAGGGGTTCGAGCCCCTTCCCACAAAGCCCATGTCGGAGAAGAGAGAAGGGCACGCTCGCCAGCTTGGAAAATGCTCCTGGATCGCTGGAGACCAGGGAATATGGAACTTAGAACTTGGAACTTGGGTCTTGTTGCTGTGCCGGGAGGGACGCTGGGGGTTTGGGGGCTGTGACAGTTCCGGAGCTAGAATCCTCTTGTGCCATGTATCTTCAGTTCATTCCACGGGGTCACAGGGACACCCACCTGTCCCTGTATCAAGGAAGAGCCTAGGGCCACCTGTCTTTCCCTTCCATGGCCACCTCTGGGTCTGATCGCACACTCCCCCTGGGAATTTTGTAAACACACACACACATGGGAAAGGAGGGAGGGAGAGAGAGAGAG
>JANBXA010000689.1:0-30740 GCA_030556225.1 Cricetiscus sungorus
AGTCAGATTTTCATATACTTTTTTTCCTTGAAGTAATGTCTCTTTATGCTAGAACTTAAATATGTAGACTAGGCTGACCTCAAACTCACAGATTTGGTCCTTATAACTGTTAGGTGCTAAGGCTGAAATTTACACCACCAAACTCTCTCTCACTCTCTGTCTCGGTCTCTCTCTCTTTTTCTGTCTCTCTCTCTGTGTGTATTTGTGTATCTAATACATTTGGATACAAATCATGATGTATAATTAACATAAATGTGTAAGTTTAAATGCATCCATTGTAGAGTGCAGAAAGCACAATGGCACAGGCAGTAGCCATGTACAGGCCAGATATATGGAAGCCATGGTCATTAGGAGAGTGTGCACTACCAGTCAGATCTCAGGCCATTCTTGGAGAGGATCACTTCCAGGAGTTGTGGTGCTCTCTCCTGTCATCAGTCGGCACTACATGCACACAGTGCACATACATACATGAAATCTGAAGTACACTACCATAAAATAAGCCAAAACACACAGTGTATATTTAAAGATGTATAGGAACAGTTTCAAGTGTATGCACTGTGTAAATAATAAAACCAGAAGAAGGCCATGAAAGAAACTCCACAATTGATGCAAACTAGAGTTGTGAAAGAAGAAAAGAAACATGAAATTGTTTGTAGGTTTCAAGTCATTCTCCTCTGAATTACAAAGGAAATCAAGATGATTTTTGTATAGCTAGACAATAAAAAGAAACCAAGAGCCTTGCATAAACACAGGTAGATGAATGCCATCACATGTTCCTAGATGTACAGTTACCCTAACTTCATTCCGTTAGTCATCCATAATTCATATGGTTTTCATGGACTTTTTATTCTATCAGGATTTTCAAAGATAACAGAGCATTCGCAACACAAGTGGAGTCTGTGATCTAAGGAACTTACTTCTGAAGGAACTAAACTTCCATTTAACCTGTGCCAAATGGACATGCATAGTTTTTACATTGTTCACAGATGAAGCCCTAACCCAATTCCTTCAAATGAAATTTCAGGGCAAAAATATTATTCAAAACCTAGAGAAGGCATTCCTTGGCTGATGCTAAATATGGTTTCCTCAAGATGACATACATTTTGACATTGATCAGCCTTGCATGTCAAAATTTCTAAAATAGCACAGATTTAATTTTAATTTTAAGGTAAATCAGAAAAAAAAAATGTTCCTCACTCAGCATCTCTGAAAATGTATTAAATCTATTCAAACAGGATTGCATCAAAAGCTGCTAGAAGAAAAACTAGATTTACAATAATTGCATGTCAGTTTCTTTCCATTGTTCTCTCTAAGTCAACTGTTGCAGGTAAATTTCAAAGTTGCAGACATTTCTCTTAATGAATCCTCAGAGGCATCAGGCCAGAGGTAGAAAACAAAGATGAGCCTGAATTAAGACATAGTCCTGAGCCAAAAATTTGTTGTAGGTTGAGGCTGGCAGCCAAAGCAGGTTTCTAGTGACAGTAATTAGAGTGATTTTTGATTCAAAAGAGTGCAGAAATAGCAATTCCTTCTTAGAAGTTTGGGGAGGAATGAAAGCAAAGCAAATGATCTTTAACTAGAGTGGGGGTAGTTGAATTTAGTTCAAGGAAAGTATGGTTGATGAGGGACCAAATGACATCCTGGCATTTTTCCATGTGGGTTCCTGGGTGCTAGTCCTAAGGCAGAAAGATTAGGTTGTGTGTTGCTATCTGGTTGTTGATATGAGCCTGTTAACGAATGAAGTACAGGTGATGGTGGCAGCTGACCTCCCACAAATAACATTATGACCAATACCAAATGTGGGGGCATAAATGCAGGATTCTATGAGGAGCTTAATTGAGAGGAGATTCCCTCATATATCTCACTTTATAATGGCGAAGGCCCCAAGTATTTCCTCAATACCAATTAGGGGCATGATAGTCAAGAGTGGTGAAATAATTTTAAGACTATTAACCCAGCCTCTTGTGGGAGATGATGTATGGCATTCCTCATGGTTCTGCAATGTGTAAATTTATTCATAATATTTATTAATGTATGAATAGGTGGAATAAGGGTATCCAAAAGTGACTGTGGTTTAATCCCAACTGCAAGAGGGTTTCCAATTGGTGTCACCTGTAACCCCTTTAAGGTTGTGAAAGCTCATCCTAGGATCAGCCCCAAAAGTGTTTGGGGTAAGGTGGACCAACAATCCTGTGGGGAGGGGAAGAATTCCATCCTCAGGGGTTAATATTTAGTCTGTGGAGTGACTGTCCTCTTTTACCCTCTCTCTGTAACTCTTTGGCATGTTCATATTCTGGATAATCGTGCAATGTTTGCAGCCTGGGAAGGCTGGTATGGATTCATTTGGCCCCAGCGTCAAGTCAGGGGAGCTTTGTGTCTGAACCTTGCTGCAGTTTTCCAGCCTCATAGGCAGGAGCCTGTAGCTTCTAATATCTGTTTTGTAGTAGCAATTTTTTTCCAGTTCCTCCCAATCATTCAGAGCCCACAGAGAGTAGTTGCCTAGAGCCAAGACTGTGGGACAGTTAACCGACCAGGAGCATGATTAGGGGATATCTGCCATGGCTGTGGACCGGATGCGGTCCTGAAGTCGTTGTGTTCCCTGAGAAATGTTCAGATGGTTTGCAATTGAAGCATGTTTATTCTTGGGCGTGTTCTTTGGAGATCAGTGCCTATAGTTAAGCCAATTGCCTGACTAGTGCCATCATAGGAACAAAGGATTACATAAGTTGGAAGTGGCTACTTGCTGTGGTGTGAGAGAGCTTCTTGGCAGGTGAGGATAACATTCTCAAAAGCAAGCTGTTTAATGAAGCGATTTTCTGGCTCTTGAGTGCCAAACATGCATTTGGCTGTCTCAGTCACGTGGCTAACAAAGGAGTTATGGATCCTCAGGACTCTGTATAATCTTTGTGAGATACCTGGAAACAGTACCACTATGGTGAAGTCTTTTCATTCTCCAAGACCTCCCTTTCTAATCTGGGCACGTAAGTCAGCAGCATATGAGTATTGTGTTTCTAATATGTCATAGCACACCTCTTCCAGGAGATTATCACCTGTACAGCATTGAGTTCAGCATTAGCTGCATTTTTTTCTAGCCATCTCTTTAACAAATTCAGTGAATTCTGATTTCTATTTAATGAATTCCCCTCTGTTGAGAGCTTCTCTAGCCAACTGATGCCATTCATTAGTTGTAAGCCAGGCTTCAGTAACACTTTCCAGTACATCCAACTTAAAGGGAGAAGTGGGTTCATAATTAATGGCTGCCATTTTATGTTTTTCTAGGTATATAAGGTCCAGGGGCACAAATCAACTGGGAGATGGAGAATGCTGCTGAGTGGATGGGCAGGGAGTGTTGAGGAGTCCAGGAGGGGCCAGCTCATTGGGAATCTCTTCTACAACCTCCTGTGTGAGCCATTCCACTACATCCAAAGGGTCTGTCCAAGGGACTAATGAACATTTCTGCATGAAAACAGAAAGGCTAGAAGTGGCTCTTTACTTTTGGACTTAGGCAGGTTTGAGGAAAGAAAGATTGATTTATAGAGCAGGAAATCTAAATACCTAAGTTTGGACAGAAGCTGAATCTGCTGTTCTATATTGTTCTTTGTAGTTTTAACGTATTTATCTCATGAATGCTCTGAGATCAGTTAGTAGGGCTTTCCTCATGAAGACAAATTAAAGCCAAGAGGGTTGTATCATATGACAGTTAACAGATGAAAATACAGCCTAACCCTCTAATAACCTCTAAAAGTTAGAATTAAAAAAATAATAAGCATGTATTTTGTATTTAAATTCACCCTATCTGCATGCAAATTTCAGGAAAATCAAAAACACATAAAATTGCTTGTTTACAATGACAGGATACTGGAAATTGTTATTATTGGTCATAACCACCTAGGTTCTGAGGAATGTTGTTATCTACAACAGCAGTCTGGAAACTGTTAAGGGTCATCCTGTCCACAAAAAACTATTAATAACTAAAAAAGACAGGACTCATGGTAAGAAAGCGAAACTAGAAGAAACAAGTGCTTCTGCCAATTGGTATAGATAACTCCCTGACTGTAGAGTACGTTGTCCCTACCCCAATTTTCTTAAGGACAAGGCCACTGAGCCTGCTGGTCCTGGAGAAAGAAAACCCTCTATCCCTGCAGGTGCACTAAACAATATTGCCTTGTAAAAAACTGTGCTGTGTACTTATGAAATTTCTGTAACCTAAGAAAACTTATTAACCACCCAAGATTTGTTTTTTTCCTTTTTTTATATTTACATTTATTTATTTTCTGCTGGATATAATTTTACATGACTTTTTTAAAAAGATAACAAACATTTATAAAAAATATTTGAGAATTTGTCGTCATTCCTTCATAACTGCTTCCTGCGTGTATGGGGCGTCATCATGGGGGAATCCTAAGAAGATGCAGAAATCCTGACCTGGCTGTAGTGGTATGCAAGCCTGCATTTTCCCATTGACTTTGCTTCAGGGGGTCTTGCTCAATCAAACCACATTAGTCTAGAAGGGATCCACAGCTTTTCATTTTCTGTGCAAACAAAATTAGAAATCCTTATCCCCTGTAACTTGTCACTAGGCATAAATTCTGAAGTCAAATTTTATATATATATATATATATATATTGAATTAATCCCGCACATTTTTTTCTAAATTTTACATGTGGATCTCAGGATTTTCTCCCTTCCTCCCTCCAACCCTCCCTCCCTCTTACCCTCTTTCCCCTGTGACATGCATCCTGACCACTCTCCCATCCCAAACTTCCACCCCCGTTCCAATTGTAGGGCTATGCTATCCAGATTGCGTCATGTAAATTTGTCAAGTCATTTGAAGTAGCATCTAGGAAGCCCTCATGTCCCTAGGTTAAGGGGGTATACCTCCATAGGGGATGTGTCCATTAGGTTCTTTTGTGCACCAGAAATAGATCCTGTTTCTACTGTCTGAGGACCACCAGACTGATCCTTCCTTCTAGCTGTGACCCATATTCAGGTGGTCTGAGTCAGATTCTTGCTGGAATCCTAGCAATCATTGTGGGTGGGCAAGCTCCTCTTTGTTCAGGTCATCTGTCTTTGTGTGTTTCTACAACCTGGTCTTGACACCTCTCTCTGCATCGGGATTATACTTTGACTCAGTGTTTGGTTGTGGGTGTTTGCTTTTGTTTCCAACAGGTAATAGATGAAGACTCCATGATGATGGATAATTCATTTGATGACCTCACTATCGGGGAAGGCTACTTATGGTACCCTTTCCATGCTTGCTCAAATAATTAGTTGGAGTTGGTATTGTAGTTCTATAGACCTTATTTTAGGTTCAGTTTTCTCTTCAAACAAATAATGGATCCCTCTTTTATATCCCCCTCCCTCACCCTGACTCAATCTATCTAGGAACACGAGTTTTCCTCTCCTCCCCCTGTCTTTCTCCTAGTTCTCTCTTCATTCAATACCCCCTCCATTTCCCATGTGTCTGGGGGACTTGTCCCTTCCACCTCTTGTGAGGAACCATATATGAAACTCTTAGAATACACCTTGTATCCCAGTTTTTTTGGTGGTGTGTATTATAGGCTGGTGATTATTTGTTCTATGTCTAAAATACATATATGAGTGAATACATACCCTGTCCCTCTATTTGTGACTGGGTTACCTTATTCAGGAAGGTTTCTTCAAGTTTCATCCACTTGCCTGCGAATTTCAAGATTCTGTTATTTTTTTCTTCAGAGTAGTATTACATTGTTTAGATGTGACACATATTCTTTATCCATTCTTCATTTGAGGGGCATCTAGGTTGCTTCCATGTTTTTGCTATTACGAATAATGCTTCTATGAATATACATGAGCACATTTCTCTGCTGCATGGATGTGAGTCATTTGGGTATATACCTATGAGTGGAATTGCTGGGTCCTGTAATAAGCAACTTCCCATTTTCCTGAGGAACCGCAATAATAATCTCCAAAATGGCTATACGAGTTTACTCTCTCACCTGCAGTGAAGGAGAGTTCCCCTTTCTCCACATCCTCTCCAGTGTAAGTTGTCCCTGGTGTTTCTAATTTTAGCCATTCTGGAAGAAGTAAGATGGCATCTCAACATTGTTTTCATTTGTATTTCCCTGATAGCTAATGATGTTGAAAGTTTTTCTTAAGTGTCTTTAATAATTCTTTCTTTAATTCTGTACCCCATTTTTAGTATGGCTATTTGGTGTTTTTTGACTAGCTTCTAGAGTTCTTTGTATAAATTGGAGATGAACCCTTTGTCAGATGTAGGATTGGTAAATTTTTTTCCCAGTCTTTTGGCTATATTTGGGCTTCTCAACTATGTACTTTGCTTTACAGAAGCGTCTAAGTTTGAGGAAGTCCCACATATTAATTGTTGCTCTCAGTATCTGTGCTACTGGAGTTATGTTCAGAAAGCGTATTCCTATACCAATTTGTTCAAGGGTACCTCCTACTTTCTCTTCTAAGAGGTTCAGTGTGGCTAGATTTATGTTGAGGTCTTTGATATATTTGGACTTGAGTTTTGTATATGGTGATGAACATTGGTCTATCTGCAGTTTTCTACACATAATCATCCAATTGTGCCAGCACCATTTGTTGAAGATGCTTTCCTCCCCCCATGGTATTATTTTTGCTGTTTTGTCAAAAATCTGGTGTTTGTAGGTGTGTGGATTAATATCAGGATTTTCTATTTGATTCCATTGGTCTACCTGTCTATTTTTATGCCAATACCAGGCTGTTTTCAGGACAATAGCTCTGTAGTAGAGCTTAAAATCAGAGATGGTTATTCCTCCTAAAGTTCTTTATTGTGCATGATGATTTTGCATCTCCTGGGTCTTTTGTTTTTCCACACAATGTTGACTATTATCCTTTCACAGTCAGTGAAGAATTGTGCTCGGATTTTAAGGGGGATTGCATTGAATCTGTAGATTGCTTTTGACAAGAGTGCCATTTATACTATATTTATCTTTCCAACCCAAGAGCATTGGAGATGTTTTCATTTTCTGGTATCTTCTTTAATATCTTTTTTTAAAGACACAATTTTCTTATTGTATAGGATTTTCAGGTTTAGTAAGCGTTACCCCGTGATATTTTATGTTGTCCGTGCCTATAGTATAGGGTGATATTTCTCTGATTTCTTTTTCTGCCTCTTTGTCGTCTGAATAAAGTAGGGCTACTGACTTTTTGAGGTTATCTTGTATCAAGCTAGTTTGCTGAAAGTGTTTATCAGCTATAAGAGTTTCCTGGTAGAGTTTTTTTTTGGGGTTGCTTATGTAAACTATCATATCATGTGCAAATAGAGACAGTTTGACTTCTTCCTTTCTAATTTGGATCCTTTTGATCTCCTTTTGTTTTCTTACAGCTTTAGCTACAACTTCAAGTAGAATATTGAGAAGATATGGAAAGAGAGGACAGCCTTGCCTTGTTCCTGATTTTAGAGGAATTGCTTTAAGCCTCTCTCCATTCAGTTTTATTTTGGCTGTTGGTTTGCTGTATATTACTTTTATTATGTTTAGGTATGTTCTTGTTATCCATGATATCTCCAAGACCTTCATCATGAAAGGGTGTTGAATTTTGTCGAAGGCTTTTTAGCATCTAGAGAGATGATCATATGGATTTTCTTCTTCAGTTTGTTTGTATGGTGGATCACCTTGATTGATTTTCCTATGGTATACCATCCTTGCCACCCAAGGATGAAGCCTACTTGGTCATGGTGGACGATTTCTCTGATGTATTCTTGGTTTCGGTTTCATTTTATTGAATATTTTTGCTTTGATGTTCATCAGGGATATTGGACTATAGTATTCTTTCTTAGTTGTATCTTTGTGGGGCTTCTTTCCCATGGTGATTGTGGCCTCATAGAAAGAGTTTGGAGATGTGTATTCTGTCTCTATTGTGTGGAACAATTTGAGGAGTATTGGGATTATCTCTTCATTGAATTCCTTGTAAAATTCTGCACTGAAGCCATCTGGACATTGGCTTTTTATGGTTGGAAAACTTTAGATGACAGTTTCATTTCATTGAGGGATATAGGTCTATTTCAGTTGTTTGTCAGTTCTTGGTTTAATTTTCGAAAGTGATAGCTTTCCAGACATTTGTCTCTTACCTTTGAATTTTCAAATTTTGTAGAGTACAGATTTTCAAAGTATGACCTGAAAGTTGTCTGGATTTTTTCATTGTTCTTTGTCATGTCCCACTTTCCATTTCTGATTTTGTTGATTTGCAAGATCTCTCTCTCTCCTTTTTTGTTAGTTGGGATAATGTTTTGTCTATCTTGTTGATTTTCTTGAAAAACCAACTCTTTGTTTCTTTGATTTTTTTGTATTGTTTTCCTGGTTTCTATTTTATTGATTTCATCCCTCAAATTGACTATTTCCTGGTGTCTCCTCCTCTGGGATGTGGTTGTTTTTTGTTCTAAGGCTTTCAGTTGTGCTGTTAATCCTCTAATGTGTCTATCCTCTGTTTTCGTCATATGGACACTCAATGCAAATGACCTTTCTTTGTAATAGTTCTTTCAAGGTGTCCCATAAGTTCGGATATATTGTGTCCTCATTCTCAGGGAATTTTAGATTGTCCTTAATTTCTTTCTTTATCTCTTCTTTGACCCAAGTTTTGTTGCACTTGCCCATTGTTCCCAATTCCTTTGTATCTGTTGAGGTTTGTTATGCCACCTTGTATGAGGTCGATTTTAGAGAAGTTCCATGTGGGACAGAGAAGGGAAGGGAAGACTTCTAAGCAGGAACGAGCCATTCTGCCTATCTTCGCTTGGCCCTTTCATCTCCTACCCCCATCCCTCCCTCCTGCCCTCCCAGCCTCTTTGCTGGTCTCCTGTAAGGAACCACCAGGACCCTTAACACGTGGGCCAGCACCACACCTGCCAGCACCCCACATTTCACAGCATTCTCAGGGACCACCCTCCCTGTCTGCCTTTGGTCTTCCAGGCAAAGCCTCGCCTTGGACCACATGGAACATTCCAGGAGTCAATTAACTCCCTTACCCACCCGTTTACTAAGCACTGGGCCACAGGGGCGGCCTATGAGCTCTGACTTCGATCTCTTCCTTTTTTAAGTGTTTTATAATTAAAGCAGTCTCGGGTTAAGGAGTGTGTCTCAAACTATCTTGGAGTGAATGGGCAGAAGTGTCATTTATTCCACATGAGTGGCGAGGGGGTGCCTGCCATCTTGCGAGACCTTTCCCAGGGAAATTGAGCCTCTCAGAGTTAAGCTGTAACACTTAAGGTACACACATCCCTAGCACTGTAGGATGCAGGAAGGCAGGCTGGTGGGGGGTGCAGGGAATGTCCTATAGATGTCTTAAACCCATTTGAGACATAACTTCTGTTAGTTCTTTTGGTTCTTTGTTGAGTTTCTGATTGGTGGTGCTGTCTAGTGGTGAGAGTAGTGTGGTGATGTCTCCCACTATAATTGTGTGAGGTTTTATGTGAACTTTGAGATTTAGCAGCATTTCTTTTACAGATGTGGTGCCTTTGTATTTAGGGCATAGATGTTCAGAAGTGATACTTAGTGTTGATGGTTTTCTCCTGCGATGAAAATGAAATAACCATCTTCATCTCATTTGATTAATTTTGGTTTGAAGTCTAACTTGATAGATATTAGGATAGCCATGTCTGCTTGCTTCTTGGGTCCATTTGATTTGAAGATCATTTTCCTGCCTTTTGCCCTGAGGTAATGTGTATCTTTGTAGCTTAGGTGTGTTTGTTGTCTGCAGCAGAAGGATTATTTTTGTCTTCGTATGCATTCTGTTAGCCTGTGTCCTTTTATAGGCGAGTTTAGAATATTAATGTTGAGGGAGAGTAAGAGACATAGATTGTTAATGATTGTTTATTTTAGATTTGCTTTTGGAAGTGGTATTGTGAATTCATTTGTCCTTCTATACCTTTGGTTTCTAGTGAAGTGGTATTATCTGTTGCCTAAATCTTTGTGTGTATAGTAAACTTCCTTGGGTTGGAGTTCACCTTCCAAAGCTTTCTGTAGGACTAGATTTGTAGATATAATTGTGAAAATCTGGCTTTGTCATTAAATAACATGTTTTCTACATCTATAGTGATTTAGAGTTTTGCTGGTTGTAGTAGACTGGCCTGGCATCCATGGACTCTTAGTACTTGTAGAACATTTATCCAGGACCTGTAAGGTTTCCATGGAGAACTCAGGCATAATTGTGGTAGGTCTACCTTTATTTGTTACCTGTCCTTTTTTACTTCGTTGCTCTTAATATTCTTTCTTTATTCTATATGTTAGGTGTTTTGATTATTATATGTCGAGGGGTCATTTTTCTTTGTTCCCATCTATTTGGTGTTCGGTATGCTTCTTGTACTTTCATGGACATGTCCTTCTTCAGAATGGTAAAGTTTTCCTTGGTGATTTTGTTGAATATATTTTGGCCCCTTCCTCACCTTCCTCACCTTCCTGTATGCCTATTATTCTTATGTTTTTCCTTTTCACAGTGTCCCACATGTCCGGGATGTTTTGTCATTAGGATTTGTTTGATTTACAATTTTCTTTGGTCGATGAATCTATTTCCTCTAATTTATCTTCAGCCCCTGAGATTCTTTGTTCCATCTCTTGAATTCTGTTGTTTATGCTTTCATCTGCAGTTCCTGATCGTTTCCCCATTTTCTACATTACTTCGGTTTATGTTATTGTCTCCATTTCTATTTTCAAATCATCAACCTGTTTAATTGTTTTTTCTTGCTTTCTATATTTTCTTTAAGAATTTTATTTTATTTCCTCCAATTTTTTGTTTTATCTTCCACTTCTTTAAGGGATTTTCCCCCATCTTTTTTGAGGGCCTCTATCATTTTTATGACAATGATTTTTAGGTTGTTCTCCTTTGTTTCATTTGCTTTTTTGTTTTCTGGTCTGGTTGTTATAGCTTCCCAAATTCTGGTGGTGTTATGCTTGTCTTTCTGATGTTAGGTGTTTTCTAGTATTGCGGTCTCCCCTTAGCTGCTTCCAGTAGGTGTTGGTGGGGTTTCTCCCTCTCTCTATGAATTTGGGGGAGGGTCAGAATTTCAATGTCTGTAGTTCTGGGTGGTCCATGCTCTCTAAGTAGTTTCTCCATATGCAGGGGCCTGACGATGTGTGTCAAAGTTCAAAGTTCAGTCTCCAGCAGAGGAGAGCTGAGGCCTCTTTGGCAGAGGCTAGCCCACAGGATGTTTCCTCAGGGATAGTCAGGTCTAGCTCTAACCTAGCACTAGCCAAGGCCTCTAGCCAAGGTCTGGTGTTGGGGGACAAATTCTGGGTATATACTCAGGATGGTTCCACACTAACAGGTGGGTCTACCTGTCACTCTGCTACTGAGCAGGGACTCTTCCACAGAGGTCCTGCAATGTGGGTCAACGATCCAGCCTGCAGGAACTTAGGCTGGACCTGGAGAGATAGGCGGAGCTCTGGGAAGTGCCAAGAACTCCAGTAGAAAACCAGTGGTGAGTGGCAGAGAGCATGCATGTGGATATTACAGGTGGTCAAAACATGGATAGGCTTGTCTATTGTTCTCAGAAATGCTCCAGGAATTTCCGTGAAGGTGGCTAGATTTTTGGCTCCACCCTCTGGCTCAGTGCTCAACCAGAGGGGTGGGTCAGTGCATAGGGTATGGAAGAGAGAATGGGGAGGCAGGCTCTCGGTGGGGGTGGGTGGGGATATATTGGAGCTCCAAGAGCACTGATGATGGGGACAGGAAACAGGGGCAGGGAGATCCAAGACCCACCCAGGGATTTCCTATTGAGGGTGTAGGGAGAATCCATCATCCCAGTGGTATTAGACACAAACTCAACTGTAGCCAAGGCCTGGGCTGATACTGAGGCATCACCCTACGTGTATTTTGAAGTCTCCCATGACCTTGCTTTTGAGCATAGTAAAAATAACAAGCTAGCTTTAAAACTGGACATTTAGCTTTGATGTAAATCCTATCAAAGCTATCTCAATTCTACCCTTGTGTTCTTCAGTCCTCTACCACTGTGTGGGATGTGACTTTTGACCCCAGTGCACTTCGAATAAAATCTCTTCATGCTATTTGCATTGAGTCCACTTTTCATGAGTGATTATGGATGTTGCCTTTCCTGAGTGGGAGGAGGAAGTTTGATGCTCTGCATGACTTACATAGCAGGGTGAAAGGAGGCAGGCCTTTAGGAAGGGATTGAGTCTGAGGTGGTAGAAGAGAGGCAAAGGCAAGAGTCATCTTTTTATTTATTTATTTTTTATTTTACATATAGAATCCAGTTTTTTCTCCCTCCCATCGTCCCTACCTCTTTCCCTCCCTTCCTCTCTCCCCCACTCACATGCACCCCAGGCACCCTCCACTCCCATTGTCCACACACTACACATGTCGGGTGATGCCTTCCAGGAAGTGTCATCAAAATCTGTGATGTCATTTCTGGTATGATCCAGGCCCTCCCTCCTGCCTTTAGGTTGAGTGAGTAACCCTCAATAGGGAATGTGCTTCCAAAATCATTTGTGCACCAGGGTTACATCCTGGTTCCACTATCAAATGTCCCTTAGACTACCCATACCTTCTAACTGAGACTAATATTCAGGGGATCTAAGTTGATTCAAGGCAGGTTTCCCAGCTATCAATCTGGGGAGCCAATTATCTGCTCTATTCTCAGGACAGCTGTCTCCATGGAAACTCTCAAAGCAAGAAGGTCCTGGATAAATGTTCTACAACTAAGAATCCACGGATGCAAGCCCAGGCTAATATACACAGCAAAACTCTCAATCCCTATAGATGGAAACCAAATATGTTTGATGACAAAGCCAGATTTTCACAATATGTATCAACAAATCCAGCCCTACAGAAAGATTTTGTTGGAAGTCTCCAGCCAAAGGGAGTTAACTATGATCATAAATATGTAGGCAACATGTAGTTCCACTTCACCAGAAACCAAGGGTAAAGCAGGACAAATATATTCAAATATTACTGCCAACAATAAATCTAAAACAAACAAGCAAGCATTAAAAATTATTGGTCCTTAATCTCCGTCAGCATTAACGGTCTTTACTCACCTATAAAAAGTGGCAAGCTATCAGAACGGATATGAAGAGAGAATCCATCCTTCTGCTGAATACAAAAACACAACTAAGCTTCAAAGATAGGCTTACTTCAGAGTAAAGGGTGGGGAAAGGATCTTCCAATTAAAAGTATCCAAGAAGCAAGCTGGTGTGGCTATCCTAATATCTAACATGTTAGATTGCTAACCAAAATTATTCAAAAGATATGAAGACTGTCATATCATATTCATCGCAGGAGAAATCCGTCAACACAAAGTGTCGATTCTGAACATCTATGTCCCAAATACAAAGGCACCCAATTTCGTAAAAGAAGCAATACTAAAATTCAAAGCTCACATAATACCTTACATACTTATAGTGCGAGACTTCAACACACCACTCTCAACACTAGACAGCACAACCAATCAGAAACTCAACAAAGAAACAATAGAACTAACAGAAGTTATGTCTCAACTGGGTTTGACAGACATCTATAAAACATTCTATTGAAACACAAAAGAATACACCTTCTTCTCTGCTCCACATGGATCTTTCTCTGAAATTGACCAAATACTAGGTGGCATAATCAAACTCAACGGATACAAACCATTGAATAGTCCCCTGTATCTTATCAGACCACCATGCTTAAAAATTGGAATTTAAGAACAACACAAATTCCAGAATCCTTACAATCTCATGGAAACTGAACAATGTGCAATTTTACCACAATGGATTCAAAGAAGAAATACAGAAACAACTTAAGGATTTCTTAAAATTCAACGAGAATTAAGACACAACATACCCAAAATTATAGGACACCTTGAAAGGACTGTTAAGATGGAAGTTCCTTCCACTAAGTGCCCATATGAAAAAATCAAAGGATAGACACATGAGAGAAATAACAGCTCAACTGAAAGCCTTAGAACATAAAAAAGCAAACTCACCCCTGAGGAGTAGACACCAGGAAATATTGAATTTCATGGCTGAAATTAGTAAAATAGATTGCAGGAAAACAATACAGAAAATCAATGCAACAAAGAGGTTTTTTTTTTTTTTTGGAAAATGAACATGATAGACAAATCCTTATTGAAACTACCAAATAAGAAGGGAGAGAAAATGCAAATTAACAAAATAATAAACAAAAAAGGGATCATCACAACATACAAGAGGAAATCCAGACAACTTTCAGGTCATACTTTGAAATCCTGTCCTCTACAAAATTTAAAATTTCAAAGGAAATGGACAAAGTTCTGTTTAACTATCACTTACCAAAATTAAATCAAGAATGAACAACTTAAATAGACCAATAATTGCCTAATGAAATAGAAGCAGTCATTGAAATCTTTCCAAACAAGAAAAGTCCAGGGCCACATGGCTTCAGTGCAGAATTCTACCAGAAATTCAAGGAAGAGTTAATTACAATAATCCTCAAAGTGTTCCACACAATAGAATCAGAAGTCATAATACCAAAGTCTTTCTACAAGGCCAAAATCACCTTTCTACATAAGCCTCACAAAGATACAACTAAGAAAGAAAACTATTGCCCAATAGCCCTGATATATATCGATGCAAAATTACTCAAGAAAATACTGGGTAACTAATCCAAGATTACATCAGAGAAATCATCCACCATGATCAAGTAGGCTTTAACCCTGGGTTACAAGGATGGTTTAACATAGGAAAACCTATTAACATGATCCACCATATAAACGAACTGAAAAAAAATCATATGATCATCTCCCTAGATGCTGAAAAATCCTTGAACAAAATTCAACACCCATTCAAGATTAATGGATTGGAGAAATCAGGGATAACAGGAACGTACCTAAACATAATAAGAGGAATATGCATTAAGCCAACTGCCAACATCAAACTGAATAGAGAGAAGCTTAAAGTTATTCCTCTAAAATCAGGAACACGAAAAAGCTGTCCTCTTTCTCCATATCTCTTCAATATTGTACTTGAAGTTTAAGCTAAAGCTGTAAGACAACAAAAGGAGATGAAGGAAATCCAAAGCGAGAAGGAATAATTCAAAATTTCTCTATTTACTGAATACATGATAGTTCACATAAGCAATAAACTCAAAAATGAACAACTACCAATAAACTTTAAAAGTGAACAACCCAATAAATTCTAAAAGTGAACAATTACATATGATAAACATATAAATAGCAGGATACAAGATCAATACAAAATAATAAGTAGCCCTACTTTATTCAGACGACAAAGAGTCTGAGAATTAAATCAGAGAAAGATCACCCTTTACAGTAGCCACAAACAACATAAAGTATCATGGAGTAATGCTTATCAAACATGGGAAAGACCTATATAATAAGAACTTTGTGTCTTTAAAGAAAGAAATTAAAGAAGATACCAGAAAATGGAAAGATCTCCCATGCTTCTGGATAGGAAGGATATAGATAGTAAAAATGGCAATCTTTTTCAAAAAACTTACAGGTTCAATGCAATCCCCATTAAAATCCCAGCGCTATTCTTCACTGTCTTTGAAAGGATAATAATCAACTTTGTATGGAAAAACAAAAGACCCAGGGTAGCCAAAACAACACTGTACAATAAAAGAACTTCAGGAGACATCACCATCCCTGACTTTATGCTGTAAAACAGACCCAAAGTTCTGAAAACAGCCTGGTATTGGCTCAAAAATAGACAGGTGGAACAATGGAATCAAATTGATAATCCTGACATTAACCCACACACCTATGAGCACGTGATTTCGACAAAACAGCTAAAATAATACAAGGTGGAGGAGGGAAAGAATCTTCAAGAAAAGGTGCTGGAACTATCGGATGATGGTGTGTGGACAACTGCAGATAGATCCTTGTCTATCCCCATGCCAGATACTAAAGCCCAAATGGATCAAAGACCTCAAAATGAATCTAGCTACACTGAACTTTATAGAAGAGAAAGTAGGAGGTAACCTTCAACAAATTGGTATAGGAATCATTTCATAAATTTTATGTCTTGAGAATTCACTAAATATCATCTCACATACATTACAATTGTTAGGATTCTTTCCTGTTGAACTATTTGATGAACTTTAAGACTTGAGCCAGAGGTAAAACAGTTGTTGCAGTCATTCCTATTAGAATATTTCTCCATAGTTTGTATCATTTGATGAACTTTAAGTTTTGAGTATTTAGTAAAGGTGTTTTCACACACGTTCTAATGTTTTGGTTTCCCACCAGTGTGTATTCTTTGATGAACTTTAAGATTTGAGACATTTGGAAAGGACTTGCCACATATTTTACAATTGTAAGGTTTCTCTCCACTGTGTATACTTCGATGAACTTGAAGTTTTGTGGATGCAGTAAAGGATTTTTCACCCACATTTCATTCATATGGTTTCTCGCCAGTGTGTATTGTTTGATTAACTTGCAGATTTGAGCCCTGTGTAAATGATTTGCCCCATACTATACAATTGTATGTTTTTTCTCCGCTTTGTATCCTTTTCTGAATTTTAAGTAGTGAGGATAAATTAAAGGACTTGCTACATACAATAAAACTGTAATTATTCTCTCCAGTAGGTATCCTTTAATGAACTTGATGGTTTGAAGATTCAGTAAAGTACTGGTCACATATATATTTGTATGTTTTATCTCCAGTGTGTTTTATTTGCTGAAATTGAATATTTGAGCACTCTGTAAATAAGTTGCTACATACTTTAAAATTGTATGGTTTTTCTCCAGTCTGTTTCAGTTGATGAATTCTAAGTACGAAGAACAAACTAAAGGACTTCCCTTATACAATACAATTGTAAGGTTTGTCTCCAGTGTGTATCCCTTGATGAACTTTAAGGTTTGAGCCACAGGTATAGATCCTGTTTCAGACATTACACTTGTGTGGTGCCTTTCCCGTGTTCATCCTCTGATGAACTTTAGGGATCAAGTATTTAGTATAGGACTTGTAACATATAGTACAATTGTAAAGTTTGTCTCCAGTATATATCCTTTGATAAAATTGATGTATTGAAGATTCAGGATAGGATTTGTCTCATAAATTACAATTGTGTGGTGGTTTCTCTCCAGTATTTTGTGATGAACTTTAAGATTTGATCCTTGTGTAAAGGACTAACCACAGTAGTCGTAATTTTAAAGTTTCTATACATTGTGCACTATCTAATGTACTTGAAGATTTGAACACCGTGTAAATGACTTGCCACATACTTTCCAATTATTTATTTTTCTCCAGTGTGTTTCATTCAATAAACTTTAAAGTATGATCCAAAGGTAAAGAAACTTATTCAGTTATTATAATTGTGTGGTTTCTCTAGTGTGTTTCCTTTGAAGAACTTTAAGAGTTGAGTATTTAGTAAAGGACTTGTCACATACATTACAATTGTATGATTTCTATTCAGTGTGTATTCTTTGATGAATTTTAAGACTTGAGCTTTTTTATAGGTCTTGCTACATTCTTTACATTTGTATGGTTTCTCTCCAATATGTATAATCTGATGAACTAGAAGTATTGAGACTTCACTAAGGGACATGCTACATATATTGTAATTGTAAGAGTTCTCTCCAATGTGTACTGTTTGTTGAATTTCATGAGTTGAACTCAGAGTACATGCCTTCCCACATGATTCACATATAAAGACTTAGAATGCACAGCTAGAAGAATTGAAAGGAAATTTTTTTTTTTTTTTTTACATAGTGTAAGTAGTTAAACGGTAATGCAAAACTGATACATAAAGCTACACCAATTGTGGAGTGTAATAAAAGTTGGGTCATAAATCATTAGGGATAGTGCCATAATGAATCAAAAATGCTAACATGATGAACATGTGGAATGATGTTTTATGAAATTGTATTTTAAATTATGTAAAATTCTAGAGGATCCTCTTTCACCATGTAACCGAGATCTGCAGCCATTAATTACTGAATATGAGCCAATACCACAAGTTTTGGATTTACTTTAATATTCTGCTATCTATTTAGATAAATGTACCTTTGCAGACACTTAAATAATAAAATAATAAATATTATAATGCAATTATCTGTAAATATTTATGATTATTATTTATCAGAGTTATATCTATATATTTAAGTGAATAATTCAAGGAAACCTAAATGAACACAACTATGACTATCTAAGCCACAATGAGTTATATATAATCTGTACATCTACAATGTACAGATTATTTAAAATGTATTTAAATAAAAAAACCAATGTATTCTATCATGTCAAGCTTATTCTTGCCTTTCCTTCAAATATTGCTGTACCCCCTAATCAATAATATAACTAAACTTGATAATTGGTTTCCTAATATATATATATATATATATATATATATATATATATATATATATATATTTACTGCACTTCCTAATTACAGGACGTACTGACTGTTAACTTGACAATACCACACAAAAGTAACAGAGACAATAATGTTAGTACCAATACAAGAATCTTCTCTTAACATTTCGTATATAAAATAAATATTACGTGTGAGGAGAATACCTTCAATTTTACTTTTTTATCTGTAACTCTTTGTAATTCAGGTTATTTGTACTGATATTTAAAGCTTCTAGCAGAGGATAGAACAAACATTTAGATAGTGTGCACCCTTATTTTCTCCAAGTATACAGAATCTGTTTGATTCTGCATTTAGAATGTTTGCTTAATTATTGGCATGTTTTAAACATATTCATTATATGTATATATGTCCCACCTTGGAGCTAGTTGTTTCTGTCAGAATGCCCATTGCCAGTCTGTTCCTGCCATCTCTCCAGGCCCAATAACACGCTGAGACTCTGTATTTGATATAAGTCTTTTGGCCAGCTACTAATTCCTTATTGTATACCTCTTTCTTAATGGTTAACCCATTTCTATGTATCTAAGTATTTCCACGTGGCTCATCTCACCGAGATGCGATGGACCGGCACCGTGCTCTCTTTCAGCTCCCTATCTGATTACTCCTTCCTAGTTCCTCTTTGCCCCTTGTCTCCTAGTCCCACCTATCTTGGTTTCCTATTGGCCCAGTATGAGAAACATATGTACAGAATAACATCTCCCATCACCATCACCTCCTACTCATGAACCTGAAGGATTGTTGTATTTTGTCAAATACCTACAGAAAGGATCAATTAGTCTCTATTTAATATTCTGTTCTTTTCAATGGTTTTACATGTATTAATTTATTTATGTTGATTATTATTAGCATCTCTTGGATGAATCTGCAATGATACTTGCAGATGGTGAATTTGAGCTGTTCCTGTAATGGAGATTTTCCTTTATGGCACATATTTAGCATTGTATTGGTGTTATTTCTTCACTGAAGTACTGGTGGGATTTTGTCTTGAATCTATACTGTTGTCATTAGTCGTAAAGTTTTTTCTTACTTCTTCTTTTTAAAGTGAAGACACATAATTCGGCAAGTTAATTAAATGAGTTATTGTGGTTCATGCTTGTTAGGTTATATACTACAAAATCCATTCATATTATTCAAGGAGTGTCTTCCATGCCTAGTCTAGCAGTACCTTTATTCAAATAAACAGAGAGAGACAAGTTTAAATTGTTTCTCAGATGGCTCAAATTACTTATTGGCCATCTCTTTCTAAAATATTAACCCACTTTTACTAATCTAATTATTTACACCTGGTCTTTGCTTACTGGAGAGTGCCTTCCATTCTATCTTCCCAGTTGCTCCATGGCATCATCTGCCAAGTCATCTCTTTGTCTTCACCCTCTATGGATATATTTAACTTATATCCATTCTTGAAGTGCCTGCCTGTCTATGTCAAATCAGTTTTTAATTCATTTACCATTAAAAGAAACATATGCATTTAATGTCATCCCCCAGCAGCTTTTTTATTATGTTATACATAGTGTAGGTAAATGGATGGAACTGACAAGCATTTTTGTAAATAACTGAAACTAGAAAGTCAAATACTAATTATGTCCTCAAATTTGTGGATAATATATTTTATGAAATTGTTCTCCAAGTTTTCTGTAGAATATCTGCATAATTTAGGTAGCTAGTATGCGGACAATGTTGATGATGTCTTTTTTCCATGAAGGGGCAATTGAAGCTAATATTGTAACTGGGCATTGGTAGCCCATGCCTGTAATCCCTGCACTCAGGAGAAAGAGTTTAAGTATGTAAAACTGAAATTATGATCCAATAAATAAAATCTCTGGTACAGATAATTTGTGACTTGTTTTCTGTTTTATGCATCAAACATAGACAATATTTCCATAGTTATTACATACCATCAAGAATACAATGTGAAGACCAATATACTAAAACATTGAATTTGTAGACATCAAAGTTGTATTTAACACTATATTTCAACACTACAGAACGAGAAAGAAGGCATCCATTTTTCCTAATTATAAACCATCTGGCTCTATGTTGTCACTAGAATGAAAGGCATTTGCAAATGTGGCAAATATGAGTTGCTAATAGAGAATCAGTATTTGATTGTGTTAAGTCAAGACCACTGTAGGTACCAACAACTGACACTAAGAATGTAGATAAGAAAGAATCTGGGATAAAATCAAACATAGGGAGTCAAATAAAAAGCTATTAGAATTCTGATTCAAGAACATGGCATTAAATTTATATTATTTTATATGCATAGATTTATGCAAATCAACCTTAACTATTTAAGCTTAATATGGAGATTTTGGAGAATAAGCCACTAGAATTGAATCAAAGACCTTAAAATAATTCACAAGCCAATGAACAATGGATTTTGAGAAAGATGTTAAAATAATACAGTGGAAAAAATAATCTTCAAGAAATAGTGTGAGAATAACTGAACACTGACATATAGAAGATTTCAAATAGTTTCATATGTACAGCCTTGTTCAAAACATGGACAATTTCATCAAAGAGACCAGTATGCATCAAGTAACACTAAAAAAAATTAAAGCAAGTGAGGTAAGTACCCTTGAACAAATGGGTGCAGGAACCTACTTCCTGAACCAGACACCAGTCACACAGACCCTGAAATTGACAATTAATTATAAGACATCCTGAAGCTTAGATACTTCTTTAAGGCTTGTATACAATTACAACTACAACTTCCGGGCAACTCTTCTAGTGAGTACATAAGATAATCCAAATCCAGATACTTTTTTTTAATTCTAGCTTTGTAATCCACACATCAACTATTGTTTAATTCTAACTTACTTGATTCTGTACTTTCTGATTCCTCTATGTTAAACATCCATGGTTTTTTGTTTTGTTCAAGACAGATAACTATCTCTGGCTTTGATAGAGAAAATCCTGCAAATGAAAAGAGATATATGATATTTTTTTGCATGATGTAGAAGAGTTGGTTTGTAACACATGGTTATAATCTGTTCATATAAAAAATAAAGAAAATCAGAGTAGTGAAGAATTATTAGTTACTCCTTGATAGTTAATGTAGTCTTAGAAGACATTAGGTTTGTGTGGAATAGAAACTTAAGTAAGACAGTGCTCTCATGGGTGGAAGCACTGGATACCATGTACCTGCATGGGAAGTTTTCCTGTATATCATGTATTCAATGAAAACTAGTCCTGTATATCACATTCACACATGAGAAGCAGTCATGCTAGGCCTGCATGGGAAATTTTCCTATATATCAAATACCCACATGGGAAAAGGCTCTGGATAACGTGTAACTATATGGGAAACTATGGTATAGGCAAGTATATAATGTATACTTATGGGAAAGCACTGCTTTTCCAAGTACCAGCAAGAGAGCCAGACACAGATATCATATAACTGTAAGGAAGCAATTCAGAATATTAAGTTCATGTGGTAGGCTGTTCTTGATATGAGGCATGGGACAATGTCCTTGATATCATTTAACAACATGTACTGGATATCATGTGTTAGGCTGAGAGTATAGAATAATAATATTAGATGGAGTAGATGTCTTAGATATCATTGGTCCTGTTTGTAGTCCTGTTTGTCATGTATAAGCATTTGAAATGATCCTGTATATTACATAAGTCCATAGGAAACAGTCCTAGGTATTATGTCACTTCATTATAAACAGTAATGTAAATGTTGTACCCACATGGTAAGAAGACATGGATAGCACATACCTGCATGGAAAATAGCCCTGGATATTATGTATCTTCATGCAATTAAGTCTTGCATATTCTGTACCCACTATATCAGGAAATTTCTACAGCATACAAACACCTTCAGAAAGGTACCAGGATAAAAGAATGACTAAAATTATCCCTACAATACACAGATGATAAATGGTCTGAAAAAGAAATCGGAGAAATATCACCCTTTACAATAGCCACAAACAACAAAAAATATCTTGGTGTAACGCTAACCAAACAAGTGAAAGACATATATAACAAGAACTTTGAGTCATTAAAGGAAGAAATTAAAGAAGATAATGGAAAATGTAAAGATCTTTCCGGCTCTTGTATATGTAGCATCAACATAGTAAAAATAGCAATTATGAAAAAAGCATTCTAGAGACTCAATGCAATCACTATAAAAATCTCAGCACAAAACTCCACTGACATGGAAAGGGCAATACTCAACATTATATGGAAAAACAAAAGACCCCGGATAGCAAAAACAACCCTGCACAATAAAGGAATTTCAGGATGCATAATCATCCCTGACTTCAAGCTCAATTTTAGAGCTATAGTCCTGAATACAGCTTGTATTTACAGATAAATACATAGGTATTACAATGTAATCAAATTGAAAATCCTGATATTCACTCCCACACTTACAAACACCTCAGTTCTTGTAAGCAACTGCCCTCACCAGCAAGGAAGATGCGATTCCGGGTAGATCTTCGTGCAGTTTTCATCAGGATCCTTTAAACATGTTGCTTTTGGCCTACAGGGAGAGAGAGAGAAAGCGAGGGGTACCCCTGCACAGGCTTAAATACCCTTGAGCTAACCAACCCCAGTGAGCCACGTAGACCCTGCAGATAGGCTACTCTAATGCGGGAGCAGACAGGCTGAACAGACTTAACCAATTAACAGCTTATTTACCCAGAGAGTCTTCACCAGTGGGAAGGTGTAAGGCAGAAGACAGTGCATCTTTAAGGCATGGCACTACGCGGCTCTCTACAGTTCCCCCTTTTTGTTTTAATAATGCAACAGGCAAGGGTAGTGGTCTGGTCTCCAGTAAAGCAGTAGACATTGTAATGACCCTGAACCCTGATCCTGGTAGTCATCCAAGTCAGGGCCACACCCGTCCAGTGTCTTTTTCCTGGAGGTGGGGCCTCGGACACCAACCCACATGCAATCAGACTTGCCCTTCGTGGAGTTGCTCACTTCCAGAGCTAACTCGGACTGCAGTGTTAAGCCATACTACCTGAGTGTGAAGGATCAATACTTGTTCATGACTGTGAGCCATTATTGGGGAGACTATCCTGCCTCAATGGCTGTAAATGCCTGGATAACCATAGATGCATACTGCTTCTGAGCAAACCTCATCTTGCAAAGGCACCATAGGCCCACGAAAGAGATAAGCAACAAGAGTACAGTCATGGCTCCCATTCCCGCCCACTTTTTCAGATGATCCATGGCAACGGGAACCACGATGGCAATTTGGCAGTCAGTCCCACATCCACACGTGGCAAATTCACTGCAATGATGGCCACTCGCAGCTGTGCCATCAGGTCATCAAAGTCAGCAGACCAATTTCCTAAAAGATAGCTAGACAACTGTTGTGACAAATTAGCACCACATGTAAAGTTCTTATATTGAATGTTGGTAACATACAATCCTGGACATTTCATTTCACATCCCAAATTGGGCCAGCTGCCACAAGGTATCTATTTGCTCCTGAATCAGATCAATTCTTGGGTTTACAATCATTAAGCCTCCTTTTAGTTGAGCACCAATTGTGGATTGAGTATCCAAGGCAGTAGCCACATTCTCTGACAACTCATTTAGCTTACAGGCTGTCTGCACCGATGTGCTCATAGCCACGGAAGCTGTGAATAAACCCAAAACTGCAAAAGAGATAGCTGTAACTATGGCTGCTGTAATGCCAAAACATCTCTCTGCAGCTTCTACCAAACAGGCCACAGAATCTGAAAATGGTTTTATGGGGCCTTGTAGTATCTTAGTGAGGTTACCATTCACCTCTCCCTTATTGGGTAATGACTTCCATGCTCTTATGGCAATCTTACTTGTTCAAGACTGAAGTCATTTGGTAAGGCTTTTCAGACCTCAGGGCAAAATGAACGCCCTGTACCTAGGCCCCGCCCTTCCTCTCTCTGATAAGGAGAAGGCCCTGAATGCATTGTTCCAGGAGGGTCCCTCCCCTCCCTACATCGCCATTTCTCCTCTCCTTCCCCCTCTGCCCCTTAGGGGATTGTTTCTGAACTCCATTTACAAGGGCTTGCAATTCTTCCTCAGCCCAGCATGCTACCTTGATATCTCCCGAAACTGTGAACCAAGGTGCAATAGCATCACATTCACTCAGGAATCTTTCTAGTGTGCTTTTCTTTATTTTAAGTTTCTTTGACAAAAGTAGCTCCTGAAGAGCCAGAAAAATTGGATGAGACTGAGAAGTCCCCATCTTAATCATTTTACTTTCGGTTTGTTACAACTGCTCACTCAATGCCTGAGACTTTATTGCCGCTTTTTTCCCTGGGTTTTTAAATTTTGGTCCCAACTTACCTGGGACTTCATGGCTCCTTACTGGAGACCTCATTGTCTCTTTACCAAGGGCCTTAAGTTTGGTCCCAACTTACCTTGGGAACTTGCCAGCGCTGCCCTGACTGCATGAAGTTCTGATCTGAAAAATCTGAAAAATTCCCGGAACGTGCCTGCCCTAGCCAGCAAGGATAGATCTTCTTCATGCAGTTTTAATCAGGATACTTTAATATGTTGCTTCTGGCCCACAGGGAGAGAGAGAGAGAGAGAGAGAGAGAGAGAGAGAGAGAGAGAGAGAGAGAGAGAGAAAGAAAGAGAGAGAGAGAGGGAGAGAGAGAGAGAAAGAAAGAGAGAGAGAGAGGGAGAGAGAGAGAGAGAGAGGAAGAGAGAGAGAGGGAAGAGAGAGAGGGAAAGGAGAGAGAGAAGAGAGAGGAAGGGAGTGGTGGAGGGAAGAAAGGAGGGAGGGAGGAATGGAGGGAGGGAGGCAGAGACAGAGATAGAGCCAGGGGACCCCTGCACAAGCTTAAATACCCTTGAGCTAACCAAACCCAGTGAGCCACGTTGACCCTGCAGATAGGCTACTCTAATGTGGGAGCTGACAGGCTGAACAGACTTCACCAATTAAGGGCTTGTTTACCCAGAGAGTCTTCACCAGCATGAAGGTGTAAGGCAGAAGCCAGCGCCACTTTAAGGCATGGCACTACGCAGCTCTCTACAAGTTCTGATGAGACAGCTAAAAGTACACAATGGGAGGAGGAAAGAATCTTCAACGAATGGTGCAGCCATAACTGGATGATGGTTTGTAGAATACTGAAAATACACACATGTCTATTATCATGCTCAAAAGATTAAGTCCAAATGGACCAAAAACTCAACATTAATCCAACAACACTGAGTCTCTTCAAAAAGTAAGTGGGACGTACACTTCAATAAATTAATACAGGAGAATGCTTCCTGAACCTCACACCAGGAAACTAGACACTGAGATGGTCAATTAATAAAAGTGATCTCCTCAAACTTAGAAGCTTCTGTAAGGCAAAGAACAGATTTAACAAGAAAAAATGGCAACCACAGTCTGTAGAAATATCATCACCCAACTCACATCAGACAGAGAGCTGATCTCTAAAATAAAAAAAGAATTCAAGACACTAGTCACCAAAGAACCAAAGAAATCTATTAAAAATTGGGGTACATTGGTGAATAGAGAATTGTCAATACAGAAATCCAAAATTGCTGAAAGTCTCTTAAGAAACTGCTCAACATCCATAGCCATCAGAGAAATGCAAATCAAAACAACTCTGAGATATCACCTTGCTCCTGATAGAATGGCTAAATATAGAAACATTTATGACAGCTTATGCTGGGGAGGAGAAAGGGGAACACCCTTCCACTGCTGGTGGGAGTGCAAACTTTTACAGCCGTTTTGGAGATCAGTATGGCTGGTCATCAGGGAAAGTGGAATCAGTCTACCACAGGACCTGCCAATATCAAGAACTTGGATGCAACTAAGATGCCCCTTAACAGAAGAATGCATAAGGAAGGTTTGGTACAATTATGTAATGGGATACTACTCAGCATAAAAACACAATAGAATCTTGAAATTTGCAGGCAAATGGATAGAACTTGAAAAAAAAATCTTGAATGAGGTAACCCGGTCACAAAAGAAAGAACGTGATATTCATTTACTCATATATGGATTTTTGACATAGAAGAGAAATTAGGATACAAGGAGGATTTTAAGATATTCACACAAGATCTCTCACAGAAGGGGAAAGAAACTAGCTTTCCTGAACATATTTTCAATGGGGAGGCAGCAAGTGGAGAGGGCATTTGGAGAAAGAGAACTGGAGAAGAAGAGAACATGTGAGAAAAGGAATATTGAGACAGGGGGGCCAAAGAAAAGAGAAAAAATAAGAGATGTCATAAAAGAGGGTGCCATTATAAGTTTGAAGAGAAAAGTGACTCTGGAGAAATGTCCAGAGACCTACAAGGATGACTGCAACTAACAATCTGAGTAACAGTGGAGGGGCGACCTTAAATGCCCTTCCCTAATAATAGGATTGATCCCTAACTAATATGCCATCATAGACACACATCTAGTAGCTGATGTAAACCGAAGCAGATATACACAGCTAAACACGGATCAGACATTCTGGAATCTTGTTGCAGTAAGTGAAGAGTGATAAGAAAAGGAGTCAAGACCAAGCTATAGAAACTCATAGAGACAGCTGACTTGAACAAGGAGGAGCTAATGTGCCCCCAGAATTATAGCTAGGAATACAGCATGGGAACGACTCAGACCCCCTAAATATGTTTCTCAGTTAGAAGGCCTGAGCAGGCTAAGGAATCTCTGACAATTAAACCAAGATGTACCCCTTTTGCATGAAAGGACTTTGGGAGCACATTACCAATGGAGGAATACTCCCTTAGCCTAGAGGCCAGAGGGATGCCCTAGATTCTCCTCCCTATGACTTGAAAATTTTTGATGATTGCCCCAATTGGAAGGCATCAGCCTTCCTATGGAGTGGTTAGGGAATGGGATAGGAAGAGGTGTCTGGGCTCTTTGGAGAGAGAGGGAACTGGGATCAATAGGTAAAATAAGAAATATATATATATGGGCCATAGACAAACTCCCATTGTAATCAAAACTTATAATCTTTTTTGGTTTTCTAGATATGCAGATATATATTTTAAAAATCTAGATAGTCTTTAAATCTTTAAAAAACCTACAGACTATGGCATTTAAATTAATTTATTGGAGGTTTTCATTGTATAACTGCTTGTGTGAACATCAATTATCCCAGAATGTTAGATGGACATTGTAGAAACTTGTTATAGATATTACCTTCAACATGGCAGACAATAATCATTCGGCAAGAAATTGCTTTTTCCTGGAATGTTTGAGTGTATGCTGCATAAACTGGATATGCAAGACCCACAGGAATGTTACTGCTGAATTCACCAAAACAACATGGAACAGACCTTCAGTGTTCTTTATGTAAGAGACTGCTGGACATTCTGCACAATTCAGAGAAATGTGACTGAAAAACTGCCAATACAGGTGGACAGGTTAAAAATACCTGCTATACTTAGAAGTGTGCCAACACACTATGGCCTGTTGGCTTAAGATAGATGCCCCAGAATTATAGAATAACTTTGGTCACTGTCCAGGGCTCTAGATATGCCTGTCAATTATAGATTTTACATGTTAACCTTTAAAGGTCTTTGATAGATTTGAAGACCAATAGTTATGTTTACTGATTTCTTTCATTATGATAAATGATGAGTTACTTATAAAATTTTAGACTCACAAAGATGAGAGAGATGACAGAATATTTTCTTAAAAATTTGCCGAAGTTAATGTACTAAATATTATTAATTATAGTTCTTTCTAAGTAAGTGTTTTTTATACATAATTTATTATATTAAAGTTTAATCTTTTGTTTTATACAGAAAGAGGAGATGATGGGGGTATCCTATACCTATGCTTCTCTTATTGATTGATCAATAACACACTGTTTGGTCAACAGCTAGGAAGAAAGCATAGGCAGAAGAACTGCCAGACCATTAGAAGGCTTTGTTAGACAAGAAAATAGAGGTGCCATGAAAAGAGATACCATGTAGAAACCAGAAAGATAGGATGCACTTGGCTTCTCTTGTAAGATAAGGTCTTGTATAAATACATAGGTTAGTACTTTTTGCTTAATAATTAAGAGAGTCAGTGATTTTATTTGGTACTGAAGTTTGGTGGGAACTGGAAGCAGGACCTGTGGGACAGAAACCTCCATATTCAAAAATGTCTGTTATGTACCCACAACATAACATTCATGGGAATCAGTGTTGGATATCATGTCCCCATGGTCTTGGATATACGATAGAGTCATTATAAGCATTCCTAAATATGGTTTACACATGAAAATCAGGCCTTCATTTTTTGGCAACTGCATGGTAAGCAGACTTATGTATCATATATCTACATTGTTAAAAATCGTATACTCACCCTTCATGGGAGAGCTGGCTCTATCCCTCACTGTAAAACAGAACTGTCTTATACGTGATGGGTTGGAATAGCTAGTACTGACTTCCTTAGGTCACAGCAATGCTTTCCTCAGCTCCTGGCCTCTCATGAAAATGTAGGCAAGAAAGTTTGATCTTCCTTTGGGAGATTGTCCACTAGTAATATGACCAGGATCTATGGGGCGATCATAAAATGAACTTGTATTTTTTGTGAGGGAAATCACACAGGAGCAAAGCTGAATATGGGAATACTGGGAGGTGAGTTCAATCAGGGAACATTATAAGACAGTCCCAAATAATCAATAAAATAATTATAAAGGGGATTCTGCTACAGGTGATTCTGGAATCAGTCCTGGTTGAATACCCCAAATCCTCCCAAATCCTTTCCTGGGATCTCTATGGATTGACCCAGATTCTTGCTCCCCATTGTGTCTTGTCCCCAGCAAGAACGCTAATAGTAGTCTGATACACAACCCATTTTGCAACATGAAGAGCCTTGTCTACCCCTACCCTGTGCCCCACCTAGCCCACTGGCCTACTGATCTGATTAAGCACTGGAAGACAGGGTGGATCCAACAATCCTGCCACCTCTAGGGAATTTCTGGAGCTGTTATGAGCACACTAGACATGCCTATACATGCAGGACCACCATGAGTCATTACCTGTCTGATCTCTCATCCCCACCACTTGTCTGCTGCCAGACCTGGGTTCCTGCCAGAGATCTGCCTATCCCCATTGGACCATCCTGAGTCTGGCCTGCTCAAACTTTGACACCCTTCACCAGGCCTGTGCCTGAGGACAGACCTTCTAGATTGATTGGACCACCCAGAGATACAGACATCGAACTTCTAATCCACTTAAGTCTACAGTTGGGTAGCATAGAGTGAGAGAGATTGAGAGCCCACCAGCACCCAAAGTAAGATGGTATGGAAGAAGGAAAGAGGGAAATATGAAGAGGTGAATTATGAAGAGGTAAATACAAGAAAACAAGTAACAATTGAAAGACAAGAATGACACCAGCCATCTAGGGACTCCAAACCAACTAGACATGACAACCCGAACAAAAGATGAAGCAGATGAGAACGAATTGAAAATTATCCTAATAATAATGACAGAGACCATCAAAGATGATATGTGAAAATCCTTTAAAGAAATGGTAGAATAAACAAACAAAATATGGACGAAATAGAGGACAATGCAACAAAAATGCAAGAAATGAAGAAATCTATTAAAGAAAGTAAGAAAAGCCAAGGAAATAAAATCAAACAGTTTTAAAAAAAATCCACTCAATCATTTCAAGACTGAAAACTGAAATAGAGAAAATAAAGAAAGCACTATCTGAGAGAATGATGAAAATACAAAAACTGGGCAAACGATCAGGAAATACAGTTGCAAGCATATAAAACAGAATAAATTGATGGAAGAAAATTCTCAGGCACTGAAGATAAACTAGAGAAAATAGATTTATTGATCAAGGAATATCTTGAATCCAATTAAATTTAACACAAAACATCCAGGAAATGTGGGACATCATGAAAAGGCCAAACCTAAGAAGAATAAAGTGAATAGAAGAAGGAAAAGAAGACCAGCTCAAAGATAAAGAAAACATATTCAACAATATCATTGAGGAAAAATTTTCCAATATAAAGAAGGGCATGCCCATGAAATACAAGAATCTTGCTAAACCCCACATAGACTGGACCAAAAAAAAAAAAAGAAAGAAAGAAAATCTTTAACACATTATTATCAAAACACTTAACATACAGAATGAAGAAAGACTATTAAGAGCAGTTAAGAAAAAAAGGCCAGTTATATAATAAAGGAAGACATATCAAAATTACACCTGATTTCTCCATGGGAATTCTCAAGGACAGAAGGTCCTGGATAGATGTTCTACAAGTATTAAGAGTACACAGATGCAAGCCCAGCTACAACACTAAGCAAAACTCTCAATCTCAATAGATAGACAAAACAAGATATTTAATGACAAATGCAGATTTTCACAGTATGTTTCTACAAATCCAGTCTTACAGAATGTTTTGGAAGGAAAACTCTGATCCAAGGAAAGTATCTATGCTCACAAAGGCATAGGCAATAGATAATACCAATAAACCAGATCCTTTGTG